>LR991022.1:10018596-10601552 GCA_905163495.3 Cosmia trapezina | reverse complement strand
TGGTAGGGCCTGGCGTTTGTCGATGGTACCTACCTACATGAAAAAAAAAACCGGCCAAGTGCGTGTCGGACTACGCACAATGAAGGGTTCCGTAGTTGAAAAGAATTTATCCCAAAAACACACTTAACTTAACTCATTATTCCAGATCAACGGGAAGTACCCTATAGGTTTTGATTTACTTGCGAGTATCAAAATATGTCGCATAAATGGCCGTATCTTTACTGACTTAGAAGCTTGAGTTTTTTAGGACTCCAAGAGACCATTAGACCTACGTATTTGATATTAATTTCAACTTGATACCTCTACGCGTTCATGAGAAAAAGGGTCTTGACAGACAGAAAGACAGACAGACAGACAGATGGACAACGAAGTGATCCTATAAGGGTTCCGTTTTTTCCTTTTGAGGTACCTACCTACGGAACCCTAATAAAAAGTGCCTTCTGCCCACGGTAACATGGCCCCTAGAAATGTTATACATAGTACACCCATAATTTCACATTAATAATACAAAGCAATACCAACACGGGTCTCTACAAACAACAAGACCCGAACACATAAATCATATCACATCTGAACATCACAAAAAACAATCCGGCCGCAGTCTAACTCGCATTTTTTGCGCTCTCGTCTGTATAACTAGATTGTACGAGATAAATAATAAATGGCACTTTTATAGATGCTCCCAACATGACAATAAATATTTTAGGTTCAGAAGTAAGGCCGTCATATAAATGGCCTATCATAAATCGGCCATGTTCCTACAGCCATAATTTGAGCCGTATTAGATTATTACTCTACCTGTTTGGTGGAAAATCTTATAAATTGCACGCTTGTTTGAGCCATGAAACTCATATAAGTGTGGTAAAATATATTACTTGGGTAGTTAATATCGCTGGAAATTACGATCTATTTTACTTGAGGCGTGGAGCAGTAATAAATTGCTGAAAGTGATTTATTTCGCTTAGAGCTATTGATTTATGAAATAAAGTATGAAATTTCTGTATTAAATCAGAAGGAGCTTTTATAAATTATTAGCTCCTGCCCGCGATTTCGTCCGCGTAAAATTTCTTGTTCCCCTGACCCTCCCCGTCGCATCACATCGCATCGCCTGCCCGCGCTGTTACTTCGTTTTCGCTTAGGGCTTGTTCTGATTTTTTTTCATTTTGCTCGGCTCCTAAAAGTCGTAGCGTGATGATAAATAGCTTATAGCCTTCCTCAAGAATTGCGCTACCAAATGCAAAAAAAAAAAATCTAATTCGAGTGGTAGTTGCAAATATCATACATACAAACAAAAAAACTGTATCTAAAGTTGATCAGAGAGTATCATGATATTTATAAATCACTACCATCTAAAACCAAATGGCTGAATAGGTGACAATTGCTTCAGTAGAAAAAAAAGTAAATTGTGATGTCATAGTATTTTAACACTCAATGGTTCGGGGCCATTTGCGGGAAATGAGGCAATTACAGGGCGCGCCGCCCTGAAACGGCCTGGAAGATTACTTAATAGAAAATAAGAAAAGTTTTCCTTGCGATTGCCTATTCGAAATTAATTAGGTTTAACAACTTCTTAGCAGGTGGCTTAAGGTTCTATTTATTTTGTGTTCCTGTGGCTTCATTTTCACGAAGGAATTCTGGAAAACCATATTCATGTCGGCATCTAAGGCTCAATCTCACCACACATCACTAAACGCTAAACGAATTTAAAACATCGCTCTGTTTCTTTCAATCTTTTGACAATAACAGGATGAAGATGACAGAAACAGAATGAGGTTTAAACTGTGTAAGCGTTAAACGCGTTTAGTGATGTGTGGTGAAATTGAGCCTTAGTTGTTTGTTAGAAAAGTTGGAGGTAGGTTCTCTGAAAGTCTGAGCATAGTGTTTTCCCACAAAATAAACGCATTTAAATTTTAATCGTTATCCTGTCATAGTGTGGACGAGCTTAATCAGGTTGCAAGTATCTTGTTGAAAAATTATGTAGTTCGTCATAATCAGCCTCTAATGTTCCCACTGCCTGGGACACAGGCCTTCTGTCTGTGAGAGGGAGTAGGCTGTAATCCACGGCACGACGCGGGCCCAGTGCGGGTTGGTAATTTTTGGTTCTAGGACAACCGTTAGGGTTAAATAAAGGATTAAATACCGTTCTAAGGATTTCAATAGTATGTTTATTATCCTTTTCTTTATACAACGTGTAACGTTAAATGCGCAAAACCTCTTAAGGGGTCAATGTACTCATCATTATGAACCACTTTGACTATGGGACCAAACCTGAAAACGCGAAAAAAAAAATCTGCTGTTCAGTACATTTTGACGAATTTTTCCGCGATTTCAGGTTTGGTCGCATAGTAAAAGTTGTTCATAATGATGAGTACAATGACCCCTTAAGAGGTTTTGCGCATTTAACGTTACACGTTGTATATTAAAAGGTGTTATTTACTAATAATACAACATGAGACCGGTTTTCTCAAAATGTTAAGTTGCAATGGGGAGAGACACTGCCAATTTATACCGCTAGAAGTCGCATCGTCGCTGGTGTTGTTTACCTATCAAACAACATATTTTTTTAGAGTTAGAGCGCGTTTGCTTTTTAATATCCTTGAAAACCTTCAACAGATAGACAGCTGATGGGTGGTACCAGCGATAGTGGCGTCATCTATAATTAGCTTTGCCCTTCACTTCCTTCCCAGGTCCTACGTTTATTGGTCTACCCTGGCTGAGTGGATACTACTTAGCGACAAAGAGCATCATTTTGTGTCTGTGTACTTCCATGTTTTTAATGTCACTGGACACAAGTCACAAACAAACGTGACATTTGCTATTCAGCGCAGATTAACGCTTTAAAAAGCAGTAAATTTAGGCTCAATAGCTAAATTTTTCATTGAGCGCCATTGTTACTAGGTGATAATTATACTGCCTTTGATGTAGTATTTAATCTAATAATACGCACTTCTGTAACTTAAGCTGGCTTTTTTGTTTGTGAATTGTAAATTTTATATTGAAATACAAAAAGTTTTATTCGTGTGCTAAATGACGAATGATTATTTTGATTCTTTATGAACAGTAGAGAAAGAAATAAATAAATTTCAATTAATTATTTAATAGATATTGGGTTATTAAAAATGTCGGAATATTAGCTAAACAACCGTGAATGTATGATTAATAATTGTAATTCATATTTATTTCGATTACCTATGGATAATTTACTTAATTAAGAGTAATTATCTTTATACAGCATAGGTAGCAAAACAAGTAATACTTGCTATTATTTAGAACAAGGTAGTAAATAAGAAATACTTCGCTCATAATTATAGTCGGTGACTATCATTATGTACAGGATGTAACAGAAAGGTGTGGATACATAACATCAAACTGAACACCCCCCGATCCGCCCCCGATGACGCCAGTCCCTTCCCGCGCTCTGCACGCTTAGCATGACCGCCGTAGAAACCGGTTTTGTCTACGGAAGAATAGACAAAATGGAAGATAGTAGAAATATTTGTACGCATTCTACGCGTCTAAGCATGGCAATGTGTAGTTTTGTCTATTCTTCCGTCGACAAAACGCCGTCATGCTAAGCGTGCAGAGCTCATACCGCTATGCTACTGCGCAAGTCAAACCACGTGGTGTGTCAAATCTCATCTTTCGTGGCGCGTATTGTATGCATGCACTGCTACAGATCAAGCTAGTAGTATAAGCTGATCTCGCATTATATAGGATTTCCTTACAATGCGAGGTCAGTGTAAACTGGAAATGTATAGCTTGATGTGTAGCCGTGTGTACAAGTAGTTAGGTTCCTATGTTTTTTTTATTTGTTAATTCCAATCCAATGATTTCCTACATTATAGAAACGATTTATTAATTTCAGGGCAATTATAAGACATAGTCTCGAAGCCAATTTTAGCTGAGTCAGCCATTAATTAAAATAAGTGGAGTAACAGGCCTATTATTACGCGACGGTTTTAGGCCCATTTTAAAAACCCGAAACCTACTGAAGCTAATTACAACAATACCATTAATTATTTTACGACCCAACTCCACATTTCTATTTAACCTAGCAATCCCGGCTTTTATAACAGTACAATTCTAATTAATCATAAGTTCTAATAAAAAATACGTTAGAACCAGAAGTCGTTCCATAAACAAGTCGTAGTATTACAATAAATAAAGTCGGTGGGACTATACATCAGTTTGCGATTGGTCGTATCGAAGTTCTAAGTTTTCGCCCACGTGAGTCATGACCCAAGACACGAGCGGTATAATCTGCCACACGCCAAACCCACATTTCTAACTAATAGTATTATGTGGGAAGGGTTAGAAGGCTCACTTCATAAAATGCACGAAAACTAACAAGAAGATAAGTTTACTCTTTACAACATGCAAAAAAAATTCTGTATTCACCCGCATAAACCGGGACAAAAGTAGCTTGTGTTAATCCAGGGTATAAGCTATCTACATATCAAATTTCATCAAAATTGGTCCAGCCGTTTGGGCGTGATGAAGTAACAAACATACGAACACACACACACTCACAAACTTTCACCTTTATAATATTAGTGTGATTGTTAATAATTTAATAACCAATACTGTCCGACACTTCCCGTCGGTGGTTTTTTCCGCCAGACGCTTTAAAGCTAACGCGCGCGTAGGCCGGTTTTGTTACTTAGCTATTTTTTAATATTATGAAAAAAAATGAAACAAATTAAGTATGCCATATAGGCTTCTACTCCGTTCACATAATACAACGTATTTTTTTTCGGTATAGCCGAAGTTAAGGTAAGAATTTCGTCACATGTGGGAGAAGACTTTACTTTGCTTGCAAGTAACCAATCTCTGCTCAGTTTCATAACGTTTCATTAAAACTTTACGGTTAGTTAGAGTGTGGACTTTGTTCTGCTGTGTTCCGATTTAAGGATAAAGCTTCCACTAACCACTGCAAGTTGCAAATGGTTCAAGAGGGCTTTGCTGTTATGCTTTATATGGAATGGATCTTCTGAACTTTTCTATCTAATCATACAAGTATTTTATATAAGGTCGTGTGCCATACTGTTTAATGTGCGTAGGCGCCGGGGAAATGCGTTTAGAAATTAATATTAATAGCTTTACACCTTACATGTTATCTTTAACGTTGTAAATTTCGGTATACCTATCGAGTTTCGTGATATGTGGCGGTATATTAAATAGTCGTTTAAAATATCATGCTTTGATACTTAATATTGAACAAATTGAGTAATGTACTAGTTATTTATAGGTGCTGGGAAGTCACGACATGATATAAACATTAATAGCCCTTAGACTAGTTGAATTTAGGTAAGTATTTCAGGTAAATGGAATGCAGTACAGCGCTTACCTAATATTGATTTTGCTGTAAAATCAATAAGCCATAAGTCATAATAAGGTAAGCGCTGTACTGAAAATAACAATAAAATACCAAGCTTTTGCCCGCGGCTTCGCCCGCGATTTTCCGGGGTAAAAAGTATCCTATGTTGTAATCCAGGTCATGCAGGTCTACCCATACGCCAAATTTCATTCAAATCCGTTTAGCCGTTTTTGCGTAAAATCAACACACTTTCACATTTATATTATTAACTAAAAAATTTAATGACAAGAAATCATTCCTTATTAGTTTGTAAAGAACTGTATAAATTTATGAACACTTTTAATGAAAACTGTAGGAGTAAAATGGTTACAACTCGAAAAAATAGACCGAAATAGACCTGGATTTAGGTTTTTTTTTTCCTTAGTTCTACAAACTAAAATAGATTTCAGGACACATGAAATCACTTCTTATGTATTGTAGATTACTGTGTATTTTTCCTATCAGAAAGATGCTATAGTTACTGTAAAAAATGGTTACAAAGTCTCGCCGTATTTTAGGAAGGAGCAGCCTTAAGTTAGGACAGGATATTCGATCAGTGTTTGTCCTATAGGTACTATATTACACGATATTACACGTTATTATGTTACCATAAGCCTTTACTGCATTACTTATTGTTTAATTAAAGAAGAAAAAAAAATTCTTCGCAGCCATTTCCTGTCGCTGTCGTCTGCACATTGCGCCTGCGACTTGCGAGGTGAAAGCACGCACAGGCGTGGGCGGGCGCCGGCTTCTCACGATATGAGATGCGGTCCATAGTACACAGACGGAGTTCATATTATGAACTACAGAACTGCGGTTTATGCGTGTGGATGACACTACTCTTTATATGCTAAAATACACGTCTTCAGGAAGTTTGCGAATAGTTTGGCGCCATAAGAAAATGTTATAGGTGGGCTGCATCAATTGCGTACTCCAGTTGTATTAAAATTCTAATACACCTGGGGTACCCAATTGATGCAGCCCACTGAACTTACCTACAAAAGATTTAATATTTTATTATTAGGCACACACTAAATTCATGATACACCAGAGCAAATGAAAACAACAAAACACGGATATCTACATAAATCTACACAGTTCCATCTAACCCTGTCTCCTAAACTAGGTAGTCCTGTGTCTTAGGAGACAGTGTTAGGCCATACAGGGCAGTTAGATTTGACTATACTTTCAAAAATAATGGTTGAAAATACTCAAAATATAATTCAGTAACTACGCTATATGGGAAAAAGCGGGATTCGCAATGATTGTAATCATGATGTAGAATGTATAAATTATCATGTTTCCAAATATCTTTTGGCACGTCACGGGCTGAAAAACCTAGATCTGTCATTTAAAAGACGGAACTTCAATGTAATATAAACATAACCTATAAACAACAAAATTATATCCTAACTAAAACTATCAAAAAACTAAAATATGGCGTCGAAAAATTCCTCCGCATCGCTGTCGACTGGTAGAGTACCCAAGAGACTGGCGGCATTGCCACGTTGTATGGCAATGCTAAGCCTCTGGCCAAAGTAAAAGCCAGCCCTCGGGTCACAGGAATATCTTGTGATTAAATCGTATGCAGGTATTGCCGTCCGGATATTGAGTTTCATAAATGGTAGCTTCAGCAACGAAATTATGATTGCAGTATAGGAAATTCGAACGTGATTCAAAACAAGTGAGGTCTCTTTCAAATTGTATGCGGTCAGAGTGAAGTCCAAAGTAAACATAAAAATATTTAGATATAGACCGATGATTTTGAAATTTAGTTTTCATCTTTCTTGCACACACACATGATACACATCTATACATGATTATAGGTGCATTCTCGCGTCATTACCTCATGTCCTCAGTGGGTAGGAGATTAGCCGAGGTATGATTAGCAAACAACCAGTAAATTGCACCGTAGGAAGCGAAGAGAGGCGATGATTACCGGTCTTGACACAGATACGTGACGTCTGCGCCGTGTGGGATCCACAGATCTGCTGCTAGATATACGAGTATATCACTGTTTTGCAAATAATGGTAATCATCTTTCTATATTCCGCCATTTTCTATACATAGTTATGTATTTATGCCTTTTGAAACACATTTGTATCTCAATTTCATATGTAGGTACCTACATAATTGTGTGGTGCAGTTTATTTTTAACGAATAACACCTAGTTACTTACTTTAATTCAATGAAACTTGTAAAGAACTATGCTCACGAATTGATGAGTGTTTGAAACTGAAATCGAATTTAAAAACCAATTCCAATTCATCTAAATTTTCCCGTAACTTTATTCCGTATCTACCTACATATTCCACTCAGTGTTCCATTTTCTTTTCCATTCCACTGTTTTATTATTCATCAATTTGTTTCGCAAATACTAACTCATTCTGCTTGATTAAAAGGCGAGTCGACTATATAGTGCGGATTGAAAGTCAACAACCTCCTCCCTCCCTCCGTCTGGGCTACAATGTCCGACTTTGCCTGGTACCTGAGTGAAAAGTTTTTATAAAGCGGCAAAGTCTGTGTAATAAAGTTAGTGTGTTATATTCAGCGTCGTTTATCTTTTGTTATATTGCTTCGGTGATAAAGCAGGATTTTATTGCAGTACGCCTAGCCGAGTTCGTGCTTAGTCTTTTGCAATGAAAAACCTAGTCTATGTAGTTAAGATTCTACCTTAGTAGTTCTTTGAGTCTATAATAAATCTGAATTATTATTCAGTAGGACCATCAGTATGTTTATGAGATTATTTTGATTGATTTTGCATTATTCCCGATATCAGACTTCCAGCAAACACGCAATGTTTTTGTAAAAAAAACTTTTTTACAAAAATACAACCGACTTCCAAAAACAACATACAAAGTGCAAAATAACTTTAATTTCGGAATTCTGTGTCTGGTTAAATGTATTTTCGTTTTTTGCCGCCGACTTCCAAATTAAAGTTATTTTTCACTTTGTAGTGTTGTTTTTGGAAGTCGGTTGTATTTTTTTGTAAAAAAGTTTTTATTTTTTACTTTTGAGTTGTGGTACCTACCTACCTACTATTGGTAGGTACCACAACTCAAAAGTAAAAAATAAAAATAACTGTTTATTATTTTTTGAGCGCTTAGTTATAACTAAGCGCTCATTAGCTATTTCTCGGATATTGTGTTTATCTATTCTTCCTTTTTTCCATGTATTACCGTTATTTTCAACTGTTGTTGATACAAATAGTACGGAAAAAGAAAAAGAACATACTTAGATCAATATTGTTATCTATAATAGCTAACTTTATAGATCAGCTGTCCCAGCAAATAAAACATGAGGTACAAACGTATGCTGTCAAGTTTATTGAATCAACTGCGTGTATACGAGGAAAATGATTGAGACCGAAACAAGATTACCTATATTGGCAATATTGCCACGGCTGATTACGGGAGAGGACACAAAATAAAATATTTTCTCTCTCACAAAATATTCACGGAGAAAACAGGGCGACATTTTTTCTTTTTTACTTTACGCTTAAAATAAATTGGTGTTCCGATTGAGATAAGTACTCAATCTCTGCGAAACGGTTTTGTATACAGATGAACTTATTAAGCCGGAAGACGGAAGCAGTGTCCTTGATCCGTAGGTGTGCTGTGACATAACCGTATGAGATATACATAGGTGTTTGTCACGTGTGAGTCAACGGGATGTCTCCTACGTGTGACGGCAATAACACTATCCGGGGTCATTTTGGCCGAATTTGGCTGCTACACTGCCTTCGGATATAAATAGCATCATCATCTGCCTAGACTTTTCTCAACTATGTTGGGGTCGGCTTCCAGTCTAACCGGATGCAGCTGAATACCAGTATTTTACATGGAGCGACTGCCTATCTGATCTCCACAAATTACTGGGTAATACGATACCACTTGGTAAGACTGGTTGTCAGACTTTCGGGCTTCTGACGACCCGTAACGACTGCCAAAGATCCATGAATGACAGCCCCAACGGCTTAACGTACTTTCCGAGGCACGGAGGGGTTTTGGTATGTAAAGATGGTTACCCATCCGCAGACCGACCGCAGCAAGCGTATCTAAACCTGATCGATAGACCCGTGCAGCTATTATTACTCAGCCACAACCCTTTGGCAATAGCAAATAGCCAAAATTTATTACATTTTGGAAATCCTTTTTATATGAGCTATTAAAACGGACATAAAGTAAATGAAAGTGCGATGTAAAAGCTTCGTTCTACAATAACTGTAAGTTATATTTCTGCAGTATTAATATTCATGAAGCGAAACGCATATTGTTATGTGATATTTTAACGCGCTGTGGATGCATACCGCTAAATAAAGGGAGGTCTTTATGAGCCTCGTTATTTCTAATAAAACGGCCATGAACCATTCTAGACTGCGCTTAAATCCATGAGCTGTGAGCGACATTAGACGAGCGACGAGAAACGAACGAAATTGACATATAAATCCTAACTAATATTATAAATGCAAAAGTAAGTTTGTTTGTTTGTTACCTTTTCACGCCTAAACCATTAAACCGATCATCCTGAAATTTTGCATATACGTTGTCAGGTGTACAGAAACGGACATAGGGTACCTGTCATCCCGAAAAAAATACTGTTCCCGAGGGAAACGACAATAACGTTCTTATGAAAATATATGGCGTCACGTGTCTTTCAAGTCACGATTGAATTATGTTATTACAAGCACAAGTACAACTGTTCCGAGTCTGGGTGTTTTTCTATCTATAATATGTATGTATGTACAAAAAAAAAATGTATATAAGTAGTTTATCAGCCATCTCGTTACCATAATACAAGCATTAGGTTGCTTAGCTTGGGACTAGATGGCGTTGTGTGAAATGTCCAAGGATATTTATTATAAAAAAAAAAAAAAAAAAAAAAAAAAAAAAAAAAAAAAAAAAAACTCGAATTGATTGTCAAATTCTAGATTAACGCGAGCGAAGCTGCGGGCAAAAGCTAGTAAGGAAATAATACTAAAAGTAGACTGCTGAGGTAAGCCACGAATTTTATTTTATTCGGAAATCGATCTTTGATGTAGTCGAGATGGGCCAATTGATAAAATTGATTCAATCAAATCTTCAATCTACTGGAAATACTTCTGAGAAGGAATTTAATTTCGAATGTAATATTTCACTGTAATCGATTATCGGTTTTGATTTAAGTTTTTGACCACCAGTGACGCTAACTCACTTTGAACATTAGATGTGAAGATAAAAAGCTCACTTAGAGTAAAAGCAATTTCTCTTTGTTGTATGTGGTGGGTGCAGGCGGGCTGGTTCGCGACCCGCGCCCACCGCTGACCCGAGCCCGGCCTACGTCGCTTTTAACCGTTTATGGTCTCGTAATGTCTTGTAAACATTTAGACAGAGAGATACTTCAGTATACGACCGTCCAATAGATATCGCCGTACTAAAGTAATTGAATTCTTGTACGGTTCGAGTTCTAGTGTCTTACGTAAATAGCTGAATGCAAATCGTCGACAGCACTTTCAGTTCGAACCAGCAGTAACTAAGGAATAATTGAAATGTCTCGTGGAGGTATTCGGGGCACGTGTGGCGAGCTGCCAAACTGTAGGGCGCGTCCGGCAACGTTATTTTATTCAAGTTCTCGTGCTAAATTAGAATATATTTTCTCATTTGATTGCTCTATGAGCGGGAAGTAGCAATGCCACATTTCATACCTCATACTTAGTTGTAATAGCAATTTCATGCTAAAATAGCGCAAAATGTGGAACTTCTGTTGGCTACCAGTGCGCCGGTAAATTAAACGAAATTATGGTCAGTCGTTGTGAGTTAGGAGCCATATTTTATCGTTGAGAAAATTATTATGTTGTGAATCGAAGTCGAAAGTTGTCCAATTAGAAAGAAGGCGTTCATCAGATTGACCTGTTCATCGAGGTAGGATTATCTTTTGAAATTGCTTCTGTATGTAAATATTATTTTAGCCTTAATGATGTTAGATTAACTTGACTTAAATCATCAAGTTTTTAAGCAGTTTTGGTTTTGATATCCGAAAGCGCCAGGGTAGCCCGCGAAATTCAAAATCGATATTTACTTCATATTTTGCAAGCGTTGTGTCATCGCGCTTCTCTTTCTTTTCTATGCAGTCCGACAGTGACCGCGCTTTTTGCGACGGACAAGCCTTAAGATAACGGTTGGTTTATCATGTCGAGACATCTTTAAAGCCTTATCTTACCTTGTTCTCGGAGACAGCCCTGTTTTCCAACGCGTACATGATAGCCTTCGAGATCTTGGTCTCCAGCTCCCTGAGGGCGACATCTGCGTCCACTTTGGTGAGTCTCTCCACGCCTTCCACGTACCCTGCCCAGGGACCGTCCAGCTCAGACAGCAGTGAGCCTATGCACCTGTTGAAATAATAATCAGTTATGAGAACTTTTCTTCCTACTGGGTGCTGTGCTCGAAAATATATAAACAGTAGAAAAAGTAAAAAAAGAGCCGGCCTAGTGCGTGTCGGACACTGAAGGGTTCCGTAGTTGAAAAGAATTTATCCCAAAAACAAACTTAACATTGTAGTTGAATAACATGTTCATTGATACCAACTGCAAATAATATAAGTTTTAAAAAAATCATGTGTTAAAATTACAAATTAACGACTTTCGGACTTTTCCTTTACTTGCTTTACTTGCTGTGGACCTTGCTTCTTGCCAAATTTCATGATTCTAGGTCAACAGGAAGTACCCTACCTATAGGTTTTGATTTATTTGTGAGTATCAAAATATGTCGCGTAAATAGCCTTATTTTTTTTATTGCGTTGACTTAGAACCTTGATTTTTTTAGGGCTCCAAGGGACGATTTAACGCGTGGAGTTATCAAGTTGAAATTAATATGAAATACGTAGGGTATTTGATATTAATTTCAACTTGATAACTCCACGCGTTCCTAGATAGACAGACGAACAACGAAGTGATCCTATAGGGGTTTCGTTTTTTCTTTTTGAGTCACGGAACCCTAAAAAAAAGGATAAGTAATCAATGTAGGGTCAAATATTTGGTAGAAAATACAAAGTAGCAGAAACTACGACGTTGATTGATGTATCTCTGGACTTACTGGATATGTGTCCTGTCGTTTGTCAAGGGACATCAGGGTGACAAGATCATACATTGATAAGGATACCAAAACATGACAGGCAGAAAAATACGACAAACAACAACTTTTCTTTATAGAACAGGTCTGCATTATACTACTATGTAAAACATGAAAAAACTTTAATACGTTTTCTTACAGACTGCAGTTTTTCCAATTGTCTGCGAGACTTGTAATGTTGACCATGTTTCACTTTGTTGCGTTAACTGAGGAAGTTCAAATGCTCTCCGTGCCATCCTTCGTTCCCGTTTGATCAACTTTGTTATGGATTGCACAGGAATCAGGATCCTCTTTGAACAACCAGCGCATGTTACATTTTGTATAAGTTTATACGTTTGCTTTGATCATTTTAAAGTTTGATTAAATTAATAGAATTTGCATTAGTTGCCCTGGTCTTTGTATCTATAGCTAAATAACATAATTGTAGACTTGTAGAGTCGTTATTTCTATAATACATTGGTTGTATTATACGAATATAATATATTCATTTAAACTTTACACATAAACTTCAGGTTCTTCGATATAAATATGCTCCATGCGGGAAACTCGGTTTAATACTGGAGTGGAATACAATAATAGCCAACTGAACTGTATATCACTGTATAAGATACAAATCCAACCGGGATCCTGCACTAGGATTTGTTTGCAGCCTGTGTAGGACACATGTAACTCAATTCCTAGCCAGTCTCGAGTCTTAGTTCGACACAATATTCCATTTAAACTAAAGTCTTGCCTCAGAGCACAGATATTTTCTCATAGCAACAGGCAGAACAGGCGTAAAATGTTCTGTAGGTATATTATGTAGGTAGGTACGTGGTCCATTATAGGTAGGACATTGTGGGTTACTGTTGTTGGTTGTCGTTTATGCTGTATGGGCCAGCTCTTGACCTCAATTTCGCCTGATGAAATGTGATGTATGAGGTCTATGATGGAACGAGCAAGCCCAGAAGTAGCTTTTCGTGTCTGTCTGTGAGGTCGCGTTGTTCTTCTAAACTGCGCAACCGATTTTGATACGGTTTTCACAATAATTTAGAGAGTTTATCTCGGAAGGTTTATGTGTATAATAAAGACTATAACGTAATATGGAGCTCAAGTTTGTTATTTTCCTAAGAAATACAACCTAATTTTTCAGTCCCATCTTAATTCCTATCAAATCCCGTCAGACTTACAGATGGTCGCACAAAGTCCGTGTCTCCGCCACACAGCAAAAAGCCGGGTGTATGTACAGCGACTGCAATTAATCCGCACGCACGACAAGGACAAGTGTACAACAACCCAAGCTAGTTTATTACTCGCCTTGATTACTCGCCTCGCCCGCCACAACTGATATTGAACATTTTTTAAATGAAATTGCAATTTATTTTACCGTGCATAGTGGAGCTTTTTATTTTAAATTGCTATTTGTTGGACTGTAGTTTCGTTTTATGTTCGGGATTATGCCGAAGATTATTCGGGGTTTAAGCTTTATTTTGTTATATTGAGCTTTTGAACTGTTTTTAGGTTCCGTACATCAAAAGGACAAAACGGAATCCTTATAAGATCACTTCGTTGTCTGTCTGTTAGTCTGTCAAAACAGTTTTACTCAGGAACCCGTGGAGGCATTAAGTTGAAATTAATATTAAATAAGTAGGTCCCTTGGAGCCCTAAAAAAATCAAGCTTCTAAGTCAACGCAATAAAAATACGACTAAGTATTTACGCGACATATTTTGATACTCGCAAGAAAAACAAAACCTAGGTCCTACTAGGTAGGAACGGTATTTTCTTAATGTCCCTCGGCAAACTTCGTGTTTCGTCAGACTTTAGCAGCTTTCCTCCCATTTCTAAAATAAATTACATTAAGTTAAAAGAGTATTAACTACTCCATATATTTCCAAGTCGATTGAGAGCATCCAGTCTGCACCAAGTGCAAAAGGCAACTGATAGAAATCCGACGACTGACGAAACACGAAGTTTGCCGAGGGGCATTAAGAAAATAGTTGTACTGTACCGTAGCCGGATGGCTTGCGTGACGATACGGGATGGCGATGGCGGTTGCATTCCAACGAAGTGCCAATTTAACTCAATAGAGCAGCGGGCCTAAAACGGCCACATTAACACTTTCCGGGACAGACCGCCTCTTGACGTTATGTCGGTATATCGTTACGTGACAGTACGGCTAAGGGCGCTGAACTTTATTTCATGTAATTTGGCAAACCGTCGATAGCCGTTGCTTGCCCATAGTATTCCTAAGAAGCACATGATCTAGTGTCACATCACGCGACTTCATTTGTTCGTGGGTGTCACGGCAAACTCTTTTCGAGTCATTTTTCAACACACACATACGCAGTGCTTATGCACCAAAACAACACATGCACACCGCCGACAGGCGTAGACTGAGCCATACAAGTACAATGATGTTGATATTTAGTGTCACGGCGTACGCGGCGCCGGCGTGTCGAATGAGGTAGTACGGCTGTAGACGGTATGACAAAATGTATGGGATTTTGAAGTGTCATATCATTACATTTGCAAATAGTCAAGTGTCCCGGAACGTGTTGCAATTCCTCTAAAAGCTATTTATTTCCTGAATTCCTAGCAATTGTGCTATTTGACATAGTTGACATTAACAATTCATAATTTGTGGACCATTTTACGAATCTCCATACAAAAGTGTCAAACAGATGAATTGCGTGCTATGAATTGTACGCAGATAAATTATGAATTGTCAGTTTGTGACCGTTTTACGATTTCAAACACGATTCATAATACCTATATTATCCTATTATGATTCTGCTAAAGTGGCCGTTTTAGCCCCCCAGAGCACACGAGCCAGAATGACAAACCACAGAGTGACTCTATGAAGCTGAAGATCAAGTGTTCACTTAATGTCACCGTTAAACACATCAATCATCATACAATTACGTGATTAAACTGAAGTTAAGGCGAGTATAGCTGCTAAACGGCAGCGCCACCAGAGAAAAATTAAAAAGTCTGGAAATACACATGGTCACTGGTTATTAACCAATAGCAATCAAGGAATTTTAAAAATCATTAAAAATCAGCTGCTCCCTAAATTTTGACGAAATTGATTTAGCTATTCAGTACGTACGTACTGAACAGCTGATTTTTTTTCGCGATTTCAGGTTTGGTTCCATAGTAAAAGTTGTTCATAATGATGAGTACAGTGACCCCTTGATAGGATATTGATCAATAACCAATAACCCTGTGTGTATACGCCAAAAACTGGCGTTAACTGCTATAACTTCGAACCTAAGAGGTCAGTTTTTTTTCGCGATTTCAGGTTTGGTTCCATAGTAAAAGTTGTTCATAATGATGAGTACAGTGACCTCTTAATAGGATATTGATCAATAACCAATAACCCTGTATGTATAAATACGCCAAAAACTGGCGTTAACTGCTATAACTTCGAACCTAAGAGGTTTACTGTTGATTTTTTTAATACAAAAATTCTACCATAAATCACTAAAAATGTGTGTTTAAGAAATTTCAAAATGTTCCGAATCTCCAGACTTACTTATTATTTTTTTTCTCAATGGTTAGCAGCTATACTCGCCTTAACACAGTAGATTAGAGAATGAGTATTATTCGAGTTACCTTTATCAGTGAGTTTCATGTAAACGACATTTTTTTTTGACGTTTTACTTTTTAAATTGGACGCTATTACTATACAGGGTGTTAGGTTAAACGAGGGACATACTTTAACGGAGTGTAGTACTCATGAAAATGAACAACTTTTACTATGGGACCAAACCTGAAATCGCGAAAAAAAAATCACCTGCCCCATACATTCATGTTCGCATAACTCGTCAAAATGTAGGGAGCAGCTGATTTTTTTTTCGCGATTTCGGGTTTGGTCCCATAGTAAAAGTTGTTCATTTTCATGAGTACTACACTCCGTTAAAGTATGTCCCTCGTTTAACCTAACACCCTGTATATGTCGCAGCCAGATAGCTTAATTAGCCTTTCAGTTAACAGCCTAGCTTTTTCACTAAACGGCGCCGTTCAAGTGGCCTGAATTATAGGTAATTCATTATAGGCTAGGTTAGAACTGTGATTGGTCACAGTAACTAAGCTAGGGCACCCCGACCAAATGGGTTAGGTTAGGTTAGAACTGTAACTAACCGCGCTTGAGCCAAGCGAGCGAAGCGAGTGGTTCCGCGACAGCGAGTGGCGAGCGCTACTTCCAAAGGCTAGGCTGTTAACTAAACGGCTATTTAAGCTAGTTGACTGCGACAGCTACACCCGACATTATTATTAGGTACTGTAGTTACACCTCAGCCGCTCCATGTAAAATACTGGTGTTTATCTGCATCCAGTTAGTGTACGGCCTGAGTGCCCGCTTGAATCGAGCGTCCAGCGGGGCGGAGCGTGCGGCGTTCGGGTCAAACAGATGCATTAGCACGTAGGTGTCCTGAGTCACAGAGTACATTGAATATATGGGAATTGCACGCAACGCTGAACGCCTTGCTGGACGCTTTTTCACTTAGTCCGTAAGCCGACCCCAACATAGTTGGAAAAGGCTAGGCAAATTGATTGAGATACCTACACCTCTGCCTAACCCTTCGGGGATTACAGGTTTGATGTTAGTTATGTTTCGATACTATTAACCCCCGTTTCCACGAGCGTAATAAAATCGCAGCGGGATTTTATCGCGCACTGGATTTTCAACTCTCGTTGTTGAGCCAAGCGTTGAGAATCCAACCTAACAACAACAGTGCATCCCAGCGCGACGAAAAACACACTGTTGGATTTTCAACTCCCGGCGCTAAGCAGAGAGTTGAAAATCCAGTGCGCGATAAAATCACGCCGCGATTTTATTACGCTCGTGGAAACGCCGACTTAGACGAGTTTTTTTTTTGTTGCGAAATTATCATCCATCGTGTTAAGCGCGTTAAACAAGTTGAAATTAAATTAACTGATGAAACTCCACACAGAAGAGTAATCAATAAATAATGATTATATTTGTTGTTAGAAATCTAGTTTTTAAAAAATTAGAAAGCAGTGGTAGCCCAGTGATAACGGCCGCGACTTACGAGTTGTAGGTCGTAGGTTCGAACCCAGACAGGCGCTTTACATTGTGTAAATGCAAATAAAGATATGAATATGAATATGAATATGAATAAATTGTTTCACCACCACTGCTTTCAAAACGGTGAAGGAAAACATCGTGAGGAAACCGGCATGTCCTACAACCAACAATTCGAAGACATGTGACATCTCCAACTCACACTGGCCCCGCGTGGTGGATTACAGCCCACTCCCTCTCACAGAGAGGAAGCCTGTGTCCCAGCAGTGGGAACATTAAGGCCGATTATGCAGATTTCCAACAACAAACATTTATCTTTCAATTTCAATGGAAGCACAGCTGCCTCACCTACTGATTCATGTTAAAAACCTACTCTGTATAGATTCATCACGGATTGTGACATACTTTTGTTTAGCCTCCACCTCATTGTTGAGTTTTCTCACGAGTTTTGGGACTCGTTAAAGTTAAAATCTCTTTGTTTGACAGAAGTTAACGAATTTAATTAGTGACGTGTTTGCAGTAGCCAACCTTTCATTTGGACTTCAATATGTAGGTGGTATAATGTTATCTACCGAAATGATACAGAACGGATTTTTGGTTAATCATCTGTCTTCGACAAAACACGCAAGTACTTTATTTACTACTAGCTGTTGCCCGCGACTGCGTCTGCGATCCAGGATAAAAAGTAGCCTAAGTATAATGTGTTAATCCAGAGTATAAGCTATCTACATACCAAATCAGTCACATGAGTTGGAGCGTGAACAAGGAACAAACACACACACACACTCTCACAAACTTTCGCCTTTATAATATTAGTGTGAGATTAGTTTAATTCAATTTTCTGTTGAATACAAATAATCTTACTTAAAATGAGTAGGATTTAAGTTAGATTATTATTTAATAAAAAAAAATATATTATCATATTTTAATAATTTTTTAATTAATTTAATAATATATCTCAAAGTGGGAATACCTGAATGTATGAATATAAAATAGGCATTTCAATAAATAAATAAATAAAATGAATCTCCCTAGCCTTGGGAAACGGCTAGGCAGATTCATTTCAAAGTGGGAATACCATAGAAAAAATTCTTGGCAACTCTGAGCTTCCGTTTGTAATACCGATTCGTATTGCAAGCGACACCCGGGCGCATTCCCGGTACAGTTCTTATTGACAATAGCACGCGATCCTGCCATGCCTACGCGACCAGCCCTAACATTCTGAAAGCCTTTATACAATTACTTTACGTAATACTCGTATCTTATGGACATGCCCACGACTTTATCCACGTTTTTTGAAGGCAAAAAATTAAATTTTCCTATACGAGCTTATCAGAAAGGTGTGGGTGTGGACACACCATCAAACTGAACAACTTTCTCCATGGGACCATAGTCGTAATGGAGAAAAAAAAATCGCATGTCCCGTACAAAACTTCAATACCTACTCGATCGAAACGTATGGGACGGCTGATATTTTTTTCTCGATTACGATATTGGTCCATGGAGAAAGTTGATCAGTTTGATGGACTGTACCACACCCTTGAGTTTGACCACACCTTTCTGATACACCCTACAACACCCTTTTGCTACTGGCATGATTAAAAAAAACCGGTCAAGAGCGAGTCGGACTCGCGCACCGAGGGTTCCGTTCCGATTTCTGAAAAAGTGTGCTATTTAGAGACATCGTTTTATTTTTTCTGTAATCTTTACATAAACTTCTATCACATAGAATAATTTCAGATTTGTCTCTTTGCAAAATTAGGAGATAAGGGGGGAACGGTATTTTTTTTACATTTTTCATCAAAAGTCAAAAACTATGCGGCCTAAAAAAACGAAAAAAAATGTTTGAGAATGTGCAAACAGCGCTCTTTCATTATGATACCCCACATGCCCTAGTAGCCTCACTTTTAATTTTTAAGACCCCTTTCAGTCCCTGTTGCAAATAAAACATAAATATTTTTATTTCTTTCTTATTTGCAAAATAGTTGGGTAAACGTCATCTAAAACTATTCCAAAGTTCAAGTTGATAGCATTAGTAGTTCTTCAGATATCAGCTGTGACAGACAGACAGACAGACAGACTGAGTCACACCATAAGGGAGCGGAACCATTAGTCAGCGTTCCCACGAGCATAATAAAATCGCGGCGGGATTTTATCGTGCACTGGATTTTCAAGTCTCTGCTTAGCGCCGGGAGTTGAAAATCCAACAGTGTGTTTTTCGTCGCGCTGGGATGCACTCTGTTTTTGTTAGGTTGGATTCTCAACGCTCGGCTCAACAGCGAGAGTTGAAAATCCAGTGCGCGATAAAATCCCGCCGCGATTTTATTACGCTCGTGCGAACGCCGACTTATGGTGTGACTCAGTCTGTCTGTTTTACCATTTTGGTACGAAACCCTAAAAACCATTCCTAATTATGGATAGGACAGTCGGTTATATCTTTCAGATATTCACAGGGTTATTTTAGTTGCATATAAAATATTTGCACCCAGTCGCCCGTGTCCACACAGACGAAAATTTCGTCTAAACTAACAATGTTAGAGAACCTCACTAGTGAATGCACTAGAGACGTTGTTTGCACAAATTAGAAGCACCGAACAGAGAGGGACATGGAGCGTATCATGTTTTAGAATCAAATTATATGGAGGACCTAACGCTGAAGTTTGACGACGGACGGAACGGTCAAGACGTAGAGTGAATGAATTTAGTAGCCTGGACTTGGCTAGACCAAAAGGCTAGACGAAGTGGAATGGGGACTATGGGGAGTCGAGCCTTATCGAAAGCATTCCTAATTGGTAAAGGGAACATGGTATAGTTTAATACAGTGTAGATTCGTTTTGGAAATACGTAAGTAGCTTCTTATTAGGTATGCAATGAGTGAACATTACCACGAAGACACGTCAACCCATCAAAATTAAACCCATCAACATCCCACATCACGGGGTAGGGGAAAAAAAAAAACATCCCCACTTTAAGTGTACCATGTTTTTATTTTACCACTGTGCGTGGTAAAATAAAAACATGGGATATACATATTCATCACGTTTCAGCGTGATGAATATGTATATCCATGCCAGCTATGCTGCGGTCGGACAGACAGACGGACGGACATAGCGAAACTAAAAGGGTTCCTTGTGGACTACGGATCCCTAAAAATAAGTACTTACCCTCTGGCCACATTGAGGCAGTAGTTCCTGCAAGGTCGTGCATCATGTCCTTCACACCGCGCACATCCACCTGCCCTTAGCAGTCGTTCAGCGCAGTTTTCACTACCACTGGCCAGCACTCGTTCAGTTGAAGCCAGAGCGTCTGCACCGACTGCTAACATCTGAAGCAGCGCCCGCGCCGCCTCCAGAGACCGCGATAGAGACGTGCCCAGCTGTTGATGAGAAGCATTAATTGATTTTTGGATCATCAAGTTTCACGTTTCGGTAGTTCTTAAATCACGCCCGATTAACTGGGAGGTCTCGCGACGAAGCTGCGAAGTGATGATGATGAACAATTATAATAAATCAAATAATCCAATTAAAATTATGTATTATGCTACCTATGAAGGTGATAGAAAAAGCTTTAAATATCAAACGACTTTTCCCGACCAAGTTGTTAAAATAACTAGGAAATGATTTATTGTCGCGTCGCGTCGCCGAGCGACAGCTACATTGAAATAAATCCGATTTAGCGCTTTACGAGTCGGCCACTGGCGCTGTAAGAAGTGCTAAGCGTCCGTGATTTTTATATGTCGGCAATGTAAATAAATAAACGCGAAAATCTCTGAATATTGAATAGGATTTAGTTATATGGGGGCAAGCGTTTATCGCACTTCCACACTCCGCGTGTTCCATATCCGGGCTTGTGTTCATTCGTTTGCTACCGTATAAACGTAGGCACAGTAAGTTTTCAATAATAATGCATTACCATGTTTTTTATTGGCGGTAGGTAATATAAACAAACAGTTTTTTATTTTTTTATTGAAAAAACCGGACAAGTGCGTGTCGGACTACGCACAATTCAGGGTTCCGTAGTTGGTATGAAATTATACCAAGAACAAACTTAACATTATAGTTGAAAAACATGTTCTCCTATACATTCCAACAGTAAATTTAAGTTTGTACTCACAATATTGAGAGATTTACCATGTTATTTTAAGACCACAAACTTCTTATAAGTTTTCCTGTAATCTACAGGTATAGACCTATATTTTTTATTTTTTTCAAAATTTTAGGCTCAGTAGTTTCGGAGATAAGGGGGGGGGGGAATGGTCAATTTTCGTCTATTTTCTTAAATAACTCTAAAACTATTTATTTTAAAATTATAAAAAAAATTATTTAAGACCTTCATAGAAAGCCCTTTTATTTCATATGTCACACGGTACAGTTTGCAAAACTTTTTTTTTTAATTTTCTAGTTTGCCCCCTAAAAGTGACCCTCATATTCAAAATTCATTTATTTACTTTAGCTGTACGTGTTTGGGTCACAGAAATCCATATGTGTACCAAATTTCAACTTAATCGGTCCATTCGATTCGGAGCAAACTGACTGTGACAGACGGACAGACAGACAGACAGACACACGAGTGATCCTATAAGGGTTCCGTTTTTTCCTTTTGAGGTACGGAACCCTAAAAAAAACTAAGTCATCTATTGTTCTAAAACAAAATTCATAATCTAGCCTATAGTCTATCCACTTTAAGAAACAGTCAATCAGTTTTTTGTCCTGTCATAGAAATGTTTTGTGTACAAGCCGTGTATAAGTGGCTAGGCACTTGTCGCGCGCCGACAAAAAGTTTCGAACAATCGTGCTGACGTCACGCGGGGCGCCAGTCGCGTTAGTGGATATTAAACCATGTAGGCATAACAATCAGAAATTATTAAGCTTTCAGAGCAGCCTTTGTCACCTAGCAGGAATCTTGTATTTAGGATACCTACGACTTATGTTTTATGTAAATGCTTGTGTTATCTTAGTGCCAGCAATATTTCGTGATGGCACAACAGTGTTCTGCAATAGTACCTATTCATTATGCTATGCACACTGGGCTTTGTCCTACAATCTGCATACAACGACTCTCAAAAGACACTTCGTTGCAACATCGCGACCTACTGACGGTCTTATTGAATCTTTAGTCAACTTAATATTACGAAATTAGCAGAAAATTACAATATCTAGACTTGTTTTAGAAACCGTTTGTAATTCACTGGTAAAAATAAAAATAACGACAAAGACAAAGACTGACGAATTTTCATTGTGTAAAATAATATCGAATGGAATTGAGATACGCAGAAGTCACCCAAAGGCTGTCTATACCTACACACACATACAACGATGCTGATCAGCTCTCCTGTCCTACACGGTGACAGGTTTTCAAGACCAACTTTGGTTTTGCTAGTAGTAGTAGTAGCTCACGAAAGGAAAGAAAAGTAGTCGGGGGACTGAAAGGACTGTTTAATTACATGAAAATAACCACCTCTCGCTTTAACGAAAACGTTAAAAGCATAAAATAAAAGTGAGTTATCTTAACCCTCCCCAGTATGAGTATGACACTGCAAAGCACAGGTTAATTTCGGATAATCTCCGGGTTAACCCAATTAAGGCACATGCCAGCAGTCGAGTACAAGGTGTAGTGTACAATTACTTTTAATGACCGAAACCTACCTGTTTCACCTAACGTCGCGTGCTTCTCGGCATTGCTAAGAAATTTTGAATTTTACATACGGCTTTAGCAGTTATATTCTTAGTATAATATTGCATACCGCCACTTTTAAGGTGCTACAGTTTTATGTTAAACTTTAATGCCGTGACGAGTCGTTTTACAAATTAATTGAGAGTTTTCAAGGCGAGACATGTCTAAAAAAAATATTGTTGACGCGCTTGAGATTGCAGAAAACTGTATCTCTACTGTCAATCAATCAATCTGCCTAGCCTTTTCCTAACTATGTTGGGGTCGGCTTCCAGTCTAACCGGATGCAGCTGAATACCAGTATTTTACATGGAGCGACTGCCTATCTGACCTCCACAACCCAGTGACTGGGTAATACGAAAGCCATTGGTAAGACTGGTTTTCAGACTTTCGGGCTTCTGACGACCCGTAACGACTGTCAAAGGTCCACGAATGACAGCCGGGACCAACGGCTTAACGTGCTTTCCGAGGCATGGAGGAGTCTCGGTACAGATGATCATCCATCCACGGATCAACACCGGCAATCGTAGCTTAACCTGATGGATCGACCCGTGCAGCTGTTATTACTTAGCCACGAGCTCCTTATATACTGCATCTCTATATCTACCGTGTGTACTGTATTTCTTGTTCACATTAAAGTGTCTGACAGACATGTAAGATTTTCACAGGCCTCATACAATTATAAAGCTATATGACACCAAAATACTCCAAAAGTATAATTACCTGTTGGGGCACGTCCCCAAACGGCAGTACTGCGTCATACGCATCCTTTAGACACACCTCGTACTCCAAAGTGAACTGTTTCGAGTCCAACTTGAGCACATTATGATAGGCTACAGGGAACAGGTCTCTGAAGAATGTCTTGGCGGTGACTGATAGGTCTTTAGGCGGTCCTGCGCTGAGGCTTTCACTGGTCAGGTCCCCTTCCGCTCGGAGTATTGTTCGGATGTCATCGTATAAGTTCGCGAGAGGCTGGACCGTTCGTGTCGCGAGCCCTCGGTAAAGTTGGGTGAAGAGGGTCGCAGTCTTGTTCTGCGACTGGTGTGAGAGTCCCGTTAGGTGATCTGTAGAGAAGAAAGACAAACTTTTAGACAGCTGAATGAATTTTATAGATGTTACAAGGAATAAAAATTGTCATACAAATTTCCACCCCCTATTTCACCCCTTTCAGGGGTGACGTCTGCTACTCATAATCTACCTCTGTGCCAAATTTCATCTTCGTAGGTCCAGTAGTTTTTGATATTTCGTATTTAATCAGTGAGTGAATGAATGTATAAATGAGTGAGTGACCTTTCGCTTTTATACCTATACTAGCTTTTGCCCGCGGCTACGCCCGCGTGGATGTCGGAAAATATCCCATGGGAACGTTCATGTGGAAAACATAGGGCATATCCCTAACTTAAGAAATGCTGGGTTTCCCATACAAACTTTCATCCCTTTTATCACCCCTTGTAGGTATTATGTTTTAAGACAAAAAGTAGCCCATGTCCTTTCCCAGGATGCTACCTATAGCCTTGCCAAATTTTATCGAAATCCGTGCAGTTTTGTATTTTTTAAAATCAACCCCTATTTTACCCACTTAGAGGATGATTTTTAAAAAACGCTGACCCGCATATTTCTTAACTTCTTACCAATAGCATAAATTTGTTATCCCTAACTTAAGAAATACTGGGTTTCCCTTACAAACTTTCATCCCCTATATCACCCCCTGTAGTATTATTTTTGAAAAAAATAGTATCCTATGTCCTTTCCCAGGATGCTATATAAAGCCTTGCCAAATTTTGTCGAAATCCTTGCAGTTTTGTAAATTTTAAAATCAACCCCTATTTTACCACCTTAGGGGATGATTTTTCAAAAACGCTGAACCGCATATTTCTTTATTTCCTATCAAAAGCATACATTTTAATTTTCACATCCCTAACTTAAGAAATACTGAGTTTCCCATACAAACTTTCATCCCCTATATCACCCCCTGTAGGATTATTTTTGAAAAAAAAAGTAGCCTATGTCCGTCCCCAGGATACCATCTATAGCCTTGCCAAATTTTATCGAAATCCGTTCAGTGGTTTAGGCGTGAAAAGGTAACAGACAGACAGACAGACAGACAGACAGACAGAGTTACTTTCGAATTTATAATATTAGTATGGATATAGATTATCTGTTTTCAAAGCACAATAATTAGTATAAATATTAATTCAGAACACGTTTAAGAGCCTTTATGTTCTACCCTAATTTTAATCCTATTCCAATTAAGTTTTGACTGACAGGTCCTAATTCAGTAGGTAATCAACTAAACTCTATAACATAATAATGTAAGTGAAACCTCCAAGGGTTTGTATTTACATTGCGTGTTACCAAAATTTGGATACACTTAGTTACGAAACATTTGTGTACAATAAATTAGACGTAATGTTAACAGAGCCTGTGTAAATACGTTTAGTTGGTTAAACATCCCTCAGTATTTGGCTTCATAGTTTGTGGCACCTGCTCTGGGTTATAAGAGTATCTAGTGTTATCTTACTGGAATGCAGGGCCGCGGGATCAACGCCTCGACGCATTCCTTCCAACGTATAAAGTGCTCAAAGGCGACGTTATCCTACCAATACAGATAACTCCAAGATATTTTTTAATTAAATAACATAAGGCTCTTTATCAAAATACTACTACGAGTAAATCGGAGTGGCCGTGTGTGAAACTGTGAGGAAAGCCTACTATGTTTATACGAAGGATGAAAAGCTCCTTTGATCTGCGGAGCTTGACGAAAAGCTTTTTAGCCAGCGGCGTTTACCGCGTGCTCGTTGATGTTTTTTTTTCAACCTTATTACCTTAGCCTTAAGGTCGAAAAGTGGTCCACCGCAAATGTTCGCGGTGGTACCTGTAAGCCGTATGCTTGTAGGATTCATTATGATTCTAGTTATAAATCTCTAAGGATTAAATGTGAGGAGTCAAATGTGTTTAATTTTAGGAGGCAGTTGACTGATATTTTGTAGACTTTAAGAGTAAGTAAATGAAGTCTTCATTTACTTACTCATTAAGTCCTACCGCCTACCGCTATACATCACTACAAATGTCACTTAAAAGTTAAAGGCAACTTAAAGGTGTGGTTTGATGACTTTGTTTTTGTAGAGGAAGATACTTAGGTATCTAGCTTAGGACCGATTTTTCAATCGCCAGTTAACTTTTATCCGTCTGTAATTGTGTCAGTTTTTGTATGGACAATCTGTCTAAACGTCACATTTATTTCTCAAGTAATTATTTACATAATGATTGAAAAATCGGCCCTTTTAGGACAAAAGAAATCAAGAAACTACAAACAAACAAATAAATAAACGACGACGACTAAAAACGACTAAAGACTATAAATAAATAAATAATAAGAAAAAAGCCTCAATCAGCGAATGAATGATGATAAAGAAAATTTCTCCTGAACCGTTCCACAACTGTCACCGGGTACTATAGACAGTACATTTACGTAACCCTCACTGTTTCCACCTGCACAATAGAGGATTGATGACAGTTCGCTGTGCTCTACTGTAAATCCCCGCATTCAATGTTTCATGGCAGAAAATCCAGAAGGTAGTGTACCACAGACAAAGGCAGAAGGTTTACATCATCATGCCATACTCTGTTGATATTTTAACGCCTGAGAAAATTTATATCATTACCAAGTAAAGTACCTAAGTAACGAAATTCGTGAATAGGTTGCTTCCTAAAGTTTGTTATCACGGCACGGTGGTATTTTGCATCATCTGTATAATATTTGAAAATTCTATGTAACAATATCAACTCCTTTTTTTTTCTCCCGCTCTATGTGGAGCGGGAGGACATGTCTTTTGTTGTGACTTTTACTGACTAAAACCCACCCGTGCTCCTTCAGTTGCCTGTGCCAGGGCCACGGTATCTCTTTCGAACAACCCGTGACCCTGGCCGGCATCGGCCCTATCGAACCCCATCACCGCTGACATCTCTTTAACCAATATCTCTTTCATCAACTCCTGGATTTGCATAATGTTTTCAACAAACTATGAAGTAATTACTCGAGTGCCTGTAATCGAGCGAAGTTGATATTCTGTATCTTTTTAAGTTATAGTGGCGCGAGTAGCTCAATAAATAATAAGTGTCATTCGTCTTTTCAGAGGGAGACCTCCAGACGCCCTTCGCAGCGGCCGCCGAACTGACTACATTTAACATAAATACGTATTTCATACATATGTTTGGAAAAGGGCTAACACGTTATCTTCATACGTGGCACTAATAAAACAGTTTCAGTTCTGACCTTATATAAAAAGCCCACGTAAAACAAAACAGTAAAACCTGGCGTGAATTTGAATACTTAATACGAAAATTAAACAAAACGCAACAAATATTTAATTCAAATGAAAAAACCGTTGGAAAATAAATAAGAAGAAAAAGCTGCTCTAAAACAGAAATGTTTTTTTTTCATTATCCCTCGTCTCGCTACATTTCAAAATTTAATGTAAATAAAGCTGACCTAATCAACGAGCTAAGCGCCCTTTGCAATTAACGCCCTTTCATCAAAATCGTGACACTTTTCACCGCCCACGATTTAACACTCACACTTAAAAGTCATTTAGTAAAAGAATCATAAATTGCATTACAGTGTAGCGGCTCAGACTGTGAATAGTCTGCGGAGAGTGGACTAATTACTTAGTTATGCAAATTCTGCTACAGAGGTTGTTTTTAACAAATGAACTCCGTCAAGCCAAAGCTAACAGTTTTTTTTGCGTTTAAAGCAATTTCATCTCGTGGAGAGCAGGACTGAACTATAGTAATGAGACGGTAATTCAGCCAGGATTGGGACGTGGGAAAGTGAAAATAAACGAGACTATGTAGGAACTGCTAAGCAAAATATATAACCTTCCTTTATCACCATTCATTTACTTGAAAGACTAGCTTTTTGCTCACGGCTAGGTAGTTTCAGAATCTTAAAATGTTTTTATAAAATGTCTCATCTAAGTTTATGTTAAAGGACTAAAATTTAACAAAGTTTATCTTAAGAAAATCCCGTCTATTCCGTAAGTTACGAGTCTCTACGGTTCATATAGCAGGGTAGATATAATCTTCAAACCCTATAAATCTGAGGTGT
This sequence comes from Cosmia trapezina, assembly GCA_905163495.3. NCBI lineage: Eukaryota > Metazoa > Arthropoda > Insecta > Lepidoptera > Noctuidae > Cosmia > Cosmia trapezina. The sequence goes on along the minus strand of LR991022.1, from coordinate 10,573,286 downwards.
GCACACTATAGAAAATACGTTTAAGGAAATTTCATACTGTGTCGGTAGTGAGGATTATATCCTGTCAGTGGTTATGTAAGGCGTTAGCCAGACCCACGTACCCGAGCAGACAACTGGATGAATGGGACCAATAACACTGCGTTGTCAACTGACGGGATGAAAAGGGTTACTTTAGATATAAGTACTTAAACAAAGTTTACCTTTACTCTTCCGTAAAAGTAAAGCAAGACAAGAGATGTTAATGAGGACTCTATTAATATTAAATGGTATGTATTAACGTTAATATGGGGTACCTTTATAAAGCACAAAGGTAAATTATTTTAGTGCTCTAATGAGGGTCCGTGCGTGTGGTCCCGGGGGCCCTTAGGCATTCGCTCAACAATGGTATAAAAGGGAACCCTCGGCGTGAAGCACACTCTGATTATTTCCTCTCAGGAGCAGGGGGTTGAGCTCATTGTTTCATACTTGTTAGTCGCGGCGGGGTCGTCGCACCCAATATTATATTTTTTATAGATAATAACGCACCACTCGTGTTGATGGGAGTCTTTGAAGAGTACTTGCAGGTAAATAGCTCTTGAATATTCTTTTTAAAGATGAGAGAGCCTATTTAAAGATGGCTGCGGAATATAAATAACAAATGCCGTCTGATTGCAAGCCATTGTCGTTAATGTACTTACGTGTGTTGGCTGATATTGCTTTTGTTTGTAGCGTAGGTATGTTATTACACTGGGCTATATATTATGCTCGTTTGCGTGTTAAACGGAGATTAATCGAGGGTTAGTCAATGCTTGGCACTAGATGTATCTACGTTGCGTTTCTAGCCGAGCAATAACGCAACTTCGGTTTAGTAACAATAAATTGTGAACTACACGCACATCCTAATCCTAACTAATATTATAAATGCGAAAGCGAGTGGTGTTTGTTACGGTTTCACGCTAAAACGGCTGAACGGATTTGGATGAAATTTAGCACACGGGTAGAGCATGAGCTGGATTAGGACATAGGATTCTTTTTATCTCGGTCGTACCTTCGTTCTCGTCGGATAATTTCTGACCTCCACGAGGGCGAAGCCACGGGCAAAAGCTAATTAGCATATGTTTATCTCACGAAGTGACGTTCACTTTTCTTGTGGTTACCAAGTCTACTTATGCTGTGAATATGTGCATGAAGATGAGTAGCGTCAGCACATAACACACACACACACACTTCCAACTTTGCCATTGTCTCGGACGGTACCGAGAGCTCCTGTGCTTACACATACACTCACATCGTGTTTGTACACTGGTAAACTCAAGTAAAGCGCGTGTCGCTTCGTGAGATAAAAATACTGTACAAAATAATATTCTCTATCTCTATGGACCTTTGTAAAAACTAAATCACTCAAACAGTTGATAGATAGCTGAAAACCGTCGTTAGTTAGGCGATAGGTCACTGCGGCCGTTTCCAGTGAAATTCCTAAGCATTTTACAAGCCTTATATGGTTGTTAATTTATTTACGACTGTTGTAGTAAATCGTGTGGCATAAATATTTATTGGAAAACACAGTTTAATTAATTTTCTAAAGGCCACATGCTTCAATCATTCATCAATCGAACATAGGCATGGATGACACACAGTTTAGTGCAGTGAGCGACATAACCTTTTGGGAGTTCTCACAGCGTTTAGTGGCCGACAAAATTTAAGTAGTCCTTTGAGGGCATAATTATATATAAAGTATGAGTCCTAATTTTTATATAATGATACTCGGGGAACTATTTTATAATTACATACAAATTAGGACTCAAACTACAGGTAAAATGACGTCATTTTTTGCCAGCTTTAAAGCGTCTGGCGGAAAAAGCCACAGACGGGGATGTGTCTGACAGTATTGATTATTAATTGTTAACAATATTCTGTAAAACATACACAAATAGCAGTCAGACTTTAAGAAAAGTGAGTAATATTATTACGTAACTTTGGTACCTGATATACCTAAAAATTGGCCGTCGGCCCAAGCCAGGTATGCGTACATTCATAGTATAGGTAATAACACTACTCTATCAATACCATAGATACTCTATCTCACACATTTTGTTAATCAGAAAGTAAGTAAATAGATCTGGCGGCTCTGGGATCTTGTACTAATATAAGTTTTCCAACTGAAATTGCTTTAGTCTCGATCGGTTAGAACAGGCAAAGGCATAATAAAAACTGAAAAATAAGCTTTTCCCAACATCTGTGTCCGACGTAAGAACGGGAAATTTACCGTTTTTAGGGTTCCGTACCAAAATGGTAAAAAAGGAACCCTTATGGTGTGACTCAGTCTGTCTGTCTGTCTGTCTGTCTGTCACAGCTGGATATCTAAAGAACTACTAATGCTATCAACTTGAAATTTAGAATAGTTTTAGATGACGTTGACCCAACTATTTTACAAATAAGAAAAAAGTAAAAATATTTATATTTTTTTTGTAACAGGGACTGAAAGGGGGTCTTAAAAATTCAATGTGGAGCTACTAGGGCATGTGGGATATCATATGAAAGAACGCTGTTTGCACATTATCAAGCATTTTTTTAAATTTTTTTTAGACCCGATAGTTTTCGTGTTTTGATGAAAAATGTAAAAAAAAATACCGTTCCCCCCCTTATCTCCGAAGTTTGCAAAGATAAAAATCTGAAATTATTCTATGTGATAGAAGTTTATGTAAAGATTACAGGAAAAATAAAACGATGTCTCTAAATAGCATACTTTTCACACACACGCACACTTTCACAAATTGGAACGGAACCCTCGGTGCGCGAGTCCGACTCGCTCTTGACCGGTTTTTTTTTTCTTCTATGAATATTAATGCTATATGCAGTCACATCTTCATTACTATGTTTTATACAGGATGACTGGTAAATAGTGACCCATATATAAACACATGATTGTACTCATGTTAACAAACAACTTTTACTATGGAACCAACCCTGAAATCGCGAAAAAAAATCAGCTGTTGCCTACATTTATGTTGGCATTACTCGTCAAACTGTAGGGAGCAGCTGATTATTTTTCGCGATTTCAGGCTTTCAGGTCCCATAGTAAAAGTTGTTTGTTATCATGAGTACAATCATGTGTTTTAGTATCGGTCACTATTTACCAGTCACCCTTAATGCACACATGCAGTAATTTTATCATGTTTTGTTGCCTAAATAAGTAGGCAAGTTTCTGTGCCTATCTCTGGAAAACACACAATAGAAAACTTATTTATTTAATACACAGTACCGCAGTGAGTTAATAGCAATGTAAGTAATCGTTTTATTCAATATTTAAATTCAAACGATATCATGTCGAGTATTATTCATAAGTTCAATTATACACTATAAATCTTTGTTTCTAATTTAATTGCTATTTTATCGAATCGAATCTAAACCTAACTTTTAATTATCGTAAAGTCGTATCACCTAGTCCATCTAATTGCAGAACAAGTTTCAAAAAGCGAATGACCAGAGGCAATCATAGAGGTGGGACTCACAGGAAATTAATACTAATCAATTTTCCTTCGATCGATCTCAGTATCAATTAATCGTGTACATAATCAGCCTATAAAGTTCCCATTGCTGGGTCACAGGCCTATAATCTGCCATGAATCGTATATCGAATATTATTTGTCAAGAGTTTCGTGTAAAAACTTGTGTTTCAAATTCTCTTTTATGAGGGTGCACGTGCATATCAGCCTGTAAGGGTTGGTCTACACAAAGTGCCCAATTTGTCGGCCGTTGTGAGTGTTTATTAAACAAGTATTGTTCGCTCGACTAACACACGGCCGCGGGCCCGCCTCTACTTTCTCATATTTATTGTTGTAACAGCAGCGGGCACGGGTTGCGGTAGGCTCGGACTGCTCGGAGTGCCACAAGATATGCCGCATCTGCTTATTGTGCCGATTGATCGTTGTACACTGACATAATAAACATATCTCCTGATCGCGTCTTTCAATAACGTCTCCTTTTATAACGAGCGTACAATGAGGTTACAGATAGTGTTTATTGTATAATGCACGTACGTATACAATTTATAAATGACTGCATGTGTGCTATTTTTAAAGCTTCATTCATTCAAGAATGTGCTATGAGATGGGAATTGTGAATGAAGTATTGGCTATCGATGTATCGTTAACATATGTATAACATAACGAGGGAAGCGCTAACACATGACTATGCTAACTAATATTATAAATGTGAATATGAGTTTGTTTGTTTGTTACGCTTTCACGGCTAAACGGCTGGACCGATTTTAATGAAATTTGGTATGTGGATACTTTGAATCCTGGGGAAGGATATAGGCTACTTTTTATCGACACACCATGCTGGCAAAGCCGAAAGGAGAAGCTAGTTTGTGATAAATTATCCCTCATTTTATCAATACCTACTAATTAAAACTAATCGTTCATACAAATAAAACACAACTTCACAAGGTAAGGGTTAAAACTATTTTCTATCCATTTTCAAACATTACTTATCCTAAAATCCAATCTATTACGAGAAACTCCTGCAATCAAGTTGATGGAAGCGATACAATCCTAACTCACTACTCCGCACAGATCAACAGATACTCATCACTTTGATCTTACAACACTGGCGTGCAATATTGATGGCTCGCGAGGCAACTAGAGCATAACCAGGCCGCTCCTTTAATCTGGGCACTTTGAATTTAGACGCTAGGTGTAGTAAGAGCCGGCTTAAGACGCAGATATATGCCATTAACGGTCTTGAATGTTCTATGCTGAGCTCCAACCAGTAAGCCGAAGCTCGCACGGGAGTAAAAAAATCCAGGCGATTTTTTTTCGCGCACTGTATTTTCAACGCTCTGCTTAGCGCCGGGAGTTGAAAATCCAACAGTGTGTTTTTCGTGTTTGGATGCACTATGCTTTTGTTAGGTTGGATTCTCGAAGCTCGGCTCAACACCGAGAGTTGAAAATCCAGTGCGCGATAAAATACCGCCGCGATTTTTTTACGTCCGTGCGAACGTCGGCTCATAGGACTCGCCCATCAAGTAGTGCTGTCCCAAAGTAGACGCATTATTAATTTATTTTACATTAAAAAAAGAAAAGATATAGCTAAGTAATAACTTTTCTTTATACTAAAAGATAGATAAAGGTTTCGTAAAATATGCTTGATAGTTTTTGTGTGATTCTCAGTTTTTTATCCGCGTTAGACATAACTTTACAAATTAATTACACACACTATGTAATATAAAAAATAATCTAAAATGTTCACAAAAATGCTCTAATTTAACATATTTTATTTTTTTCCAAATAATTAACACCGTTAGACGTGATCTTCAGTTCAAAATTCGTATGTCATCGTCTTAAGACTTAAGAAGGCCAATTCTCGTACCTAAAAATGTTCAAATTCAAGTCGCAATCTCATGCCAGCGACAGTCGAATGTCAAAAATGTAGATAAACGCTATACAAATTTTGACAGATTTAGTCTGAGATGAGATTGCGAACGTTGTTAAAAATACGGGAATTGCCCTCAAGATCTCTCGGTGTTTTCATTCATTCACGATTTCTTTACAAACGGGTTAAAAGCGGTATAGAAAGGAAGTGAGTGTGCGTGAGGGAAGGTTCTTAGTTTTGTTCTACTGACGTTAAACCATGTGCAGTTATAATTTCTTTCTTTTTGAAATAGGAAAAATACCGGGTGGAAGGGACATCGACGCACAAACGGTTAGATACCACGTAAATTGAAAAAAATCAGCTGTTCCATACATTTTGACCGTGTAGGTATTGCACTATTGTAGGAAACTGTAGATTTATGTTTTAATAACCGATGAAAAATTTCTATGTAGGGGGGTTCAGAATGATGTACTGAATACGTGGTATCTAACCGTTTGTGCGTCGATGTCCCTTCCACCCTGTACAGGGTCTGGAACTTGAAAACACCTAAGGTACACTTAAAATACTCGGTTGCTGTGGTATGTGCATAAAACTGTGGTGGTAGGTAGTGTCGTGAATTCTTTGATTTAATTTTTTTTTATAATATACGGAATTATAATAGGTATCTATTGTGGCAACATTGTCAAAGTACAAATTGTAACAAATTTTCATTATGACAACTGAATGTATTAAGTATTTTACTTGGGCCCCACCCAAAATAACGATGATATCATAACTGTTATTCTAAGTGTTGCCAAAGTGGATATTATAATTAGGTATAATATTTTTTTAAATTAAATCAAAGAAATCACGACACTATGCCATCCAACAGCGAAGCAACTTCGAAGCACGCAATACTTGATCACGAAAGTACAGATTCTCACATGTAGGTAAGCAACCTAAAGATCACCCTAGATCCTAGATCATCATGTACTCTTCGATGTGTTGAAACACGAGTACATTTACCTTTCCCAACTAATATGTTTATTTTATTTTATTTTGGCGACCCCAAAATATTAGTTGGGAAAAGTAAATGCTTCTAGTCTAACTGGATGCAGCTGAATACCAGTATTTTACGTGGAGCGACTGTCTATCTGACCTCCACAACCCAGCAGTAACTGGGTAATACGATACCCCTTGGTAAGACCCGTAACGATTGTTAAAGATCCACGAATGACAGCCGGAACCAGAGGAGTCTCGGGCTCGGTATGTAAAGGTGGTCACCCATCAACGGACCAACACCGGCAAGCGTTGCTTAACCTGATGGATCGACTCGTACGGCTGTTATTACTTAGCCACGAGCTCCTCCTCTACTAATACGATATTATGTAAGTAACCTGCCTATTATTCCAAAACAATCCGATAGCGAAAATCCCTATTTTTTGTATAAGAACAAAACGTAACCCAACTGTTTACCTTGTAACGTTCTCTTGGTGCTCAGCAGCAAGCTGGCCGTGTTCTTGATAGGCAGCGCCGTGCTGACCTCGGCAGCCCGGCGCAGTGCGGCCTGCACCTGGACCTCGCGCCCCCGGCCGCAGCACTGCCCGCCGCATATTTGACCTGAAAATAAAGAGAAACGTTACAAAAGTTATTTAACGCCCTGGTTCCAAGCTTGGTTTAGCTCGGTGTGTGAGTGAAATGGCTTTATGGCTGTCTAGTTTGACGCACGAGATAGAAGATTCTCACGCACACCGGAATTATGTCGTAAAAGTGCAAATAAAATCGTATAAAATTAGAAATTAACTATTTAATAAAAAGTAATCCATCACTGGATGCAGTTTGGAATTTGACATTTCATGGTATATTTTTAATTATAATTATTAATTGCTAATGAAGGGATAAACAGCTTTAAAGATTATTAGGAGGTATGTTTAAAGTTTTTTTTTGTGCATTAAAGTATGTTTAATTATATTTTGGCTTCCATCACTGTATGCAAAAAGGACTTGAAAATATCATATTTTTTTTACATGTCAAAATTATTTACGGTTTATGAGATACACAGCTTTAAAAAACCACCTTTTTGATCGTTTTTAGGAAATCTGCGCCTTAACTAGATACATGTATACAGGGTGTATCAGAGGTACAGTAAGTACAGACACAGACCATAGAAATATAAAAAACGGTGTCTTTGTATTGTCGTTGTTTGCCACCGACTTCCGAAATTAAAGTTATTTTTCAATTTTGTAGTGTTTTTTTTGGTAGTCGGTGGTTTTTTTTTTGTAAAAAAGTTTTTATTTTTCACTTTTTAGTTGTGGTACCTGCCCCACATAAATACTACCTGCAAACTAAATTAGAACAACCTCAAAAACTATGCAAGCAAAGTTAATAATTAACCCTCTTACAAATAAACGCAGAATAAAGTTATTCCAAATTTAAACCTATTAAAATGTATGGTTATTCCTTTGTTATCCCTGATATAACTTTATTCCGTGTTTCCGTGTTTAAGATGTGATTGTACACAGTTACGCAATAAATAATTCTTATTCTTATTCTTTATTTGTAAGAGGGTTAGTGTTTTGTCAATTTATTTCGAATTATGATTTGAGTTTGAAAGAAGAAGACAAAACACTTCTATAACTAAAATAGGTATAAAGAGCTTTCGTTGTTTTTTTTTTTTGTGAATAAGGGTGTTGTTACAAAAGATTGTATGTACCCAATAAAATAAATTAAATTAAATTAAAAAAAACCTTCATTGTCGCTAGTTATTACACTCGTCATAGAGTAATCTAACATAACGCATTGTATTAATTATATTCCACAAAAGAGACTGTTACCGATTCCCAAACCAAGCTTGAGCCTGTACCTATTGCTTAAATAAAAATTGATTGTCTCTTGTCTTTTTTTTCTCAAAACATGAAATATTTGGTGTCATTGCCTTGATGGTTTCTCAATTACGTTGTTGTTTTGTGGTGAATGCTGTGTATACCTATAATAGGCATACATGCCAGTATTTTTATTATCTTTTACTTGTTTAATTTCAATGTATGTACTGCTGTTGGTGTACCTAATAAATAAATAAATTAAATACGTGACATTTACGAAATTGTGGTGACTCCTCAACAAAAGCAACAAATGAAGAGTTGCAGTTTGAGTGTGTAAAACCTTATTATGTAATGATGAGGCATCGACCCGTAATTGTTGATTGGATCCGTTTCATTTGTAATCATGTACCTATTGAATCTACCCTCTCGGAAATATTCGGGAAAAATTATTATTAAAATAATTGGATAAGTGAAAAGGCAGTTGGATTTATTTGGCTGAATTTCGGTTGTTGTTGAAGTAGGTAAGTATTTGCTTGTAATATTGGGAATCGACCACGACCATTATTTACGGGACATTGTGCAAAAGCACGTAGTTAATTAAATTCTCTTTTACAACAATTATTATCGGTTGCTAAATTATTGTACATGAATTAATGATGTCGCCACAAATCATGAAAATTAATGCATTCAGCAATGAAAGGTGTAATTTAAATAACGCACCACTTCTTAAGGTGTCATTGTACTCATCTTTATGAACAACTTTTACTATGGGGCCAAACCTAAAATCGCGAAAAAAAATCAGGCGTTCCCTACATTTTGTCGTCCAGTCACGAGAACATATAATAACATATATAAGATATTGGGAACAGCTGATTTTTTTTCGCGATTTTAGGTTTGATCCCATAGTAAAAGTTGTTCATAGTGATAAGTACAATAACCCCTTAAGAGCTTGTGCGTTATTTAAATTACACATTGTTTAATTGAATTAAATAAGTACCTACCTACATATCTTCAAAACAAAATTGCTGAAAAACTTTATATAGTATGCTCGGACTTTTAAATATAAGCAGTATACTGACACTTCTAATGTCATTTTTACTGTAATTTCGCTATGAAATGGGAACATTTTTTAACGAAATGACAGATAAGAAGTGCAATTTTACTGAATCTAATTTATTAAAAGTCCGAGCCTAATGTACAACAGTGGATAGACACAGCATTAGCCTGTGTATCTTCTGTGTCTATTGCTGTGTAAAGTACAGTGAAGTAGTGCTTCATTTCCAATTACTATTTAATATGAGGTCAAAGGTAAATTGTCGTGGAGAGAGGTCGCGTGACAGGTGTCGCCCGTGATGAGGGTACCCTCCACTTAACAGCCTCCGAAACACTCGCTTTAATCACTCCTTCTATTAACCGACTTCCGGACTATAAAGAACAAATTATTTGTTTTGTAATCGAGCTTTTAATGGATTGAAATGCAACTTTTAAATTGTTATTTTTTTTATTTATAACCACTTTTACAATAAAACGCTGCAGCTCTGTTAGGTTTATGATGGATGACTCTTGCTATGTTTATATGTGTATATTTAGATATTAACATCAGATTTTGTATCTACATTCTTTTGCTGATAAATATACCGGATGACTTTTTTTACCGTCTCGAAAAAAATTGGGTATATTAGGTGAACGGAGTAGAAGCCTATGGCATACTTACCTAACATTTAAAAAAAAATAAAAAAAAATAAAAAAAATCTAATCATATGCAGGCTGCATATGATTTGAATTTCGATATTTTAAAACGATTTATTATTTTTTTTCAAAATTTCTGTTTTTATGGTACAACAATGAAAAGTTTACATCGAATTTGTAGTATTTATTGGTACTTAGATATTTTTTTCTAAGCTATTAAAAAAAAAAAACTAGGTATGCCATAGGCTTCTACTCCGTTCACCTAATATACACAATTTTTTTCGAGACGGTAAAAAAAGTCATCCAGTATATCTATTCTATTCTATTGTGTACATTGTCATTTTCTTTTTATACAGGGTGTAAGAGTAAACAGTGGCAATCTTTTAATGGGTCATTGTACTCATCATTTTTAACAACTTTTACTATGAGACCAAACATCATATGAAAAAAAAATCAGCTGTTCCCTACATTTTCACAAATGCATAAATCGTCAAAATGTAGGGAACAGCTAATTTTTTTTGTTGTTCGTTTTAGTTGTTCATAATGATGAGTACACTTAAAAGATTGCCACTCTTTACATTTGCACCCTGTATAAAAAGAAAATGTCAATGTGTACAATAGAATAGAATAGATATATGTATATTTATCTACAAAGAATGTAGGTACAAAAACTGTTACAATTGTGTGGAACCCATGTATGTGTATTTCAATTAAGTTAACTTATCGGCTAAGAACGAGATACTAATGTCATGTGAGTTGATATAGGCTACTAATGTCTTGGACTTTGGGGACCTTTTCTTTATCATACCTATCGTATTTACGGCACACGACCTGTTTAAATAACATAAACTGAAAATAAATTATGTTAAAATAAACTCATTAGCCTACAGCCCGGTACTGAACACGTATAGGTAAGTATAACAATGATTATGTCATAACAACTGACAGGCAGATAGGTATCCATTATTACGTCAGCTGCTGAACTTCCCACATAGAAATTGCAGGAATGACGGAAGCCCGTAGTCATGTCGGTATGCAGCCAAATAAACTTGCAGTCGGGCTTTACTTTAGCCAATTTCTATCAACAAACTTTGCTTGACCCGTCCACCTTTTGTTATACAGGGTGTATCGGAACGGTGTGGTCAAACTTAAGGTAGCGATATAATTTAGACCGCTCAATTTACTTTTAGATTAGAATCAAATTTGATTCTTATCGCGGAAGTTACTTACTTTCGTCGGTGTTTGAAGAAGAAAAGACAATTTAAATTAAGATACCATGCATAATCACACTAATAATATACAGGCGATTTGGATGAAATTTGGTATATAAATAGCATAGACTTATAAAAAAAGATGGACTCCGCGCCACGAATATCGAAAGTGAAGCACCGTACCGATGACCGATATATGTGTGCATGATTTGAGTACCTGCAAAGACGGCGTCGCTCGTGTCACGCAATGGCGGCCGGTCGGCATACTATGATGTGAATGTGTGCGCGAGGCGTGTTTGTACAAACGGTACGGCATACTTACTGTGCTTCACTTTCGATATGCGTGGTGCGGAGTCCATCTTTTTTTATAAGTCTATGATAAATAGCTTATACGCTGAATTAACAGATAGGCTACATTTTATCCCGGTCTACGCGTGTGAAACCTTGGGACGCATCTATAGTAATGTATAATGTTGTACTAGAAAGGTGTGGTCAAACTTAAGGGTGTGGTACAAACCATCAAACTAAACAACTTTCTCCATGGGACCAACATCGCTATCTAGAAAAAATTATCAGCTGTCCCGTATAAAACTTCAATATATCTCGACCCAATGTAGGTATGGGACGACTAATATTTTTTTCTCGATTACAATGTTGGTCCCATGGAAAAAATTGTTCAGTTTGATGGTCTGTACCACACCCTGAAGTTTGACCACACCTTTCTGATACACCCTGTATACAAGCAATAAGCAGCACTATAAATAGCAAGTGTCAACATTCCTAACTTATATAAATCAACTTATTATCTAAATACAAGACACATTGACACAATAAATGACGCGAGATAAAGTGTTAATGAACGCTCCTCCAGACCTCTAGTGTGTCTAAACACACTATGCCGAAGTTACGCGACCGAAGTTCGGCACAGCCTGCAATGCTATTTGAATTACTGACGACACACTATGCCGAAATTACGTTGCGTTCTAGCTAAGGTTGCCACGCCAGATGTTCGGGATTTCCGGGATTGTCCCGAAATTTTACGTCTTGTCCCGTGTCCAGTAATTCGATCTATTGTCCCGGATTCCGAAAAATTTAATAATAAAAAAATAGTTTATAAGATAGTACATCATAATGAACTTGTTGATGATTGCCTAAAAAAAAAAACAAAAACGTTCCGACCAATTGAGAACCCCCTCCTTTTTGAAGTCGGTTAAAAAGAAAATTCTATCGTACATCCGAACTTCGGTCGGGCGTAAGTTCAGCGGCAATTCGGTGGCAACGTATTCTGTAGAGCACACATTATACGCGACCGAAGTTCGGTTCGATTGCCGAAGAAGTTCCGGGGCGGGGACGGGTGGGGTTCAAGACACTGAAGTTCCGCAACTGAATTTCCGCCGCGTAAGTTCGGCACTTAGGCATTGTTCACACCAAACGTACTGTCCGCCGTTGACTGTGAGATATGGAAAATAAAGGCTAGTCAATCGGCGGCCGAAGTTGTTTTTTTCTTTTAATTTTGGACTAGCCGCTCACAGTCAGCGGCCGACAATACGTTTGGTCTGAACAATGCCTTATGGTGTGTCATATCAGCCGAACACGTCGGAACGTAACATCAGCCGCGGAACTTCGGTCGCGTAACTTCGGCATAGTGTTTAGACACTAAATAACTCTAACTAGGTTGTCAAATCTATTAGTTTGTTTGTTTGTTTGAACGCGCTAATGACTGGAACTACCAGTCGGATTTGATAGCCCAATTATTGAGGAAGGTAATTGGGTTATAACATCACGGAATAGCTGAGCGTTTTTGCTCCTAAGGGTTATGACACTTAGGAGCAAAAAGAAAAAATCCTGTCAGGAGCGAGTCGGACTCGCGCACCGAGGGTTCCGTACCATCATTTGTATGTAATTTTTGTTGATGATTTCTGAAAAACTGTGTTATTTAGAGACATCGTTTTATTTTTCCTGTAGGTAATCTATACATACACTTCTATCACATAGAATAATTTCAGATTTTTCTCTATGCAAATTTCGGAGATAAAGAGGGGAACTGTATTTTTTTTACATTTTTCATCAAAAGTCGAAAACGATGCGGCCAAAAAAAAAAATAAAAAATGTTTGAGAACGTCTAAACAGCGCTCTTTCTTATGATACCCCACATGACCTAGTAGCCCCACTTTGAATTTTTAAGACCCTCTTTCAGTCCCTCTTGCAAAGAAAATATATATTTTTATTTCTTCCTTATTTTCAAAATAGTTGGGTAAACGTCATCTAAAACTGTTCCAAATTTCCAATTGATAGCATTAGAAGTTCTTGAGATATCCAGATGTGACAGACAGACAGACAGATTGAGTCACACCATAAGGGTTCCTTTTTGTACCATTTTGGTACGGAACCCTAATAAAACTGAAGAGTTTGTTTGTTTGTTTAAACGCGTTAATCACTGGAACTACCAGTCGGATTTGATAGCCTAATTTTTGAGGAAGGTAATAACATCACGCTATGACCCTTAGAAGCAAAGGAGCTAAGCAAAAATGAAGTGACAGCACGGGCAGGCGATGCAATGCGACGCGGTGAGTCGGGGGAACAAGAAATTTCACGCGGTCGAAGTCACGGGCAAAAGCTAGTATCTACATAATATCAATAACGAAGTGTCTCGAGCGTGGTCCCAAGGTATTTCAACTGTACTCTTTGGACATGCTCCAACATGGCCCAGCCATTGTACACGGAGCGTAAAAACCGTCGTCTGGTAAGTTGTGGTATGCCAACACATTTATTTGACTATAAACATCACGCTGTATAAATAGAAGTTAATATTCGCTACGATCAAGCGAAATTTATGTTTGGGTTAATCACAGGATGTGACGAATGGGCTAGGCTTTTTATTGCGTTGACCAAGTCGTTTACTATCTTCGTAGATAGTTACATTAAGGTTGATGCGCCAGGGTAGCCCGCGAAATTCAAAATTTCTTAGGTTTTTTGCAATTTGTAGGTCAGTGTGAGCTTGTTGATTAAAATATGATTCGCGGCCGTAGCTAATATGGCTTTACAGAAATATAATCATTAGAATCAGCAATACAACTCCATAAGTTAGCATGTATCTCAAATCTAGCGATTTCATGAAATCATGAGGTTTGAGGTAAATGCTAACTTATGAAGTTGATTCTAATGATTATAATTCTGTAAAGCCATATTAGCTACGGCCGCGAATCATATTTTAATCAACATACAAGCTCACATTGACCTACAAATTGCAAAAAACGTAAGAAATTTTGAATTTCGCGGGCTACCCTGGTGCTTTCGCCTTAAGGTGATAAATATGTAAAAGGCGAACTGGGCGGGAATAAGAAAGTGACAGAGTCAATTACTTCCACATGCGAAAAAAAAAGAGAGCGCAACAATGCGATGGAACCAAAAAAAAAGCGCCAAAACAAATAAAAATTGTTTAAAAATTAATTATTAAGCATCTATGAAAAATATTTTCAGCCAGAGTTTTCAATTACCTAATAATACGCAACATTTTGAATGCAATTTTGCAATGAAATTACTTATGATTTTAGAATTACAGAAAAAATATAAAAATAGTAGGTTCGGAATTAAATTCTATCGAGGAAAAACCTAATTGCGTTTTTCTTCAGTCAGAGTAATAATCAAATAGTCAATATTATATCCAATTTAATCCATACATGCAGTAATAGTGGTTACGAAAAAGCCCCCAATTTGTTTTGGTATCGCCTTAAAGTATTCTAAACATAATTTGTGGTAATTAATTTCATAATTAAATCTACACACATTTACATTGTCCGTGTTTACCAAATATTGTCAAGAATAAACAATTATTCTAAATGAACCAAATCCACGAGTCAAGATAATAATGTGTTCTCAAACTATTGTGTATTTGATTGCTAACTTCAATCGAGGTTTAAATTATTTACTAGGTAGTTAAGTACTTGCATTAAGTCGACCTACTTGCTTGGGGACATAGAGCGCAATCGAGGAGTTGAACGTTCTATCGATTGATTTCTGCAAGAAATGTGACTACAAGGAATAACTAGTTGTTATAACTTGGCCGATACCGCTGTTCCGCGGGTAGCGGGACGCTGCGCCGCGCCGCGCCCAGTGAGCAGTGAGCGTTGACGAATGAGCGGCCTGCACTGCCCCCCGTTTCACCGCGCACATACATAAGGCGCGGTACAGCGGTAACGGTCAAACTATGTATATGTATGTGTGTATGCTTTGAATTGAACTGATTGAACTGATTGATGTTTTGATCAAATTGCAACTAAATCAACCAATATCCCATTAAATTGGTCCTACTGAAAAAGAGCCATTATATCATTATTTATTCAACTCTTAGTAGCAACCTTTCAGCACAGCAGACATTAATTCATTATTAAATCAAATGAAAACTACATTTCTCAGAAAAGTCTAGTCATTTAGATTACAATTACATTTTTTTTACTTTGGACTTGGTCCAGACAGACAAGAAAAATACATTTTAGTGTTGAAAACATTTTAACTAGCTTCGTCAATACCAGTGATATACGTTCATATATAAACATGTATATTAAATTACATTTGGCACAATGTCGTGTAAGAGAGCGACGGCCGCCGCAGGTTCAAGGTTGCGCCGGCGCATTGTTGTGTGACAGCTAGACGAGAGCGCACAAAGACGGCCTGCTGAATACCGCAGACACGAGTTCTTTTTATAAATTAAACTCTTGACAAAACTTTAATTTTATTCTGAACCGTCTGTGCCGACTTTGTGTTGGGCAGTTTAATACAGTAAAAAACTTGAAATTGTATATAAGTGTGCATTAATTTTGTTGCAAAAGACTTGTAACTGATATCGACTACTGTTATCTGAATTTATGTCAGAAACTGTATCTCTGCTAAGCCAGTATAGTTGCAAGTTTCCAACAAGAGTAATGTGGTTCAATAATATCAGTGGCTTATGTAATGTTCGGTATTAGCTCAGAATATTATATCTACAGTAGTTTATCTGAGCAGTGACCTTGAATTAATTACCTACGGCCGCTTGGTAGATAAATACTAACTTCTGCCCGCGGCTTCGAACGCGTTTGTGTCGGAATCATGCAACGGGGTCTTACTACCGGAATAAAATTATCCTATGTGTTAATCCAGATTATAAACTATCTGTGTGCAAAATTTCATCCAAATCCGTTGAGCCATTTTTGCGTGATTGGGTAACAGACATCTAAACGTACAAACATTATAATATTCACATTATAATATTATAGTAAGATCTACGCGTCCGTCCGTGCGTAATTGCCGCGCACTCGAAGTTGTCTACTGGTATACTTACACAGAGATTTTGAAGCGCGTCGTTTCGGGCGTTTTGTATGAAGATGGAATACTGCTTATTTTATTATACTGTGGTATTAGTGCTCGAGCCAACAGCTGTTGCGGTACAAGGCCGCGCCTGCAGACTGAACGGTGCCTAGCACACTGAGCACCCACATCTATAAAACCTATTACATAAATTGGATAAATAATGAGACTCCGCGATTAGTAGGAAACACCTACATTCGTTATTATAAGACAAACGTGATAAAAATGATGATTGCGGAGACGGAAATCGTGTCGAACACTTCACTAACAAGATCATAGAGATGCTATAAATAAGTCAATTTTGATTGATGCATACAGCTATTGCATTTCTTAGAGTTATTCCGTTGTTTCCACTTTAACTACTGTCCGTGAACTAAACAGTGGCCCGGTGTTGGTACAGTCAAGTTGAGTCATAAATCTAATACCACATTTACGGCAAATAGATCGGTAATAAATTTGTTTCGGTAAATTGCTGGCTTAGTTTAGAACGAGTGGCCAATCAATCATTTGTGAATGTATACATAAGTGGTGGTAAAAAAGTGGGATTACTATGTATAACAACTGGTAACAAATTGATACTAACCTCGAGACGGTTATGCGATAATAAACATTAAGGTGTTTAAATAAAAACGTTTCAGCCAGTTTCTCTGGAGTCGTCCATCACTGTATGTTATTTATATTCGGATGACCTACGACTGTACTTTAGATGAATTAATTTTATGCGGTATGATGAAATTTTTTGTACACACGGCTACATATCAAAGTTATACATTTCCAGTTTAAGCTGATTTCGCATTGTATAGGATTTCCGTACAATGCGAGGTCAGCTTATACTGGAAATGTATAGCTTGATGTGTTGCTGTGTGTAGGACGGCGACGAATTGATTCATATTTGGAGGTGTGAGGGTCTGACATGATCGAGTACAGCGAGGACAAGGTGACAAATGCGTCCGGCATACAGATTAACCAGTCCCTACCTACAATCTAGTAAAAAATAAAAACTTTGTGAAACGAATGAAACACTGAAATGAAAAAAAAAACGAGGAAAACATACCAGCGTTCATAAAAATATTTTTTGTGTTTGCATTTCTCAATTTGTTTGATTACTTTTTGACCGTTTTCTGCGAAGACGGTCTTTGCTTCACTATCTGTTAAAAAATTTTAGGGTTCCGTACCTCAAAAGGAAAAAACGGAACCCTTATAAAATCGCTTCGTTGTCCGTCTGTCTGTCTGTCAGTTTCTCAGGGACACGTGGAGATATCAAGTTGAAATACGTAGGTCTACAGTCCCTTGTAGCTCTAAAAAAATCGACGCAATAAAAAATACAATTATGGCCATTTATGCGAGATATTTTGACACTCGCAAATGAAATCAAAAACCTATAGGGTACTTCCCGTTGACCTAAGTTGATGAAATTTGCCAAGAAACAACGTCTTACAGAACAAACAGGTGAAGGAAAAAGTCCGAAAATTGTTAATTTGTAGTTTTATCACACATCGACATCGCCACATATGATATTGAACTACATTATTAAGTTTGTTTTTGAGATAAATTCATCCTAACTACGGAACCCTTCATTGTGCGTGGTCCGACATGCACTTGATGGCCGGTTTTGTTCTCGCAGCGTGGGCCACGGGCCACCAATAATACCGTTTCCGCTCATGAATATTCCGCCCAATTGTCTCTAAATGCGATAAAATTAAAATTGTAACGTCAACAACATCCGCCATTAATTCTTTTTACGATTATTTGATGATGCCTTGTCGCGTATCTCTAATTTATACCTAAGTAAAGTATGTAAAAATAAGAAATAATCTGATGCCAGACACAGGTGTGCCGAATAAATGAGTTATAAAAATAAAAAGACATTTATTACTTTATGATAAAAACTAGTCTAGATTTTTTGAATGGTGGAATCACAGTGTATAGGTACAGTACAACTATTTTCTTAATGTCTTCTATCAGTTGCCAAGCTATTTTCTGTATTTAGTAGTAGTTTGCCTATATCTACATTCTACAAATGTAGACTTTAAAAAAAAAAAAAAATATCTTTGGACATTTCACACAACGCCATCTAGTCCCAAGCTAAGCAACCTAATGCTTGTGTTATGGTAACGAGATGGCTGATAAACTACTTATATACATTTTTTTTTAAAATACATACATATTATAGATAGAAAAACACCCAGACTCGGAACAAATACTTGTAGTGTGTTGTTGTAGTGTGTTTTTATAGTAGTTACTATACAGAAAATAGCTTAGCAAATAGAAATCCGATGACTGCCGAAACACGAAGTTTGCCGAGGGATATTAAGAAAATAGTTGTACTGTACGTGTTTAGTCTGGCTCTTTTTTTGGCGGCAGAAAAAAAAAATCAATTAATTTAATAGGGTATCGATATATGCAAATGAGATACCTACAGTGATAATCAAGAAACACCGTTACCTGTTACGCCAATATTTTTAATGAATGAGATCTTTAAGGCTTGTCCTCCGCGAAACTAAGTAGCTTTGTGTTTACCTACAGTAACTATACTTAGCATCTTTTTGATAGGAAAAAATACATAGTAATTTACAATACTTACATAAGAAGTGATTTCATTTATCCTGAAATCTATTTTAGTTTATAGAACTAAAGAAAAAAAACCTAAATTAAGATCTATTTTTTCTAGTTTTTACCATAATACTCCTACAATTTTCATTAATGAGTGTTAATAAATGTATACAGTTCTCTAGAATATTAATATTACTTTTTAGTCCAATCAATTTTTGTAAATAGATAAGTATTTGCTATAAATTATATTTTGTAATAAATTACCAGCGTTGTGTCATCGCGCTTCTCTTTCTTTTATATGCAGTGCGACAGTGACAGCGCTTTTAAGGAGGGCAAGCCGACGCGAGTCTAGTACAACTGTCATGCAATTTTCATAAAAATGGTTCTACTAGAGTCGCGTCGCGCTGTAGTATCGCAAGTCTTGTTTCATCGATTTTGTTACAAGACTGAATGCAAAAAATGCTGAATTTATGTCCCTTAAAGTCAGCATTTTTTGCATCCAGTCCATGAAATCCATCTACTGGTACTAGTCCTATCATGTAGAGATTTAAACCGTCTTGTACTAATCTTAGTAGTTATATAGGTACGGATGTCTATCCATATCCATACTTAATATTATAAATTCGAAAGTAACTCTGTCTGTCTGTCTGTCTGTCTGTTACCTTTTCACGCCTAAACCACTGAACGGATTTCGATAAAATTTGGCAAGGCTATAGATGGTATCCTGGGGACGGACATAGGCTACTTTTTTTTTCAAAAATAATCCTACAGGGGGTGATATAGGGGATGAAAGTTTGTATGGGGAACTCAGTATTTCTTAAGTTAGGGATGTGAAAATTAAAATGTATGCTTTTGATAGGAAATAAAGAAATATGCGGTTCAGCGTTTTTGAAATATCATCCCCTAAGGGGGTAAAATAGGGGTTGATTTTAAAATTTACAAAACTGGACGGATTTCTACAAAATTTGGCAAGGCTTCATATAGCATACTGGGGAAGGACATACTATACTATGTTTTTCAAAAATAATACTACAGGGGGTGATATAGGGGATGAAAGTTTGTAAGGGAAACCCAGTATTTCTTAAGTTAGGGATAACAAATTTATGCTATTGGTAGGAAATTAAGAAATATGCAGTTCAGCGTTTTTGAAAAATCATACCCTAGGGGGGTAAAATAGGGGTTGATTTTAAAATTTACAAAACTGCACGGATTTCGATAAAATTTGGCAAGGCTTTATATAGCATCCTGGGGAAGGACATAGGCTACTTTTTGTCTTAAAAAATAATGCTACAGGGGGTGATATAGGGGATGAAAGTTTGTATGGGAAACTAAGTATTTCTTAAGTTAGGGATGTGAAAATTAAAATGTATGCTTCTGATAGGAAATAAAGAAATATGCGGTTCAGCGTTTTTGAAAAATCATACCCTAGGGGCGTAAAATAGGGGTTGATTTTAAAATTTACAAAACTGCACGGATTTAGACAAAATTTAGCAAGGCTTTATATAGAATCCTGGGAAAGGACATAGGATACTTTTAAAAACAATACTACAGGGCACCCCCTGTAGTATTGTTTTTGAAAGTATCACATAGTATAATATAGGGGATGAAAGTTTGTAAGGGAAACCCAGTATTTCTTAAGTTAGGGATAACAAATTTATGCTATTGGTAGGAAATTAAGAAATATGCGGTTCAGCGTTTTTTAAAAATCATCCCCTAAGTGGGTAAAATAGGGGTTTATTTTAAAATTTACAAAACTGCACGGATTTCGATAAAATTTGGCAAGGCTATAGATAGCATCCTGGGAAAGGACATGGGCTACTTTTTGTCTTAAAACAAAATCCTACAAGGGGTGATATAAAGGATGAAAGTTTGTATGGGAAACCCAGCATTTCTTAAGTTAGGGATATGAAAATTCAAATTTATGCTTTTGGTAGGAAATAAAGAAATATTTAGTACAACGTTTTTTAAAAATCGTCCACTAAGGGGTACAATAGGGGACAAATGTTTCTGTACCTACCTCTTTTTAAGAGATTTAACGGATTGGAAATGTAGTCATAGTTCGAATCTTGAGGTAACATTTAGTATTTATTTCATTCGACGTTTTTACGAGGAAATTATTTGAACGAGTGGACACTCGGACAAAAGTTATTTGTTATTGGAGCGTGACTGGCATAATAAATTTTAAGTAATTAACAAAGTCGTCCCCCCCCCCCCCCCCGCGTAAGTCTGTCTGTTTGAATGCGATAATGTCAAAAAGTACCGACCGGATTTTCATACGGTTTTCTCCAATGAACGGAGTGATTCAGTGTAATTCATTATGGTTTTGTGTAAATTGGCTGAAATATGAGGACGACAGTTGAAGATGTCGGAAAAAATCATGCCGACTGGTAGCTTTATGCCTACTATACCTACACGGTAACGATATATCGTAGCGATTTGAGTTTGCACAGTTATATCGGACGGCCCTATGTTTTTCACATGAACGATCCCATGGGATATTTTCCGACATCCACGCGAGCGAAGCCGCGGGCAAAAGCTAGTTTAATATAAACGTAAATAACCTACCTTTATCTGTGTTCTCAAATCAGGATAGATGATACTATTTTGACAAATAAATTATCTCTATCTCTATCTATCACTATGATACTCTCTAAGGCCCTGTTTCACCACCTACGACTAAGTTGCTATTAACTTACTTGGCAGATAATTTCATACAAATTCTGTTCCATTTTTGAATTTATTCGGTAAGTAGTGCTACTTAAAATACCCAAACTAGAAACGTATATAAATATTATTTAGTTGTGTATTTTCTGCACAAACATACAAAAGTAAGGATTGCTAATCTAAACGTAAGCTACTCAGAACAGTGGCCGTAGTGCGAGTTTTGACACTCACTCGATCGCGTTTACGTTAACGTTATCTTATGTCAATTCGTATGGAATAATTGTGTTTCCCATTATAGCCCACCAGGCGGCGCTTATTCAGTTTCAGTACAAACTGACGTTTACGTTAACGTGATCGAGTAAGTATAAAAACTTGCACTAAGCCCACTGATTACAGAAGCAAAGTACGAAAGCCCTTCACTAAAGTTTAGTACAAATTGCATGGTGCGAGAACTTTATTTCCCTAATGTTTGTACATCATCCAGTTAATGATAGTGTGAAGAGCAAAGAGCGCGGGAACAGCTCGAAATAACCATAAACAAATACTTAGGTAAGTATGGCGCTCATTAAATGTGAAAACACTTAGGTACTACTGCTCCCTTGTGGACTTTTCCAGGCGAGAAATAAAGTAATTTTAATTTTTACGGAGTACTATATTTTTTCGTTTACGCAACAGTTTTTGGCTGAGCTGTATAAAAGTAATTTTTATTTGAACACTGCTTTTAAAAAGAGGCAAAATGTTTTTTTTTTCTATCATATTTTTTTGGTGTGACGAGCGTGGTTGTACTATAGTTCATACTAATTCCATGGCGTACGTATGTACGAAGCTTGTTTTCATCCAGCATAAATTTAAGATCATCTATGGTCAGATTAGTAAGATTTGAATTTGGATTTTGACGACACGGTTGGCGCAGTGGTTGAGCGATTGACTGCTGCCCAGCATGTCGCGGGTTCGATTCCCGCACGTAACAAATATTTGTACGACCTACAAGTATTTGTTCCGAGTCTGGGTGTTTTTCTATCTATAATATGTATGTATTTACAAAAAAAAAAAATGTATATAAGTAGTTTATCAGCCATCTCGTTACCATAATACAAGCATTAGGTTGCTTAGCTTGGGACTAGATGGCGTTGTGTGAATGTCCGAGGATATTATTAATAAAAACTCCTTGACTTTTTAATAATAAATTGCGTTTACTACTAAAATCTAATAGGTACTTATTTTACTCGAACAAGTTATTGAAAATTTGCGAATTGGATAAAATCATTTATGTAAGTATTGTAAGTTAGTATCACTACAGCCACATTGAGTTGGTAATCAGTAGTGAATTGGTAAGTGGCGTGTGTTAACTCTCTCAGCGGGAGTGGTAAATATCAACACGTTGGTGTTAACCGGTGCAAGCGGCGTATTTGTGCACTGGAATAATATTTCGTTTGCCACTAATTTTAACTTAGAACAACATTACCGAACGTTGAATAGTAACCGTCAACATTGAAATACGAACGCGGGGCTATGTTTCAAATATGGAATGTTTAGTGGTTAAATTCAGGGGAAATACTTATTGATTCAGTAATTTTTTGCAGTGAAATCTTCTTTACGCGCGTTGTTGGTGGGGGAAAATCTTATGAGTTCATGTCACGCGTCACACAACATGCTAACGTAAAATCTTATGTTGCCAGTTACATAAGAAATAAATACGCAATTAGAATTAAATGGATAGCATTAATTTTGCGCGGTGTAATAATTTATCCATTCAATCGTATTTATACGAAGATTACCTTTAATTGTCGATAGAACCGTTTGCATTTTAAATATTCCTTGCGGCAGCCAATGTCAATTACACTAAACTGCCTTACCTACACAAACACGGGATTATAGCATTTATATTTTGTGCGATAACCTTTAAAATGGTAAATAACTTAGGTATAAATAAGCGTTATTCAGTGTTGCAGTGCTACCAAAAGTAGGAGAAAATCTTATGAGTTCGCGTCACGTGTCACGCGACAAGATAAGTGAAATATTTTTTTTTGCAATCGAATTCCACGATTAGAAGCGAGAGAAATGTGTGAAAGTAATGAGGAATTGCGGAATAAGGAGAGCACGCACGGTATAGCTACGTCATAATCATAAGATACCCCGTACCTAAGTCCTTCTTTGAAATGGCCATCTTCATTTATATGCAAGCCACGAGCTCAATATTACTGAGCTCCCGATAAATTATTAACAGCTCACTATGTTTATTATTATCCGGCTTAATCTATTTTATCATAAGCTTCTTAGTTATGATCGTAAAAATGTTATGCTTTTACAAATAAAGGAATACTTACTGTAGGCAATGTTTAGGTAGGATTAAGTTACGTTTATTTTAAAACAAACGGTACTTACTTTTAAATTAAATGCTTACAACAATGAAAATCCGGAAAATCCGAAAAAAGTAAAATGGTTTCTGGGAACCAACGAATAATAATAAAAAACACTTAAATCGGCTTCATTAATATTGCACGAACCAATTTTGTGCAATAATAATAAAGCTTGGTGTGTATTTTGAATCATTAAGTACATTTTCAATAACGGATAAAAGAACATCGGCCAAATTTCTATAGAAGCTGGACCTGAGTTTTATTTTCAGTGTACAGAAGCAAATTATAATGAGATTTGATTGTTTTATGTAGTAAACACCATCCCTTTCGAAAATAATATCTAAATAGCCAAGATATTTCAATAATGCAAAAAATACTTTTGAGGTTATCGGTGTCCGGAAATCAAAAGCACAGAATAATCGTCACAAGCGGTACCTAGTTATCAGTCTGTCAAACAATGCCAAGATCAAACAACAGAAGGAAATCCAAAACAGTACAGTACGTATCACAATATTCACACTAACAACAACACAACAATGCGAGATCGCCGGGTGCAAAGACTACACACTACAGTATATTAGTGTCAAATTGACACCCGTTGTAATTGACAGTATTGACACTGTCAATCCAGTGCGCGCGTCGATGATATATTATGACGTTCCGTTGTACACAATTGAACAAAATGCTGATACTTACTATGAATCCACATAATTATTTATATGACAAGAATCCAATACATAATAAAAACAGCACTAGTTGGTTTGATACACAAGTATATAGAATTGAATTACATCTAATAACTATTCAGAAAAACGTGAATAATTATAATCTTTGAGTACTAAATCATTTCTTAAGCAAAATGAATCGTCAAAGGTGCGTTCTGAACATGTTATTCTAAATAATTTGCAAATGATGCTATTAAAAAAAAATGTGTTTGTGCTTTTTGTCTGGCGACTTAAATATCTATTGCTTATGTTTTTTAAGACCTTAAAAAATACTAGATTTTTTCATATATATGGCATATCTGTACACCACCGCCTCGTGGTCAGGTACGATTTGGCCGTCCTTCTTTTTAATTTATTTGTTTATGTAACATTCACCTTTATTTATTGTAAATTTTCTTTGAATAATACTTACTTCAAAATATTATAAGTATTTATTATGGAGTAGCGGAGTAGGTAAGGAAAATAATCTTAATTATATACTACAACCTTTATTTCATGGTGCAAGACTATACGGCCCTCCGCCATTTTACCTCCCAAGTTTTTTTTTTTATTATTCTACCTACATCACAAAGCACTCACCGCGTATTGAAAAGATCTCATAATCCTATTGAAATATCAAAGAAATAAAAGTCAAGGTTAGTAAAATTTGCATAAAAAGTATTATTATCGGAGCTTGCATGCTTTGGCATTGCGAAATGCTTATGCGGCATTATCCTAGCACTGCAACACTGGATAACACTTATTTATACCTAAGTTATTTACCATTTTAAAGGTTATCGCACAAAATATAAATGCTATAATCCCGTGTTTGTGTAGGTAAGGCAGTTTAGTGTAATTGACATTGGCTGCCGCAAGGAATATTTAAAATGCAAACGGTTCTATCGACAATTAAAGGTAATCTTCGTATAAATACGATTGAAAGGATAAATTATTACACCGCGCAAAATTAATGCTATCCATTTAATTCTAATTGCGTATTTATTTCTTATGTAACTGGCAACATTAAATATGAATTGATAAAGAATCTCATACCGTTGCGCATTGTACTATAATAATATAGTAGTAGTACATAGTATTTCCATGCTCATATACCTATTTGCTCTTATACTTAGTAATTCCATTTTCAAATTCCCATGTCAACCGTATTTAGATTTCAGATTATCCGACCGTGGTTTTGTTTTAGTATCCCAGCCTCCTAACAATTGATTTTTTTCCAATACTGATTTAGAACGCAAAGGAAAAGAACGTCCACATTTCCACAAATAACGAACATGTCCTTCCTTTTCATTCTGCCCAAATTGTATGAGTTTTCTGAGAGCTTTTCTTCACTCTCAAGTGCTCTAGAATAGAAACCCTTTTTTCTTACTATTTGTTACACTTATATGGTACCTTTTGTATAGATGTCTCTGGAAAGATAATGAAATAAGTTTAGGATTTCGTGGATTTAGGTACTACCTACTAACTAATATGATGAAGATTATTATTATTATTATTTAGCCCTGATAAGTTCATGGTATGTCATGATGGTAAGTCATTTTCCACATGATTTAATGTTTCCCTTTCTCCAGGCGTTGAGGGGACAAAAAGTCCTAAGTCTTCTTGATAATTTAATGTCCGTCACGTTACTGCATGGATCCATATCAGTTGCTTTCATCCGGAGCATCATAAACTAGGAATTAACTATGCATGTTTCATTCATTTTAACTTTTAAGTACCCATAACATACAATCATTAGCAGTGTCCTCATGTCCTCAAAACAGGTACATAGCTAATAACATCAACGTTAATTTAATGGCTAACTTTACGACTAGTTATAACAGCCACAGTGAACAGTAAATTATACCTTTACATGTATGCAAATCGTAATGGCGGTAAGCTTATGGTACATAACACCACGTAAAGCGGTGTGGCGAGTTTGAAATAGCATAGACAATGATAAAGTCTACACTAACACGCGAGGCACTATCTGTTACGGTCCGGAGTTCCTTATTTGAATAGTTGTGTTCATAATTTGAAAATTAGATTGGACTTGTAGTAGTTCTTTTAAATGTCAAAGAACTAATTCGCCTAGAGAATTCGATATAACTTTCAATCGATTTTGCGAGCTTGTCAAAAACATTCAAAGTTAAGCTATAAGGATCTCGCAAAAGAAGGACCCTTGAGATTTGAGCGTACGTTTTGTCTATATACAGAATACCTATGGAATAAACTAGACTCTGAATTTATTAATACGTTTCTCCGTTTGCGCTACTGCTTGAAAAAGCCAAGTTACTTTTTTTTTTAATACACCATATAGCGGTAAAGCGGGCGCACGTTGTGTTGCTAAGTGATAAATTATGATTGGTCTGTCTGTGTTAAATGTTAAATTATCGACAGCTGTGGAAGACCTTCTTTAGAAGATTTTTGTTGGATCTATCAAATAACGTACATTGCGAACTAGGCACGTCATTATAGCTAAATAAAAAGAAGCATAATTAAAGTTTCAGGAAGAAATCCACTCATTCGGCACAACAATATACCGTTAGTGAAGTATGAAAATAAAACATGAGTTTCCTACATAAATTATGTAACTCTTCATTTCGAATTTCGAATACGCAACCGCTGCTGCTGACACGCCATTCTATTCACTTTCAAATAAAATCGTTAAAACAAATGCACGTCGTACTGCGCGTACTACAATCCCCCAAAATACGCACAAAACGATGCAATACGACGGCAGCCGGCCTCGTCTCGTCTACGTAGGTATACTTTCCTATAACACGCGTCTAGACTCCCGCTATAAGTCTGGCAGTACCTACTTACATTGTACCAACGATCAGGAAAAGTATGGATGGACTTGGATTATGGTACTGGACCAAGAAGAAAATCTTAGTATGCACGGCATCCTGTGGAATCCTTAACTACTATATTTAGGTGGGAATATAATTCAATGATTGTCCAATAGGGGAGTGACTTAATTAGTACGTCAATCTGTAATAATTTATATTCATATTATTTAATTTAGGTCGGAATATATCAATTTCTATTGGTCGATAGTCACATTAATATTCGCTATATTTCGGTTTTTCCGATATAGATTCCAGTGTAACTGTATGCCGCTGAATACCAATATTTTACATGTAGCGGCTGCCTATCTTCTGACCTCCACAAACCAGTTAAGTACTGGGTAACACGATACCCTTTAGTAGGTAAGACTGGTTGTCAGACTTTTGGGCTTCAGACGACCCGTAGCGACTGTCAAAGATCTACGAATGACAGCCGGGACCGTTCCGAGGCACGGAGGGGTCTCGATATGAAATGGATGGCCACCCATCCACAAACCGACCGTGGCAAGCGTAGCTTAACCTTCGTGCGGCTGTTATCATTTAGCCACGAGCCCCTCTAAATGATCTCTCTAACTAAACTGGCAGCGCTAAATGATCTGTCTAAAAACTAATGCGACAGCTGACACCTTAAATCCGAAAACCCGAACAAATCCTAATCTTCTATCAAATAACTCTAACGAAGTCGTATATTTTTTGCCACGTTCGGTAACACAACCCAATTCACAAATCAATGCGGGGTTACATTGGAACCGCCTGGAAATCGGGATGTAAGTAAATGATTGTAAACTATCCTTTATAGGAGCCAAATCTAGGTTATTCTAGCCCAGACTTTGGCCAGCTTAGAATGAAAATAAAATCTAGATTTGATTTTAGATTAAATAAAGCTCAAAAAATGTAATGGAAATTGTTAGTTTGATCCTTAATAGTAATGGACATATTTATTTTAAGAATATTTAAAATGGGTTTTATATTTAAATTCTCGCTTACAGTGACGTTAATTCGTTTTATCCAGGTTTGCCCTAGCATTTTATAGTTAGAAACATTCATGACAAAATCAGGTTTTTGGTCAAAAACTTAGGCTTTTGAAAGAACCGGAAAAAGACGGTCGACGTTAGGGGCACCCCGAGATTCGGTTATGTTAGGTTCCTTTCAACCCTGCAGACAGAAATAGGAGCCCCGCACAGCGGTGCTCCTAATTATTCCGCACAGCGGGGCTCCGTCGACCGGTTATTGATCAAAAGCCTAGTAGGTTTTTGATCAAAAACCTGATTTTGTCCTATACCTGCGATAGATATACAGGATGAAATTTAAAACATGCACCAAATGGAAATGGGAGATTGAACTCTTCATTATGAACAACTTTTACTGGGTTCAAGGCTGAAATCGCGAAAAAAAATCTGCTGTTCATTACATTTATCTACATGAAACTCGTCAAAATGTAGGGAGCAGCTGATTTTTGGTTTGTATTGCAAATCTTAATGTCATTGCTGCATATCGTATTGACTCACAATTATCATCAGATCCTCCTATTATTCAATAATTTTGCAACCGATAAGTTCATTAAAAACCTCTTTGGGGGCCTGTTTCACGATGCTCGAATAGACAATACTTACCGAATAATTTTTAAAATATCAATCTGCCTAGCCTTTTCCCAATTATGTTGGGGTCGGCTTCTGTATAACCGGATACAGCTGAATACCAGCATTTTACATGGAGCGACTGCCTATCTGACCTCCACAACCCAGTAACTGGGTAACACGATACCCCTTGGTAAGACTGGTTGTCAGACTTTCGGGCTTCCGACAACCCGTAACGACTGTCAAAGATCCACGAATGACAGCCGGGACCAACGCCAAGGAACGCAGGAGTCTCGGTATGTAAAGATGGTCACCCATCCACCGAATAAATTCAAAAATGGAACATAATTTGTATGAAATTATCTGCTAAGTAAGTTAATAGGAACTTAATCGTAGGTGGTGAAACAGGCCCTTATAGAGTATCATAGTATCATCTATGCGGATTTGAGAACACAGACATAGGTAGGTATATTAACTAGACATCCGTACCTATATAACTACTAAGATTAGTACAAGACGGTTTAAATCTCTACAAGATAGGACTAGTACCAGTAGATGGATTTCATTACGCCACGTTAACAGTAACCAATATAGTCAGACCCGTAGCTCCGACAATTTTCTTCAGTCTTAGAAGGTCTTCGTAAGCCGGGCAGCAAGTCGATTGGTCACATATATGTGTCTGTCTAGGTATGTATAGTTATGTAAAACCGTTTGGAAGTGACATTAGCATTTAGCATTAGCGTCGAGTGCTTCTGCCAAACTACGATTATCGCGAATGTTGAGTTTAATTTTAACTAGAGCATTAGTATTCCTGTAGGTATATAGCGGTAGAACTAAGTGGTTTTAATGATTAGGTAGGTATATATAGTCTTGCTTTACTTGCTACGTGATGGTATAATTTACTTGCTGGGATATGATTTGATTAAGGGAATTTATTATATTATACAAATTAACGAATGGAGATTATTCTGGACATAATTATAATTGCTATGATTGAGTTTATCGATAAAAGCTTTTGATATGAACATTGTTAATTAGTACCAACACCACCATTAGTGCAACACCATTTTAAATTTTTAGTGAATAGAAATCAGCCAATCGATTTATAACGCAACCATAGATATAATTATAAGAAATATATTTCTATGAACGCAACGGTTCAAAAAAAAAGGAAAATTTTAAATTCCTTTACAATTGGAGTAGGCAGGTATTCTATTTTCAAAACGCATTGAACGAGAAGCTCGTAATAACCATTTTCGCAAAACAACGTCATAAAAACATAAGCTAAGGACCCTCAACATTTACGATTACCAGCTAAACATGCAGCAACCCATTCTTAGACAATATCAACAGACGATCAAGACAATAAAACATCGGAAAACAAAACACGCGAACTTATTACATACACTGTAATTTCTTTCAAATTTTCATAGCATTACAACCTTTATCTATAAAAACAAATGGTTGATAATCGCTTGGTAGATTTGTGCGATGGTGTGGTATGGTGTTGCCGTGCTGACGATAAGCGATCTCGTTACGATCGCATTACATATCGGAAGCAAGGGGTTGGTAGAAACAGGTTTTATCGTAATTCAGGCTGTGACGTCACGGTGACAGACAGTACGAAGATATTGGCGTATTTGCTTTGTCGCAGTAAATGATGAGGTTGCTTTGCGTATTCGGTCTGACCTTCATACTATTTTACATAAAATATTGAATAAAAAATTGGGGAAAATAGAAAAAGATATTGAAAAATGGCAATTTTTTTGCATCATTGAAATCAGAAAAAAAACTTTTTTACAAAAACAAAAACCGACTTCCAAAAAAAAACACTACAAAGTGAAAAATAACTTTAATTTCGGAAGTCGGTGTCTTTGGATCTGTATTTTAGTTTTTTGCCACCGACTTCCGAAATTAAAGTTATTTTTCACTTTGTAGTGTTTTTTTTTGGAAGTCGGTTTTTGTTTTTGTAAAAAAGTTTTTATTTTTCACTTTTTAGTGGTTCAGTTTGTAATTTATCTAAGTTACAATAACCCAATGTCAACTGCTCATCACGTTTTACAAAATGTTGCTTTTCCCGATGCAGGGACGTTAATTGTTGAGGAGTTCTCCTAGTAAGAACCAGGAGAAATGGAGCTCATGGTGAAGTCACCATTACCATTATTTTGACGAGCATAAACCATATTAAAGTAATCGAATCGCAACCTGTTATATACTTAGATATAATTGAGTATTTCCGATGGCCCTCTGTGGTCTTCATCATCAGTTCCAGCTCACCGAATGGTACTTTCCGAGAGTAAATGCACGAGTTACTATAAAAAATACCGAAATCGATATAGGTGTGCCCATAAAATTTGAGGGTTTCCCTCGATTTCCATGGGATCCCATCATCAGATCCTGATTTGATGATCATGGGACCACTTGGGAAGTATACCCTTTCGAACAAAAAAAGAAAAATCCAAATCGGTCTAGCCATTTTCGAGTAATCGGGGAACATACATAAAAAAAAAATAAAAAAAAATAAAAAAAAAAATATTCCGACGAATTGAGAACCTCCTCCTTTTGGAAGTCGGTTAAAAAATACTGCGTCGGAAGGTCTGAGCAACGATTTCCTACGATTTTTTTTTTTATGATAGGAACTTAACTTTTTCTAACCTTTTTTAAACATACTTCAAAATGCTGTAATTAAATACCATAAAATCAGCTATTTTTTAATGTTTTAAAGATACAGCAAAATCATTGTAACGATTTTGGTGAGAGGTAACGATTATAACGATTCTGTTGTAACTTTGAATTTTAAAGCTATTTCGTTGCGCCATATGTTACAACTACCAAGATACGGCAATATTGCTGCTTGAAATTTAAATACCAATTGCTGTAACTAGGTACTATAAAACGCATGTTAGAATAACTTTAGAATGCTATCATTAGTGGCATCTGATAAAATTCATTATAACACAAGTGTTCCAAAAATGACCTCTCTGATTCAGCTACTTTACGAGTTATTAATTTTTTAAATAGTTTTTTGGCTCTGGTGTAAAATTCAACTTTTCGAGATACTACAAGATTGCTTTTTTGCGTCGATATTAAGAATTTGGAGACTTGAGATTTCATTGTTCAAGTACCTAGATATTGAATGTTCGACTCAATCAAAATTAGCATCAGCTTTGTCGGTGTCCAGTCAAAATAATTTATTTTCACTGGACACCGACAAAGCTGATTATAAATAAGCTTCAAGGCTCTTACAGACAGAGGCGATATCGCGAGCGATATTGCGATATTATCGCGTCGCAACACCGCTGCGCGACACGTCGCGACGCGATATCGCCTCTGTCTGTAAGAGCCTTTACACGGTTTGTACGAGAATTACGAGTTGTCGTTCGAAACATTGTGAAAATTGTTACATCACCACTGCTCTCAAAACGGTGAAGGAAAACATCGTGAGAAACATTATGGGTTAATAATGCTAGATAGATCTCTCATAGATAGGTCTATGAGTACTATAATATGGACCTACGGACAGAAGTTCCATTTGTGCCCTGTTATTCTTCTTTAGGAAGCTAAAGAAGAACAACAGGGCAATAATGGGACTTCTAGTCTAGAGGAATCCTCAAAGGAGCATAAAATGCCGAAATAACCAACGCCATACGAAACCTGAAATATATTATTGAAAGCATCCATTATTAAATAATGAGCAAAATATAAAAACAAAGAGAGAGAGAGAGCTGTACACAAGAGACATGTCAAAGCGTACCTAACACAGAAACAGGTATCGAATAACAAAAGTATCGTATAACCCTTTAATACACGATCCTTGTTGCTCAGGCTACGCGGCGACGGGTTAAGTTACGCACGCAAAACGTTTACGAGTAAATATTGTGTTTTTTGTAAATCTAAGAGCCTGTTTCACCACCTACGATTAAGTTCAATAGGAAGTTGGCGATAAAGTCATACAAATTCTGTTCCATTTTTGAATTTATTCGGTAAGTTAGAGCTATTCGGACATCGTGAAATAGGCCGTGAGACTTGAAAAAATTCTCAAAACAAAAGAATAACATTTGACCCAATTACAATCAATTCGACATCAAAATACCAAGATTCGATATTCAAATAACAACATCATAACATAACGACTATGATGCCCGAAGCGTTTGGCAGAGATGTGCCTTGCTATCAACCGGGCACAAATCCAGACTCCAGGGGGCTTACTATGAGCTCTTATAGCAGGGCAGAAGTTGAGCGTTTTCAGTACGAGAGAGAGAGAGAGAGAAAGCCGGAGCTATATACGACCTATAGCACCGTCACTCTCTCTCTCACTGTAAACGTTCAACTTCTGCCCTGCTATAAGAGCTCATAGTAAGCCCAAAGACTGCTACTGAGAGACACTTTGCCCGACTTGGGAATCGAAACCAGAACCTCATGCTCAGCAGTAACACTTGCAACCATTATAGACCAACTTAGCAGTCTAAAGCCTGCACTACACTACTCGCCTAAGTTGCTTTGACGAACCGAAGTGCCCTTCTACACTCTCGTATTCGCAACTTCGATCAACTTCGCGAGTAGTGTAGTGCAGGCTTAATGACTCACTCCCAGGAAATCATTTTAAAAAACAAAGGAATAACTTTTGACCCGAAAATAACAAATGCCAAAATTCGATATTCAAATAATGAAGTAGGTAGGTACCTAAAAGGATATTGTATTTTAAAATGCCAATTAATAATTTACTACGACACAGTAGTTCCCAGAAACACGATGCACAAAATGCAGTAATTAAACAAGTAAGCTTTAATAATATCATGTTACATTGAGCTCGCGGTTTTCATACTTAGTCGGGAAAGCTCAAATTGCACGATCGATTTTAAACAGGTTAAACCGCCATGAAATCCGCTACTAACAATTAGAAGCAAATAGCCAGGCAATTAAAATGAAGTTAGTAAAGTAGTAGTACCATAATGGAATTGATAAAATTAACTTTATACATAATAGTTTCTGCCCGCGACTTCGTTTGCGTGAAAGTCGTAAGATACACCATATACAAAAATAATAGCCATATTTTTATAAACCTCAGCCCTCGACCCACCGCGTAGCGTTGCATCGCCCGCCCGCGCTATTACTTCGTTTATGCTATACAGGGTGAAATTGAATAGATGCGACAAAATTTAAGGGGGTGTTCTACGCATCAATATGAACAACTTTTACTATGGGACCAAACCTGAAATCGCGAAAAAAAAATCAGCTGTTCAGTACATTTTGACGAATTATGCGAACATTAAATGTACTGAACAGCTGATTTTTTTTCGCGATTTCAGGTTTGGTCCCATAGTAAAAGTTGTTCATATTGATGCGTAGAACACCCCCTTAAATTTTGTCGCATCTATTCAATTTCACCCTGTATAATACCGTTATTTCCGTTTTTTTTTTCTCGACTCCTAAAGGCGTAGCGTGATGTTAAGTATAGCCTATAACGTTGAATTATCCTTAGGCTACTTACCAGACTCTCCTATTGCACGCCATTCAGCTCAATTCACAGCAATTCCCATCCAGCTGCTATACTACCAGCCACCCTGCGAAGACCGTCGCTCAACCTAGCCTGAGGACGTCACCTTTGCCGATCCTCGGTCTCCACTCAAGAACACGTCTACCCCAACAGTCATCGGTTCTACGGCTAATAAATGGCCAATGGCCGGCCCATTGCCACTTCAGCTTGCTTATTCTGTGAGCTATGTCGACAACTTTGGTTCTCTGCCGGATCACCACGTTCCGGATTCGATACCTCAGAGAGACTCCAAGCATAGCCCGTTCCATAGCTCTTAGTAAGTAAGTTCTCATGTTCTACGGCTAATATGGCCGGCCCATTGCCACTTTAGCTTGCCTATTCTGTGAGCTATGTCGACAACTTTGGGTCTCTGCCGGATCACCTCGCTCCGGATTCGAACCCTCAGAGAGTCTCTAAGCGTAACCCGTTCCATAGCTCTTAGTAAGTAAGTTCTCAAGTTCTACGGCTAATATGGCCGGCACATTGCCACTTCAGCTTCCTTATTCTGTGAGCTATGTCGACAACTTTGGTTCTCTGCCGGATCACCTCGTTGCGGATTCGATACCTCGGAGAGACTCCAAGCATAGCCCGTTCGCTCGTAGTAAGTAAGTTCTCATGTTTCCAATTATCCTCGTTAATATAACACTTTTGCCGACACAAAGATTCCTTGTCAAACAAGAGCGAAACACATTAAAGACAAGACAAAGAAAAACGAAGCTTAAAGGAGAAAATGTAAAGAAAATGTCGCGCTCAGATATTAAACATCAAGTCCCGGGATGAGAAACGTGTTAGCATCGACTTAACGTTGTACGGACGATGCATAAACAATGCTGTTAATAACAGGCACGGATACGGGGGTATTTACGACTAGCTTTCGCCACTGACTCCGCCTGCGTGCACTATTGGGATAAAAAGTATCATAATGTCCTAATCCAGGTCATGATCTACCCGTGCGCAAAATGTCATACAAATCCGTTCAGCCGTTTTAGCGTGAAAGAGTAACAAACAAACTCACTTTCGCATTTATAATATTAGTTAGGATTATGAAAAGGCAGCTATTAACCTGACTTTTATTACCAAGATAAAATAGACGAAAATAAAGATTTTGATTTCACTATTTGGAATTTCTCATATTTATCCGTTCTAAGATTCGCTTGTAAAACTCACATTATATCGTGATTTATAAAACTAAAAACAATGTAAAAAATGTAGGTTTTTTTTTTTTTTGTGGATGGGAAATCATCAAATGACTTCTCCCGCTCTGGGCGAAGCAGGAGGGCTTGTCAGACTTTTACTGACTAAAACCCACACGTGTTCCTTCAGTTGCCTATGCCAGGGCCACGGTATCTCTTTCGAACAACCCGCGACCCCGGCGGCATCGGCCCTATCGCACCCCATCACTGCTGACATCTCTTTGAGGCGCACGTGGAACTCAACGCGCCGTTGATCTGGACCTGGGGGTCTACTCCCTAAGCACGAAGTCCGTAGTTTCGGCCTTCGTTACGGGTGTTTCCTACTCCGTATCACATACGGACGTATGATTGGTTCGGGGCCCGAACGAAGTATGAATGGCAACACGATACGACAGTTGTCCCTACTCCCGATGTGTTTTAGCCCGTCCGAAAAATTTAACTTTTACATTTGTTTTGATGGATCGTTAAGTCAGACGGACGGATACACGGACGGACGGATGAACGGACGGACTTAGGGAGTAGGCCCACTGGTCCTTACTCCTATATTACTATCACAAAAAACAATACCCTTCTCTTGGGCGTCACCGTAGTCGGGTATTAACGGCCACCCTGGAAATCAGTGTTAGCCTACCTAGTCATTTTCACTCGATTCAAAAGCACCTTGTCCAACTTTCCATGTACTACCGGTCTGAAAGTTGAATATCATTCCAGTGGGTGCCACATTCACGGGGCTATTATACTCGGAGCTATTTACTCAGAGCTATTCGGACGGGGCTATTATGCACGGGTGTGGAAGGACTTATGAATATTAGATCGGCGTATATAATGCGCTTTACTGGACACATTTGCACTGGATTATGTAAATGATTGGGATAATATGTTTGAGAAATATCGTTTTTAGTAGGTTTAAGATTGAGTAACTGTATCTGGAACTCTTGGCGTTTTACCGTATCGGAGGCCCAGATACATTTTGTATCATTGAGTCAACAATGTAAGAACCTTGTTGATTTACGTAAACAGTTATTACTAACAACAATACCAGCATTTCTAACCGGCGAAAAAAAGGACGGCTGATTATTTTTTCGCGATTATGATGTTGTTCCCATGGAAAAAGTTGTTCAGTTTGATGGTCTGTACCACACCCTTAAATTTGACCATACCTTTCTGAATTTTCATTAGATCACACTACAAAATTTCAATTAAACAACAACAAAACATTATGCATATTTCCAATTAAACAGCTCATTAAGGCTTTGTCCGTCGTAAAAAGCGCGGTCACTGTCGGACTGCATAGAAGAGAAGCGCAATGACACAACGCTTGCAAAATGTGAAGTACCTAATTATCGATTTTCAAAAAATGATTGGACTAAAAAAGTAATGACAAGAAATCATTCCTTATTATTTTGTAGGGAACTGTATAAATTGAACACTTTTTATGAAAATTGTAAAAACTAGAAAAAGTAGACAGAAATAGACCTGGATTTAGATTTTTTTTTCCCTTAGTTCTACAAACTAAAATAGATTTCAGGACAAATGAAATCACTTCCTGTGTTGTAGATTGTTGTGTATTTTTTCCTATCAAAAAGATGCTATAGTTAGTGCTATACTAGTATATAGTTACGCTATATAGTTATATAGCTATGCTATATAGTTACTGTAAAAGATAGTCACAAAGTTACTTAGTTTCGCCGTATTTTAAGAAGGAGGAGCCTTAAGTTCCGTTCTGAAAATCTACCTTTATTATGAAACTAACTTAGACATATTGCTGATATGAAAATGGATGTCGCGGCAACAAGATGGCTCGTTATTATAACGACAGGCAATCAGGGAAGTGCCCCATAATAGGTTATGTGATGGTTATCGTAACATACATTATACAGGGTGTTTCTTTGAAGGTGTCAAGCCAGTGCTAGCTGATAGCAGAGTACCATACCTATCGATTTAACCCCCATGTATTCTCTACGATTTTTTGTAGTTTTCCGAGTTACAATTTTTTTTCGATATTTTTCCTGAATCAACGAGATTTTCGTCGACGTCGTTGAAAGTGGTGGATCTGAAATTTTGTGATTTTCATATTTTATAATTTATTATTATCTTTTCATATTTTTGTCAATTCTGATATTTACTATTCCTCTAAGTTTAAGCAGAGCTCAGTTGATGGTAAAAACATAAATTTTATACCTAAGTACTACTAACCTTAACCACTACCATTTATATGAAATGAGGGATCCAAAATAACTCGAGAACGACAGCAAATCGTAGAACATACATGGGGGTTAAATCCATAGGTATGGTACTCTGCTATCAGCTCGCACTGGCTTGACACCTTAAAAGAAACACCCTATAAACACGTGTAATTTTAACTGTAGTAGCGAAGAAAATGTACATAATCTGTTTCTGATTTGAGCGGTAAGAAACCATATTATGACATAGTACTATCATTCTTAATTCGTTGCATAGTACTGAAAAATCATTCAGCATGTGCTGGTATTCAGCTGCATCCGATAAGACAGGAAGCCAGCCCCAACATAGTTGGGAAAAGGCAAGGCAAATTGATTGCGCCGTAGTGACAAATAAATGTTTCTTTCAATAGTGAGGCATGCAAACAATCACGAAATTCCACATATTAAGTTAACGTAGTACATGTGTAAAGGAAATCAAAGGCCTCTAGGAAATCTCAAGATAGACGAAATTCTGAACATTTTTGCGCTCCGTTTCTCACGAGAGAATTAATTACATTCTCTGTACGTACGTACCCAAGAGCAAATTATATTATTTAAATGGAATTCGTGGGCCTTAAGTAACATTTTTGATTTAAGGCTTGTTTCACCACCTACTATTAAGTTCCTATTAAGTTACTTGGCAGATAATTTCATACAAATTCTGTTCCATTTTTGAATTTATTCGGTGAGTAGTGGCTATTCGGACATCGTGAAATAGGCATATAGGTACCACAAGCTTATTTTTATTATTTACTGAAAGCACTAGATGTGTCATAATATTAGACGCAAATAAACATATTTTATTTACTTTATTTCTTAGGTTAGGTTATTCAATAATTTATCCTATGCTTCGCTGTAGGTATTCTTAATCGTAGAACTTTTAAAAAAAGTTGGTAGGTGTTGTGAGACACCCGGTTGGAACGAAGTTAATTTCGCTGTATATCATAATTTACTAGCTTAATTATGATTATAATATTAAATTAATTATGATTCGAATTGAAAAATTATTTTAGTGTTAGTTAGTCCATTTATCGAGGAAGGCTATAGGCTATATAACATCATGCTACAACCAGTAGTGTCGAAGCATCAATGAAAAATGTTGCAAAAACGGGGAAAATTTATTCCTTTTGAGAGCTTCCGTTGCGTGCGCTGCGTAAACGGTGAAAGTTACGCAACAATCATGTATTATAGAATTGTTCCTCTTAAAAAGTTCTAAAAAAAAGTTCGAGCAAAAAGAAAAAAGTCAGAAAGAACAAAGTATTGCTCAGGCAGGCGATGCGACGCTACAGGGTGGGTCGGGGAACAAGCAATTTCACGCGAACAAAGTCGCGGGCAGAAAATTATACGTAACAAGCAATAAACCGAACAAATCGAAAATAACATCGAAATAATTCGTACAGTTCATTAGACAGCTTCCACAACATATAAAAGGTAGTGGGATGTTACCCTCACACCAAATCGCATAAAATATCGGCAGGTAATTTATAAATTGGATTCTCCGAAGGTATATAGGGCATAATAAACCCTCAATGCCAAGTCAGCCGTAAAACCTTTTTACCTTTTTAGTAGGTACACACGGCTACACATCAAGCTATACATTTCCAGTTTACACTGACCTCTCATTGTAAGGAAATCCTATACAATGCGAGATCAGCTTATACTGGAAATGTATAGCTTGATCTGTAGCCGTGCGTACAGTCACAGAATAATAAAGCTACAGTATGTTATCTGGGCAGTGACCTTGAATTAATTACCTACCGTCCGTGTCAAGTCCGTGCCGTGCGTAAATGCCGCGTGCTCAAACTTTGCGTAACTGAGACTGACTCAGATTTCGAAGCGTCGTTTCGGCCATTTTATTTATATTTTTTTATTAATCTTCTAAATAGATTATTTTCTTTTTTGTGAATGTGAGAACGTTGCAAGCCTAGTAGACTGTACATTTGTTGACTGTTTTCTGTTTTGTTAAGTAGGTACCTGGTAGTTGTTGAAAGGCATTGTACTCACATACCTATTAACTGTGTTATTTGAAAATATTGTAAAAGTCAATTATTTTTAAAAGAGTAACCATGGAGTTTCTTGTCGGCTCTTCTCTATAAGAAACGACCAATTTGGAACTGTGCACCTAGATTCTGACGTTTCATGAGTGCCCATGTAGGTTTATGTGAAATAAAAATATTTCGATTTTTTTTGCCTTTATCTATGAAGATAAAGTACTGTATCATTATTATACTGTGGTACAGTACAGCACGTTAGTCTTGAAAAACACCAGTATAATGCTGGCCTCTTATTCCATTGAAACTCCGGACTAGGTAAGCTCAAGGTCAATGTGAGCCGTCGAATGTACTTATTATAAAGAACCGGCCAAGTGCGTGTCGGACCACGCACAATGAAGTATTCCGTAGTTGTGATGAATTTAATCCAAGAACAAACTTAACATTGAAGTTGAAAAACATGTACATTCCAACTGTAAATGTAAGTTTGTATGCACAATATTGAGTGATTTACCATGTTATTTTAGGACCATACTTCCAGATTTTTCCAGTACAGAACTCTATTCTCTGTATTTTTTTATTTTAGGCTCTGCAGTTTCGGAGATGAGGGCGGGAATGGTAAATTTTCATCTACTTTCTTTAATAACTTTAAAACCATTTATTTTCAAATTAGAAAAAAATATATTTTTGAAATCTTCATAATAAGCCCTTTCATTTGATATGTCACACGGTACAGTTTGCAAACTATTTTTTAAATAATTTTCTAATTTTTCTCACAAAAGTGAACTCCATATTTAAAATTCATTTATTCACGTTACACTTTCGTGTTTGAGTCGTAGAAATTCATATGTGTACCAACTATCAAATGTCAACTTAATCGGTCAAGTAGATTCGGAGCATTCGGCTGTGATAGACGGACAGACAGACGACAGACACATGAGTGATCTTATAAGGGTTCCGTTTTTCATTCGGACGCACGGAACCTTAAAACTTGACAATTAATACTAAAATTTGATATCCCAGCGATCGCTATTAAAGCTAAGTCCATACCTACCACCCATTTAAGAAGATTATGAAGATTCGTTATAAGTCTGTTAAGTGGCGATATTTTTAATAATTTCATTACTTAAAATGCTAATAAAGGTGGAGACTGATTTTAATCTAGCTACTTTATTTGGGCTTACAGGAATTAGAGCAACTGTCATTAATTTCTTTGGGTCTTTTCTTGGATTTTTTTTATCTGTCTTTAAATTATACAGCAGTACATAGATAAAAACAGTTTTGTTCAGTTCTATTTCTGTAAAATCTTTTGAAAAATCTTACTTGATGTTTGTCAGCGTAATTGAAAACCTTGAAAAGATAATCTCCTGTTGTATATAAGAATCTACATATAAACAGTATAACACAAAACCGCTTTTCGTGTCTGTCTGTGTGGCCGTACGCAACGGATTTTGATTCGGTTTTCAACATAACTTAGAGAATTTTAATCATAAGGTTTACGTGTACAAAACAATTTATATTTAAACTTACACCAAAGAAATCTCGATATTAATTGGTCAAGCCGTAAAAACCGTGCGAATCTGGGGCGGGCCGCTATAGTGTGCGCGCAAGTGATAGTCACCTGCTGAGGTATGTGAGCGGTGAGACGGTGGAGGTAGACAAACGTCAAGCTAACTCAGTCTGCCAATTTTGTCAATCGCGCCCAATTTGTATAACGTTCCCACTGCTGGGACAAGGGCCTCCTCTCTGTGAGAAGGAGCGGGCCGTAATCCACCACGCGGGTTCAGTGCGGGTTGGTAGATGTCACATGTCTTCGAATTTTTGTTCTAAACTTCTAATCTGAATCCGCTGTGAGCTTCTTGATTGGCATTCTAAAAACTCGGTTGATAATTCCAATTTTAGACAGCTTACAAATAATATAAAATGATTATGTTATAAAAATAACATAAAAAAATATAATTAAAATCTCGATTATGATTGTAAATGTAATTTGGTCAATCCCTAGCATCCGTGGGATGACACTGACAGCTCACTCCACGCATGTTTTCACGGTGAGATTTTTACAAAATCGACGTACAGTATCGCACTGCCGATTCAAAGTGTCAAATAAAAAGCAGTGAAGAAGTGATTATGCGAAGTGAGAGTGAATAGCGATGTGAGATGCGAGTTGTTGTTTGAATTTTACGAAATCGACGTACTTGTCGGGAGAACCTACGACCTACAACTCGTACTGCGCGCACACTCAGTTGTTTTATAAACAAAAGACGGTAAATTATCATCCCTAAATTCACTAGAACTAGCCTCAATATTAAACGCTACGGTATAACAAAAGTATACGACAAGTCATCAACTAAATAAAAGCATATCTTTAACAAGGAGGCATTTCTTCTACATAAAATAAACATAACCGAGTAAATAAGGGTCTACATAGGATGTAAAAAGACAAAGCACTTTCGTATCGACTGTGTACCTAAGTATTAGTACATAAGTCTTTATTTACACTAAGTGGGGCAAAGCCTAGCCTTATTTACTAGTGCTGGGAAATCCCTTATGTAAGCATCGATCGGCTGATGTTGTCTACCGCTGAATAAACTTACTGTTTTTGTTGTTTGACTGTATTTAGTAGTAGTAGCAGGATTGTAAAATGTTGGTTTAGTGAAACAATCCATATTATAAAGGTGTGCTGTATAGGTGTTTCCTTGTAGCGTACCACGACGCCGTCACTACGTGTGCAGTAGTTTTTAAGTTTTTTGTATAAAATATGTATTAGTTTATAGTCATTGTTTTTAAGGTACCTCAAAAGGAAAAAACGGAACCCTTATAGGATAACTTGAGTGTCTGTCTGTCTGTCTGTCCGTCTGTCACAGCCAATTTGCTCCGAATCTAATGGACTGATTAAGTTGAAATTTGTACAGATATGGATTAATGTGACCCAAAACACGTACGGGTAAAGTAAATAAATGAATTTTGAATATGCCCCCCATATTCAAAATTCATTTATTTACTTTACCCGCTCACTTTTAGAGGCCAAATAAGAAAATTTAAAAAAAGTTTTGCAAACGGTACCGTGTGATGTATCAAATGAAAGGGCTTAAGGGCTATGAGGGTCTCAAATATCAATTGTTTTAAAGTTATTTAAGAAAATTTACGAAAATTGACCATTCCCCCACCTTATCTCCGAAACTACAGAGTAGTATTTTTTCATAGATCTCTTTTCATATTTTCAATACGAGTCAGATTTTTTTTAAACGGGCCCAGATGGGAAAACTTCGGAGGGCCGATATTAACAATATAAATGGTTGGCCCCGATAAAAACTGGAAAATAATTTATTACGAGTGTTAAATATATCATAAGATCTTTTCCGCCCAACCAACATTAAAAGTCCTTACCGTGAAATTGAAACAAATATAATACCCCACAAATCTTTATATTA
Organism: Cosmia trapezina; assembly: GCA_905163495.3. Classification (NCBI taxonomy): domain Eukaryota; kingdom Metazoa; phylum Arthropoda; class Insecta; order Lepidoptera; family Noctuidae; genus Cosmia; species Cosmia trapezina. Next base: position 10,529,804 of record LR991022.1, on the reverse strand, counting down.
ATATACAGTGCAATATCCGGGCAATGGATCCGTATCGGCTCGTCCATCATCTCTTATGGGCCGTAAAACAAATACACACGCCCACTATATGTTGGTAGACGGCGAAATACGGTACTAAATGTAAATGTACTAAAATTAACATGTATTATGTACATTTCCCTTAACAAACCGCACCACCAGGAAGTATCAAAATAAACTAGACATCATACACAGTAAATAAATTCAATATGTTTCAGGAATTTGAATTGTAATGAAAAATTGTTTTCTACGCCATCGATCGTAGCGGGCCTACGAGCCGCCGGCTACGCGCTACGGTGCTACGCCATTACTTGTAGCGTAGCAGCGCGAGCGAGGCAATAAGGTTTGTTGTGTTGGATTTTGTTTTATTTAGGTTCTACAAGGACAATTGAAATTATAGTCTTCAATGTCAGTATTTAACAGTAACTTTACGTGGAAAATGTTTCAGAAATAATTAGTTAATTGTATATTATGGAAGTGGAGTATTTTTCCTCAAAGTAAGTTGGAATATTGACTTCCAGAATTACGTAAGAATGTATCTAAAAAAAATGTTAAAACGTCTTCGCGATTCCTTTGTTATTCAATGCTTATCATCACAGTTATATAAATACCAACTCAGTATTATACACGATACATACATTTTTGAGACCCACTAAAAAGAATTTCAGAAGAATATTCTACGTGAAATTAAATGCTGAACGACGTTAATTTATCAAGCGTAGGGAGCAATTTAATAATGACAACTGTTTCAACAATAATACCAAGCAAGAATAGACTTCATTAGCTTGCACATAGAGTTAAAAATCGCATGGCCATAGGCCTGAAACTCCAATAAAGTAATTTACCCACTCACTAGTTGTCTCACAACATAATGACATGAAACCAGAAACAATCTTAATTAACTCGCGCCGTCCAAAAACGTCGCAAATAACACAAATAACATTCCATATATGGTTCACACCTGTGCCCCAGGTGCCGGGCCCCGGGCCCCGGGGTACGGGGGTACCCCACGGCCCCACCTTTCTTCCAACGGTGCCTTTAATTATACCACTTAAGGTCTCTTAATTAAATCCCTGGGTGACACGTATATTCGTTCCCGGGATTTATTTCCCGTTCCCGTGAAATTGTATGAAGTGACACTTAAGTAGAATGTGCAGGAATTGTTGACGCTTGTGTGTAATTAGCCGTGTTAAGGCTCTTTTACACGTTTGTAGAGGAATTACGTGCTTGGTGTGTAGTAACAAACTCTCGACTAAACAACTAACTAGACTGCTTTGTGCAAGGTTATCTGTATGGTAAATAGGTGTGAATGAGGCTTTTTATTAAATAATGTTTTTTATTAATTCACAAAATTGATGTACACGTAAATAATAAAGTAATTACAACACAATAGGTCTGATTGACATCTACTAGATGCGAATCTAGAATGCATATTTTATGTTCATCACTTACTATTAAAAGAAAAACCGGCTAAGTGTGATGAAATTAAAAATTAACAATTTTCGGACTTTTCCCTTTACTTGTACTGTGAGACCTTGCTTATTGCCAAATTTCATGATTCTAGGTCAACGGGAAGTACCCTATAGATTTTGATTTACTTGCGAGTATCAAAATATGTCGCATAAATGGCCGTATTTTTTTATTGCGTTGACTTAGAAGCTTGATTTTTTTAGAACTTCAAGGGACTATAAGACTTACGTATTGGATATTGATTTCATGGAATTGATACCGCCACGCGTTCCAGAGAAAAAGGGTCTTGACAGACTGACAGACAGACAGACGGACAACGAAGTGATGCTATAAGGGTTGCATTTTTTTCCTTTTGAGGTACGGAACCCTAAAGAAATTGAAAATGTTGCAAATAGATTAAGAAATAGTAATGTTAGTTTCACGTGATAAAGAAAAGTACAGTTCTGTTACATTTTCTTTGATGTCCATATCCATAATATTCATAGTGTAATTTTACATGAAACAACCTTTATAAAAAAAAATTAAATCAGACGGCAGCAGCAGTACAAGTCGAAAGTACTTACAATCATTTATATAAACTCGCTTGCTCCGCAAAAAGCTTTACGACATGCAAATCATCACTTACTTCAAACTCGTAATTTCGCATTACATGACTCAGGCATTCCCGTTACTCTGATATTTATCTCCACATTCGCAAATTACCTGGAAAAATAAAAAATAAAATGTTAGAAGATCGCACGCATTAAGTCAATCATCGAGTGCTGACATGTGAACACGGCAAGGGGCAGACTGTATGGCGTGGCGCGCAGGGCATGCCGGCTCAATTCTAAATTGGTCGAGTTATATGCGTTCGCGCCGACGACGCCGCCGCATGCGAAATTAGCGTCAGAGCACGCCCCGTGTCGTTACCCCGCCGCGCACACATTAAATTATTTCGAGAACGTTTGCACATGTTCCTTTACACGTTATAACTTATAAAGTTAACACACGCGACGTGATTGCACTTGCAGTACAATTAGCGCGAATATATCAACCAACTCTGTCCGCAACTTAGTTTACGAGCGCCGCCGCCGACGGCGCTCGCTCCTATTGACAATGGAACGATAAATTTTAACATCGCTGCGGCTAACTTTACTATAATAAAACGCAACACGACAGTTATTGCTGTCATTTCGCTGGATTTAACATTTACTTCGTCTAACTGAACGACGGACAATATAACCGATGTTTTAATGCTTACTACGCGGTACGCTGTGCATGGCAACCAGACTGCGCGGCATGTTCGATACAAGGCGGAGTTTTTTGAACGTTGGCGTGCAAAAAAGTGAACTAAGCGATACGAGGCACGCAGATTTGTAAAGGAACAACAAGATAGGAGCGCGCCGAGCAGAGGAACGGGTTCCGTTCGTGAGAATGCACGCTAATGTATGCGGCATAAGAACACAATGCGCCCGCCGCAGCCGCACGAGCGCCGCACCCACACCCCGCGCACTAAATATTATGTGCCTCGATATAATAACGCTTAATAGAACTTCACAATTAATAATACTAAGCCATTTATTTCGGACATAATCCATATAAATGTTAGTAACAATTTTCTCAATATCTATATTAGTAGGTACAGACGCCAGCAGGTCAAGCCACCCGAAACTGACAAATTTTCCCAATCAACCTTGAACCTAATGCTTTAGCTATAGAGATGAAAATATATTAAAGAAATTTGACAGATTTTAGTAGCTTGATGTGCTGTACCTACATAATACTAGAAGACAGTAACATTTTTTTTAAATTAAATTATTGTTTCCCCATAATATTCTCACCCAGTGTGCGTGTATAGGACAGTCATTTCGGGATGCAATCATTTGCAGATTAAACACGAATAATAAAGTCGCAAATAAAAAGCCGGACAATGCAGTACTGTGGCGAGAAGTGATAACGATTAATACGGGTAAAATGACAGCTGCACGCGCGGCCCTGTCACAGGCAACAAGAGCTCGGTTCGTTAGAGCTACAGATTTAAAATAAAACTCTTCGCGGCGGGAACAAAAAGAAGACCCTGCGGTACGAAGTAGGCGCTTGACCTGCGCGCTGAAATGACATCATCGCTGAAAGCGCTGAAGCTAAATCGAACCTTGCTAAATTGTAATAAGAATTAATTTAGCGCGACGCAGCATTCGCTTCCAGCTTTTTGCAATCGCCCGTTCCGGCTGCACTGACGTTTTATTTCAATTGTCTCTGCGGGTGGATTGCCCTATTTCGAGAGTGCATTCGCGAACAATTTTCGCCCAATCAAATCTAGTGCACTTGTGATTACCACAGACGGCAACGGGTCGCGAGTATTGTCAAGTGGAAATCATTGTTTGAGTGCATAGTCGTTAGAACAACTAACATTGTTTCAATTAACATTTTATTGTTGGTGTTGACGATACTTTTTAGGGTTCCGTACCAAAATGGTAAAAAAGGAACCCTTATGGTGTGACTCAGTCTGTCTGTCTGTCGTCTATCGGTCTGTCTGTCTGTCTGTCTGTCACACCTGGATATCTCAAGAACTACTAATAATCTTATCAACTTGAAATTTGGAACAGTTTTAGATGACGTTTGCGCAACTATTTTACAAATAAGAAAGAAACAAAAATACATTCTTTTTTTTTGCAATAGGTAGGGGCTGAAAGGCGGTCTTAAAAATTCGAAGTGAGGTTACTAGGTCATGTGGGGTATCATATGAAAGAGCGCTGTTTGCACATTCTCAAACATTTTTTTTTCTTCTTTTTTTTAGGCCGCACTTTTTTGAAAAATGTTAAAAAAAAATACCCTTTATCTCCGAAGTTTGCATAGAGAAAAATCTGAAATTATTCTATGTGAGAAGTTTATGTATAGATTACAGGAAATAGCCTATATCACCCGGACCATTATTTCGAATCTACTGATACCTCATTCATCAAAATCGGTTTATTAATTTAGGCGCTACGGTGGAACACACGTAAACACATACTTATACATATACATACATACAAAAGTAGACTGCTAAAATCATAACCCTTCCTTTTGGCTTTGCCGTAGTCGGGTAAAAATAAAACGATCTCTCTAAATAGCACAGTTTTTCAGAAATCATCAACAAATAGTAGATTATGCACCGAGGGGCTAAAGTTGTGTCTTATGTCACGGGCGTCATATTGAATCTCGAGCGCAATGAAGGATTCGGGATTCAACTCCCGAGCGCAGCGAGGGAGTTAAGAGTTTAACTCACGAGCGAAGCGAGGGAGTTAATACAAGAATCCTGAATGTAGCGAGGGATTCAAGCTAGCCCAAGGCAAAGACACCTTTAGCCCAGAGGAGGATACTCTACTTTTTACACCTACTGTGAGAAAATAATAGCCATAGTACGAAAAACAAAGTATTTATTAAATAACCAAACAGTAAGAATAACATATTGGATGATTGGCTGTATGCATTTTGAATTTAGAACGTCATTGGAGACGCTCGTGAAAATAGAGTATTTTTGATAACATGTGATAAATCGACTGTAGTATAGATAGGTTTTATTATTTATTTATGTATTCACAAAATCCACAGCAATCTTAGCGCAGTTTACTTAATAGTACATTATTGCAAAGGCCGTGAAATAGGCAATTGCAGGTCGAGTATGAGTTTGAAGGCCGAGCCGTAGGCGAGGACTTCACTAATACGAGACAAGCAATTGCCATTTCCGCCGAGGCATATATAGTGCTTTTCTCAAAAGAATGCAGGGAAATGAAAGTAGTTAAGTTTCCTTAATTTTTCAAGTTAATGCCGTTTTTAACATTTCAGCATGGAATAAATTGCCTATAATGTAGATGGGTTTTTAGTTTTAACAATCTCATTAAAATACGCCAAAAATACTGTTTCGGAGAAAATGTTCATTTTTTCTCGTTTTTACAAATCATAAAATTTTAATCCTAAACCTAAAATACATGAAAGTGTATTTTTCTTTTGACTTCGCTGGAAGCAGGTTTTCCATTGCCAATTTGGCTTCTGATCTTAAATCTGGTGGAGTACCTACAATCAAACTCCATTTCACTCTGAACCGTTGGAACTCATTTTAATTAAGTATTTTTATATTTAATAAGTATGTAAATATACATTTTCAAATCAAGATGAATTTTCAGTTTTGCCGCCAATTTTCTATCTAACATCTGTGCCGAAAGGCAAACGCTTTTATGGCTATACAGCCACGTGAACGCAATTTATACTAAGCAAAGAGATCCAATCAAAGAGTATTTAAAAACCCCAGCACGCCGTTTCATACAACATTGCTGGAGCGGTGTAATGTTCCAAATTCAAAAAACGCTCCTGAAATGGATTTATTTTCTTTGACCGTAAATTCGATACTTCGCGTGTTCTTTTTTCGAAAATAATGACAATATTTCCATGCATGTTTGAGAAAAATAAATTAACTAATGTTACAGCCAATTACTATTACGGTATTACGGCGCGGTACGGTATTTGTTATTATTAATGCCAGTTTTAATGTTATTCCATTCCTTTTAAAAAATGGTTCGTAGTTACTTTATCTAATTATTCTTACAATATTATGTCTTCGAAAACATGGCAACGATATGAAGAAGCAGTCGTTATGATTTTGTAGGAAATCGAGAATATCATCCACGCGTAGTAAGGGTTTCGAGAATAGCTTTCCTCTTTCTGGCACCAAAGGGTGTTTGTTAGTACTATACTGCCAATTTAGCTGAGCATGTGAGATTCCAAATTCAAATCACATTATTGACCAGCGGGTCATAATGAAATCCAGTACAACATTATTGACCGGCTATGCCCCCGGCCACTAATGACTCACTTTAGGTTAAGGTTGCTTGACATATAATTTGACATTTTCGAGCAGGTGGTGTGAAAAATTACATATAAATGATGGTACGGAACCCTCGGTGCGCGAGTCCGACTCGCTCTTGACCGGTTTTTTATCAGATAATTCATCTCGGAGCGGGACAACGGACAAATGTTGTCCAGACGTTCATTAAAACCTCTTTATCTGTGCTCGCGATCAAGTAGATATCAAATTATAAAGCTCCGGTCGGTTTAATGAGCGGTAATCATGTTACAAGTCAAGGGCTGTCGTTCGTTGATTGAGTTAAATTAGTTGTGATTGCAGATCAGGTTACGGTCGCCGGTTGCCGCAGACATCCGATTTTCTACTTAGTTGCGTTTTCCTTGCAGCAGACGAGGAGGCGCGCTGCGGCCTGACTAATAACACTTTACAGCGGGATTATGCAAAATAATACCAAAGTACACCCAACGACGGCTGCAGAATCTCAATTTGTGAACTCAACCATGTTTTCGTACGTGATTTGGAAGAGCGCCCGATACTGATTGAGGTTTTATTAACAGGGAATATAAAACTACATATCGTCGCCGTGCAGTGAAAACCTCGTAAAGAAAATGTTTTTTTTTTTTGTATAATTATTTGTTTTGTAGGAATCACCGTAATGCATATTTATAACAAACGTGCACCGCTCTAAGATGCTTCTAATGCCTTCTAATATGTATTAAATAATGAGAATCTCGAAGAATGTCACACGGCCATTATTCAGACAGAGTTTGTAACTTCCCCTGTAAAATAACGTTTATTGCAATTACGAGGTTTTCACTGCACGGCGACGATATACGAATGTAATCATCCGAAGTATTGATAGATAGAGGAGAACAGTGTTTGTTTGGCAAACAATTGATTTGTTAAGAGGGCTGTCGCATTTTGTCACCTCTCGCGCTCACGCGGGACCAAACTTTTAAGATTGTTTAGTAAAAAGATGTTTTTTTGAAACATGTAATCAATTAGCGATCTAAAAAATAATTATCATTTATGGATAAAAACACGTCATGTCTAATAAACTCAGCTCAAAAATTACCTAATAGCTGTTTTTGAGATGAGTTAAATAAATACCACAATAAAAATGTGTTTTTAATAACTACCTATTAAATTAATAGTATTTACATACTTCGCTAATTAATTACATTTTTTCAAAAAAGCATTTTTTCATTTAACATACTTAAAAATTTGGTGCCGTGTGTACGATCACATGGGACCAAATTTTGAGAGGTGCTAAAATGCGACAGCCCTCTTAATAAGCAAACGTTGTAGGCTGGTAATAATTTACGGCCGCTACAGCCGTATAGCCAGGGGAACACGCTACAAATCTCCGTGTAATCCTGACAAACTCCAGTCAGATAGCGCGTTGTCAGCGTATATCGCTCCGGACAAGGCGGACGCGGGCCGGACACGGCACGATCGATATAATTCGCTCCCGCTACTTATTTACCCAAGCCAGGTCGTAATTAAAACCAAACAACGGCTCTACTTAATCAGCGGATTCAGTTTTAAACGTAGTCATTACGAGTTATAATGAAAACGTAACATAAAGGCAGTTACAGAACAGATAGAATGACAGTGTTATTACTACTAGTCACGTTCTGCTAAAGGAATTAAACGTAGGTTATAGCATAACTAAAATTGATCACTATATTTGGTAATACAAGATTTCAAATAATTAGATTCTTTATTTTTAACCCCCGACGCAAAAAGAGGGGTGTTATAAGTTTGACCGCTATGTGTGTGTGTGTGTGTGTGTGTGTCTGTGTGTCTGTCTGTGGCACCGTAGCTCTTAAACGGGTGAACCGATTTGGATGCGGTTTTTTTATTTGAAAGCAGGTTTTCTAGCGATGGTTCTTAAACATGTTTTATCAAAATCTGTTCAGCCGTTTCAAAGTTATCCGCTCTTTTGTTAAGGGCGGTGGTGATCTTAGACGCGTAATGGGAATTTACAAACATAAATGTGACCTAAAATTTGAAACATCCATGTATGCTATGTAACTATGCAAGATTATGGAATTCTTGGTCTGATGCTGCAGCCAGGATATCCAGCACAATAGTACACTGTTGAAAAAATAATAGCAGATATGTCGTGTTTGGATTCATTTAGATCAGTATTTGATTTTACATACAATGCAATGATGGCAACAGGATGAGCTGATGCTGCAGCCAGGATGTCCAGCACACTAGAACACTCTTGAAAAAATAATAGCAGATATGTCGTGTTTGGATTCGTTTTGATCAGTATGTAAATCTATTTACAGTATGATGGTGACATCAGGAATTCAGGATAAGTTAATGTTATGTGCAGAGAAACTTAACATTCAACGCATTTCTGTTGTTAAATTGTTCAAAAAGTGTAAAAATGTTAAAATAAAAATTAAATTTAAAATTTAAAGAACCCTCAACGCAAAAAACAAAAGCGAACATTTAAAAAGTCAAAAATAATACCTATATTCGCTTTTGTTTTTTGCGTTGGGGGTTTTTTAAATTTTAAATTTAATTTTTATACCTTTTAGATGGAAATGGGGTGTATGTTTCACTAACAATAATCCCAAAACTTAATTCGTACCTATCTTACAATTTATTTGGCTTTATTTTCAAATGAAAATCGCCTTACAAAGGAATTTGATCCACCAGAACGTAACGAGTTGTGCAAAACAAAATAGGTATCAGGATTTAAATTTAAATTGAGAATGCTTGCCCTAAAACAGGAAACATTACAGACTCTAATTCCATCTCAATATTGCAAATACCTTTCGTGTCTTTGATACACGAATTTGGATCCTTAAGCTGTGGTCACAGGTGCCATATTCGCTTGTCAACGTGCCGAAACGTTCAGTTCTTGAATAAAGCTGAACTAATCAACTAACAGCCCGCTAGAAGTGACCGGCTGGACATAAAATATTCAATGTCGGCAATGAGCGGCAATATGCTAATTATTTGGAAATAACTTCTATACTTATTATAAAATAAAGTCGATTTTCGTGTCTGTCTATGTGGCCGCGTTATTCTTCTATACTACGCAACGGATTTTGATGCGGTTTTCATTATCATTTAGAGAATTTATTCCGGAGATGTAATATAAAAACCTTCATGTTTTGCCAAGTCGTAAAAACCGCGCAAAGCAGGGCCGGGTCGCTAGTCTATTAACTATAAACTTTGCTAAGTTCGGTATATCACGACTCGATAATTATTCTCCGAAGGACATGACCTGACTTACTCCATCGAATCAGTCTTATTGTTCTCTAATTTTAGATGGTTAGTATTTTCAGTCCCATATATGTAAGTCAGACCTCAACTTAACTACAGTTAAGTACTTACCTAAAATTTAAAAAAAATAAAATTACAAAAGAAAATGTCACTATCTTTTCTCGATCAAAAATCGAACTCGACTGCAGACTCGTAAGCCAAAAACTACGTTACAAAAACTGAACTCAATATAATGGAGTTAAATAAACCTGTCAAATAAGTACTATGATACACGTAAAACATGATATCTGCTGCATATTGAAATAAATAAATATCAGATATTATAATATTCAGTCGCATCTGGTTACACTGAAATCCGAAACCAATTTACTTAGAAAAGGGTGATGTTGATTGGAACATCCAAGTGCCAATTTCACCAATGAAACTGAATGCGATCAGCACATCTGAACTGCGTTCAAGAGCTGTCAGTGTCAATATCCCACAACAATGATGACGCTGACAGCTTTTGAACGCGGTTTAGATGTGTTGATCGCGTTTAGATTCATTGGTGAAATTCGGCCTAAGTAATCTTCTAGAATTTCACCGTCCTTGCTACAAGTACCAACCGCACAGGGTGTTGCAAATTCATTAGTGGTCACGTAAAAGCACTTTTGGCTGAGGAAGCGGTAAATCTTCTTAAAACTTCAACTGAATCTAGATTTTAACTTCGGAAAATTATACTTGGTTATCTGTTTCTTGAAAACTTAAGGATTTCTCGACTGCTTTCACAGCTTTCGCTTATGATTTAGTTATTAGTAGGTTGGTATAATATGGGAAACTTGAATTATTATAAATACTAGCTGCGCCCCGCGGTTTCACCCGCGTAGACCGGGAGTAGCCTATGTGTTAATTCAGAGTATAAGCTATCTACATGCCAAATTTCATCCAAATTGGTCCAGCCATTTGCCTAAGCGTTTGTGTTGGGCCTAAGTTATAAAAGCTAAGTAGGTACCTACTTCAACACAAGATTTCTATTATTTTGTGTTAAATATAGCTTTTCTTCTGAGCTTTTCTTAGAACCAACACTCACTTTGAGTTTGTTTAGAAAGAGAAATCCTCAGTCATATCTTTCTTCTTTACAGCTAAAGTAACAAAGCCTAGTAAATTTTAATACCTGTCTTCATTGCCTACGTCATAAAAAGTAATAATAAATTCACATTTCTTGAAGAATTTCACGTTAAAGACTGTAATCAAAAACCGGCTAAATGCGTGTCGGACCACGCACAATGAAGCGTTCCGTAGTTAAAAATATTTTTTTTTAACATTGTAGTTGAAAAATATATTCTCTCATACACTACGTCACGGTCAATTTTCCAATTGCAAATAATATAGGTGACCGAAAAAAAAAAAATATGTGATAAAACTACAAATGATCGATTTCCGAAATTTTTCCTTTACTTGTGCTGTGAGACCTTGCTTCTTGCCAAATTTCATGATTCTAGGTCAACGGAAAGTACCCTATAGGTTTTGATTTATTTGCGAGTATCAAAATATTATGTCGCCTAAATGAACGTATTTTTTTATTGCGTTGACTTAGAAGCTTATTTGTTTTTAGAACTCCGAGGGACCATAGACCTACGTATTTGATATTAATTCCAACGTGTTCCTGAGAAAAGGGGTCTTTTGACAGACTGACAGCCAGAGAGACAGACAAGTCAGACGGACAACGAAGTGATCCTATAAGAGTTCCATTTTTTCCTTTTGAGGTACGGAACCCTAAAAATCAACCCAATGTATGCTTTTATAATTTCTAACGTGACGATATTATCTTGGACGGCCACTTCCACGTCACGGCATCACGATAACACAGGGAAGTAAAATTTATGGAAAAATATGAAGACTCTTTTAAATTTCCATCCACGATAACATTATAACGTGCACGTATTTCCATACAAAACAAATGAAATATTAACTCAATGACACAAGGAATAATTCAGAATAAGACAGTATACGACAACTGTCATTCTGACAAGAACTTTATCCAATTGAGATAAAGTTTAATTTTCTTAGTTATTGAGATCATTTTGAACAGTCTGTTCGTCCCGATATTTTTGACGCCGACTGTACATTTTATGGACATGGTCGTGTCGTCCACGATAACGAACAGTCCCACTTAAAGCAATGCTAAAAAAATCAATAAAAATAAAACCGTTTTATAGTCTCGAAGGTAGGCATCGATTTTTACTTAACTATTCTACGTATACGTCTGTTACGTCATTAGCCGTCGGCTGACGTCATTAACCCTCCTTGCGTTACCGTCATTCATATCTGCCTTTGTCTTTTAATGGACGGGAATGAAAGACTTTCGTTAATGGTGGAGAGGCTTTTGTGTTCATTTGTACTTTCGCCTATAGATTTTGTTGGTGTAGTGAATTCTATGAGCATTTTGTGGGTGTATTTGGTTTGTCTATAACAGCAGTGTTATTTTCAGGTTAAATATAGAGTGCGAGATTGAGCAAGATCATATAGGATAGGATGGAGTGCCTACTATGTACTAAACGAGACTGCTGAATTGTACTGAACAAGAAAAATAAAGCCTATTTTGAAGTTTCAGGTTAAATCTAGAGTGAGAGATTGAGCAAGATCATATAGGATGGGATGGAGTGCCTACTATGTACTAAACGAGACTGCTGAATTGTACTGAACAAGAAAAATAAAGCCTATTTTGTATTTTCAGGTTGAATCTAGAGTGAGAGATTGAGCAAGATCAATAGGGTGTGGTACTATGTACTAAACAAGACTGCTGAAGAGAAAAAGAAAAATAAAAATAAAGCCTATTTTGAAGATAACCACTATTTTCAGTTCACCTATGTTGTGTTATGTCCTGTCATATTACAAAACGATTTTTCTGTAACCAAAAATTATGTAAGTTCAGTTTTAATTAATAAATGAATGAAATGCACCGATCCCAGCGTGGTTTGACTAGACTCGATTACTCGAACGAATCCAAAGATGTGCACCTGCCTCATTTTACATGGTGCAACAGAGACCATTGCATGTCAAGACCATGGGGCGCGATAATGGTAGGGAAGACGTTCCCTTAGGATATGGAGGGAATAAAGAGCCTACTCAGTATGCACCATATAGGTAGTAAGCAATGGAATTGTGGAGAGACAGGTGATATTTTTCTATAAATAAATAAATAAATATCCTTGGACATTTCACACAACGCCATCTAGTCCCAAGCTAAGCAACCTAATGCTTGTGTTATGGTAACGAGATGGCTGATAAACTACTTATATACCTACATTTTTTTTGTAAATACATACATATTATAGATAGAAAAACACCCAGACTCGGAACAAATACTTGTAGGCCGTACAAATATTTGTTCCGTGCGGGAATCGAACCCGCGACATGCTGCGCAGCAGTCTGGCTCAACCACTGCGCCAACCGTGTCGTCTATGCGTGGGTATCTTTTAATGACGTCATCGGCAAGCCACAAATCACACATATTAATGATAGTAATGAGACTCTCCTTTATAAAAATCTATACCTACTACAAAAATAATACACTCGCCAACCCTAAACTGCACAACTCCTTTATCAAATACAAAGTCCGCTTCTAGTGACGTAACGTCTCGAGTTCGCCTAGTCAAAGGAGCGAAGTTCGATCGCGGAATGTCCCGTCCGTTGCGTCGGGAACCGGAGCGGATTGAAGGGTGTTGACTCGACGGCACGACTGCTCGGCCGGAGCCACGTGGTGCGATAATGAGTCCAGTATAAACGATGCCAGAGAGTCGAGAATCGTCTGCAATTTTCCTTTAGGAACTTGAAGTACTTTGTGCAACTTTTATATCTAATCGTCTGTCTTCGTACAGCGTGGTAGTAAGAACAGTACTTTCGAAAGTCTGCTCTTTAATTTCGTAAGGCTGATTCTTTATTGCATTGATCATTCATCAGTTTAATGCTACTCAGTTCCAAATAACAACAATTAACCAGTGCGTTAAGAGGACTATACTGTAGAAGAGCGCTAGCTATAATGTAATGTTGTATAGGGGCGTAGAATAATAGATGATAAACTTATAGTAGGTATACTAGCTGCGTCCCGCGGTTTCAAAAGACAATTACTTAACATTTTACGAAGAAAACTGTATGTAGGTACCTACTGTGTGAATCTTATTTCCCACTAGCACTGCCCGCGCGGCTTCGCCCGCGTTGATGTCGGATAATATCCCACGGGAACGTACTACCGAGAATTCCTTATTCCTTGTCTACAGTATAAAGGGAACCTCTATGCAAAATTTCAGCTTTCTAGGTCCAAGGTTTTGGGCTGGGCGTTGATGAGTCAGTCAGTCAGTCAGTCAATCAGTCAGTCAGGACTTCTCTTTTTATTTATTTCCCATATCATGTCGTGGACAATTATAGTGTGGGCTATGCGTTCTTACTTCTATTATACTTCTATGATTTATAAACGCTGTAATCATAGAAATATAAAATATGGCTGTAAGGTATAAATGCTTTTGTTCCAAATATAAAAAAAACGCGTTTACAGTCAATCGATTTCATCCATTTATTACTCCTGCAATGGATGAAACAGTCTCTAAAATTTTGTCTCAACATGTTGCAAATTAGACTACAAATATGGGGCTGAAATCAACCCATCTACATCTACGCTAAGTGTAATTAAAACCATTCAGCTCAATGCGAACTGATGCTAATGAGAGTTCCACCTTACTTGGGAGCTGCATAAGTTGGTACTAAGTATGTACTACACTAAGTAGTACTTAGAAAAGTAAGGAGGTATTCCATCGACAAAGTCTTACCCTCTTACAAATAAAACACGGAATAAAGTTATATCAGGGATAACAAAGGAATAACCATACATTTTCATAGGAATAACTTTAATCTGTGTTTATTTGTAAGAGGGTTAGGCGCTTAGAAATCGGAATAGGGAATCCTGGGCAAAAAAAAAAGAAATTCTATTTGGTCCGTATGTGACTACATATAAAAAAATATTAGACATGTATTTTTTGCTTTATCATAATATATAAGTAAAAATAAGAACGAATTAAGCATTATTATTTTTTTAAATAAGCATTACCTTTGTACGTATTTTTCCGTTCCTTTCTGTTAGTCTGTCTATATGTGTGTACATAAATGGTTAAATAAATAAATAAATAATAAAAAAAAACTTTAAAAATAAACAACAAAAAAAAAACAATCAATTAATCATTGAATTAGAATGTGGCATGGCTTCTTTAAAAGAAGAAAAAAATACGTGTCCAATATTTTCCTGCAGCCAATGTCTATTGTTAGACGCTTTACTCTTTCAGGAAGAAAATCTATACATATAAAAATCAATTGCTGTTCGTTTGTCTCGCTAAAAGTCGAGAACGGCTGGGCCGATTTAGCTTATTTTGGTTTTGAAGTGTTTGTCGTAGTCCAGGGAAGGTTTAAACGGTGAGAAAAATTGGAAAAGTTGCCGGGAAAAATGGAGAATTCGGGAAAACAGAAAGTGGATTTTCTATGGGAATTTTGAATTATTGAAATTGGGACAGGACAACGTCTGTCGGGTCAGCTAGTCCTCAATAAAATACAATTTCAGTGAAAAGTAAATTATATTTACAGAATTCGTATTAAACAAAACGATTATTACAACCGATTCCAATAAAACAAACAACAAGGGAACACGAGTAGCCGGTTTAATCTCACCTGCATTAATAATGAGCATTTAATTAATATGCGTGCAACATTCGCATCAACTATGAATGATAAATATTAATAATGTACCATTATTCGAGCCAGTACTAGTAACTAGTAATAGTACAGGTATGATAATGTAGTAGGTACTGGCTATAAAGTATTTACTGCTTGATGGTAATTAGCATTCATCTATATATTTCTATAAAAATCAATGCTAATTTTCGTTGTAATTAAATAACTCAAGAACGGCTGGGCCGATTTAGCTGATTTTGGTTTTGAAATGTTTGACGTAGTCCAGGGAAGGTTTAAACGATGAGAAAAATTGGAAAAGTTGCCGGGAAAGTTGGAAAATTCTGGAAAACTGAAAGTGGATTTTATATGGGAATATTGAAATTGGGACAGGACAACGTCTGTCGGGTCAGCTAGTTCTTTATGTATATCTGTACGTCACGTTGTAACTCTTGTAAGTGGGTACTACAACAGCAGCATGAATAATTTCGACGTTACCCACGTAATTTTAGCGTACCTAAATGTTTTTTTTTTTTTTAATTTCTTAACTCACAAATAATATTAATAATATTCATATCATATACATTAAAATGCTTATAAATACAATATATAATACAACTAACTAAGTATGTATATTTACACAAAAGGTACTAAATTAAATGACTAACTATTATATTATTATTATTATTTTTATTGAAGAAATGAATATTTTGCAATTACATCATAACGTAAAAATAACTTAGGATTGTTGTATTTTCGGTTCAAAATTTATTAACATTAACGATAGGGTAACGTCAATATTATTGGTGAAAATGTTGTCGACAGTACATTGGAAGGAGGAAGTACAAATAAAGTGGTACATAGAAAGTGTACCCTGGCAACTGGCCAGGGTGATGAGACAAACAAGAAGATCAACCGTTAGTCCCCGGCTGTGGCATAGCAGAGAAACTTTGTTTTGCATAAGATAAGACCTACCTGTTCGTATTTACCTACAGAATAGGTATAATCGAATGAATTACTTACACCTTGGTAAGAGAAGCTGAATTGATTGATTAGAATATAAAGCAAAACTATGTACCTACGTAATAATACCGTCACCAAATAAAAGAAAACCCATTGGGGTGGGTTCCATAAATTCATAAAAAAGTTTGCATTTAAAGTAAGTTCAAAAAAATAAAACAGGCTGTTTGATATGAAAAACAAGAAAATGCCTTATAAAATTAAAAATAAATGTTATTCTTCTTTTCACTTTTATGTCATCTAAATTGATTTTTTTCGTGAACTTCAGCCAATGGGGTTGGCTCCTTAAAACTTTTGACAGATGACGCTAGCATAGCTTTCACCTGTCACATTTGTTTACTTAATTTGTGTGTTCGGTTTTGTATTTTTTTTCATCTAAATACCAGGATGGATGATAAGATAAACATGTACTCAACATGGAGAATAAGCGAGCTAAAGGCTGAACTGAAAAAAATGAGATGCTTCTTTACAAGGAAGAAAAGACCTTATTGAAAGGTATACTCTTAAAATTATACATCAAGCTATTTTATTTCTGAAACAGTTTTGTTTGTAGGAAGTATACATTTCATAATACTTTTCGCCAATTATACATTACTACAAAAAGCCGAATTAGACCACTTTTTTTTAATTACTTTTTTTAACCACTTTTTTTAAATTCTACAGCTATCGGAAATTGGTGTGCACCTATTCCTTTGCAATAAGGCACTTCACATTTATTAGGCATTTTGTAAAATCTTAAACAAACAAATACTTCATACAAATGAATATAATTTTGGTTAAAGCTATGCTAGCGCCACTTTGACAGTAGCCAACCCCATTTCTTTTATTAGTCCACAAAAAAAGGTTTATAACGAAATATACTTTTAAATGGCAAGTTCAAGCTAAGGAATGAGGTCGTAGTGCGTGGGTTTGGTGGACAGGCGGATAGCCGAAAATGATTTTTACGTGCCCTCAATCCTGTCATCGAAGTAGCACTACGATAGTAGAAGAGCTTTCGTTAAAAACATCTGTACAGTATAAGAACGACAACGTTCAAAGGTTGCATCTTTTATCTTCGGAAAGACCGAACTTTGCCGAATTAAATGTGACTGGTCCAATGGGAGTGACAGAATTAGTGCGTCAATCCTAATAATATTACAGATGTGAAAGTTTGTGAAGATGTTTGGATGTTTGTTACTCAATCACGCAAAAACGGCTGAACGGATTTGGATGAAATTTGGCACACAGATAGTTTATCACCTGGATTAACACATAGGATACTTTTTATCCCTTTATTGGGATCTCCTGGGATAATTTCCGACATCCACGCGGGTGAACAACGGACAGTCTATAATAAATTATAATTTAGGTGTGAATATAAATCCATTCCTATTGGTTGATAGTCACATTTTATTCGCTACATTTCGGTTTTTCCGAAGATAAAAGTACTTAATGTAACTAATAACTAATTACTTCAAATAATAAAATTTCGCTCTCAAGAATCCATAATTTCCCCGCAGTGTTCGCAAGACGTTAGCAACAGAAAATGTAAGGCAGTTGAAAGCGGGCGAGCGGTGATTTTTCAAACGAGCCGGGTTTCGAGGTGTCCGCGTAATTGCCCTACTTTTGCAGTGGAAGCAGCCATGATATTATATTACCATATTGATAAGTCATTCGGAGACTAATAATAGATTTTGTTGAAAAGCGTAAAAACAAAATATTTTCCAGCGGCTCCGCCCACGTGCGTGTCGGTAATTATCCCAAGGGAACGTACTACCGGGATAAAAAGTAGCCTATGTGCTATTTCAGACTATAATCTATGCCTGTGTCAAAATTTCATCCAGATCCGTTCAGCCGTTCTGCCGTGATTGAGTAACAGACATCCATCCATCCAAACTTTCGCATGCTGCGCCCCGCGGTTTCACCCACGTAGACCGGTATGAAAAGTAGCCTATGTGTTAATTCGGGGTATATGCTATCTACATACCAAATTTCATCCAAATCGGTCCAGCCGTTTGAGCGTGATGAAGTAACAAACATACAAACACACACACACTCACAAACTTTTTTTTACCTTTATATTATTAGTGTGAAGTGTGATAGTAGTAAGATATTAGTAAGATGTCCATTGAAGGTTTTACTAGGTACTTCGACATTATGATCATTTGTGTAAACAAATCAGGTAATGGACGAGTTACTTAATGCATTGATGAAATTTCTATCACTCTGATTCATTGAAAGAAAACATGCCTTTTGCTTGATTCCATTGAAGCTTTAGTAGGATCACTTATGAAATTAGTGCATGCAAATCTAGCAATGGAAAAACCTAACCTAACCTAACCTATAGTCGGACTTTTAATTAGCTGTAGTAAACTGACACTTCTAATGTCATTTTTAGTGTAATTTCCTTAGACAATATACATCTAGACCGAGCCACCGCGTGGCCGATCATGAGACAGCAATATAATGCTTTTTCTAGGTGGTATTAGAAATGAGGTTTAACGTAAGAAATCTTCCATATTTAGGACTGAAACCAATGTCAATACATTCGCACAATGCAAAAACTGCCCAAAAAAGTTAAATTAATCGACGCAAGATAAATTTTGTAACAGTGAAAGCACTTTGTTTGGCTAACATTTGAAAGTTCGCCAAGCAAAAATACGGCACACCGTAAGAGACAGAAGATACGATGCTTTGACTCAATTTTCCTAGTAATTTCGTATATATGTGTCTCACTTCCACACTTCACACACTGTAATCATGGCAACGTCTAGATGTTTAATGTCATTGGTAATTTCGATAGCAAATAGAAACATTTTTTAACGAAATGACAGATAAGAAGTGTCATTTTACTGCAGCTAATTAAAAGTCCGAGCATATAGGTTAGGTTAGAATAACTCTCAGTCCAATGAGTTTCTATTACAAAAGCAGAGATAAATGTCGAAAGGACATAGGAGTGTGTTCAAGATGAGGTTCAAGAAGGAAATGCAGCCATAACAGTTAGGAAACATTCATGTCTTTACGTTATTCTGAAGAAATATTATACCAGCAGCGAATGTGTTAATGGCGTAAGTTCGTGTATTAAGAGAATTAATGGTTGTTTTATACTATTAATGCTTGTGGGATACAGTTTGGTATAAACTTGGTAATAGAGGAATATAGGATAATGTTTAAATGCTGGAATTTGATTTTTTTGTGTTTTCTTTTGTAAGATCTAAGACTGTTTTTAGAATTTATATTCGGTGGACTGTTTTTACCGAAAATGATGGTCTGTTTTTAACGCACAAATGCGTTAAAAACAGACTCATTTTCAAACTATAACAAAATCAAAAAATGTTACAGTTTTTATCTGAAACTGTGTCTAATGTTCTGTACACAAAATATAGTAGGTACGTTACCTATAAAGGGTCAAATTAAATTAAATTAGCTAGTGAAACTCTGCTGACGTGATGGGTATCAATATCTAAACATTTGTTTAGATAATATTATAACATTTGTTTGATCATCAAACAAAAAAGAAATTAATTTTTGGAGTTTTTTTTGGAGTCATCAACCGCAGGTAGTGTAGTCACTTGAAATATCAGTTATCTTTGTGTAAACTGCACAGACGTGATGGGTATTAATATCTAAATACAATAAAAAAAACTATTTTATCATTTATTTTTTGTTGTGTTTAGATATCGATCGATACCCAACGTCTGCGGAGTTTTGCTAGCTAATTTAATTTGACCCTGTATTACATAATCCAAATTACGACTACAAACAGTTCTGATCAGCAAAATTAATTCTTTCAGATGAAATAGCCCAGCAAAACACACTACATATTATTATTACATAGATACAAGAACACACTATGTTAACGATCTATATATATAAGTGGACGGTGGGCCATGCAGCCATCGAGGACTTGTCAACGGCCGAGCAAATCCTATGTATTTGTATAGTCAGTTTTAGAATTTTGGCAAAGTGTTGTCCGACACGTGTTTTACGTGCTGGTACCGAATTCAGGATCAATTTACAAGGTTCCAATAATTTATGAATGTTGGTAATAATAATCATAATTATTTATTTGGTACACACTAGCTTTTGTCCGCGGTTTCGCCCGCGTGGATGTCGGACGATATCCCACAGGAACGTACTACCGGGAAATCCTTTCTTATTCCTTATCTAAATTATTATAGAAAGATTATATATTAAAGACAACCTCTGTACAAAATTTCAGCTTTCTAGGTTCAAGGGTTTGGGCTGAGCGTTGATGAGTCAGTCAGGAATTCTCTTTTTATTTATTTTTATAGATAGATTATAAGTATGGTCTTAAGTTTAGTTAATGGTCAAATATTATATTGTTTACAATATTATTAAATCTATTTAATTAACAAGAAATGAAATGCTGTTCGTTTGGTTAGTGTATCACTTGAGAACGGCTTTACTGATTGGGCTAATTTTTGTTTTTATGGAAAGAAAAATTGAGAAAGTTTCCCGGGAAATTTTCATAATCGAAAAAACTGAAAGTACTTTTTGGATATTGGACAGGTCTGTCGCGTCAGCTAGTATTGTATAAAAATAACTGAAACATGAAACATTAACAAATAATTAAATTTTCAGATGTGAAAACAAAAATAGAAATAAGGAAGTTAAAAGGGAAAGCTTATTTATTCAGTACGATGTTTAATAAACAAGAAAACATTGTAAAAACAAGTCAGTGCCAGGAAACGAGATGCTTTTAGAAGATGATTCCTTTTACAAAAATATTCCTTTCAGTATTCTCACCCACGTGGATGAGCCAGCGAGTGAAAAAACTCAACAAAAATACATAATTTCTTTGAAGTGTATTCATACGTTCCAATCACTGAAATACTAATATTTTTAGGGTTCCGTACCTCAAAAAGAAAAAACGGAACCCTTATAGGATCACCTTGTTGTCGGTCTGTCTGTCTGTCAGTCTGTCAAAACCTTTTTTCTCAGGAACGCTGGAGGTATCAAGTTGAAATTAATATCAAATACGTAGCTCTGTGGTCCCTTAGAGTTCTAAAAAAATCAAGCGTCTAAGTCAACGTAATAAAAAAAAATACGACCATTTATGGGACATATTTTGATACTCGCAAGTAAATCAAAACCTTTACGGTACCTACTTCTCGTTGGCAAGGATATCCAACTTTTAATGATTTTAAACTGAAGATCAGGTCTAAACGAGGAAGTGTAATTTATGTTAAATTAGAGCATTTTCTTAATAACTTAATAAGTGAACATTTTAGATTATGTTTATATTAAGTGTAATTAATTTCTAAAGTTATGTCTAACGCGGATACTATCAAGAGTATTTTTACGAAACCTACCATTTTAAAGATTATTTATTTATCTTTTACTAGCCGTTGCCAGCGGCTTCGCCCGCGTGTATGTCGGAAATTATCCCACGGGAACCTTCTACCGGCATGAAAAGTATCCTATGTCTTAATCCAGGTTATAAACTATCTGTATACCAAATTTCATCCAAATCCGTTCAGCCGTTTTTGCGTGATTGAGTAACAAACATACAAACTTTCACATTTATAATATTAGTAATGATAAATGATAAATGATTTATTTCTGTAAGTAGGTTTGTACAAACACTTTTACACGTCAAACATATTTTTTTTAAACTAGATGAGTTCGACGTTTCCTATCTGACTACTCTGAGAAGAAACGCCGAAACAAACTCAGAGGTCACAGTCTCTTTTAAAGTCCAGACATAATCTTGGTCAGATCATGTGAAGACCATGTAGATTGCAGTCTGAAATGGTCTTTTGATGAAAGAACCACACAGATTGAGTGGACCTGTCCAGTCAGTGCACGCATTTGTCAGTAATCGTGCAGCTCAACTCAAAACTTAAGGAGCTTAACGATTCGACGAACAATACCAAAGAAAAGACATTTGGGTAGGCCGCATAAATTACTCAAACTGTCAGACTATAACTAAAACTGAGAAAAGGATAAAATAAATAAAAAACAATGATCCACGTAGTCTTCACATTCAGTAGTAGTAGTAGTAGTAGTATGTAGTAGTATTATACTTACGTGTTTTATTATAATACCTTTTGTTTTATGTACAGGGTGTAAGGGACAGCCCTCCGCAAACTAACAGGGTGCATTCAGCTCCTCATTCTGAATCATATTCCACCGGAAATTTTCTCAGGAAATTTTTCATTTTTTCAATTTTTTTTTCAGTTACATTTTTATTATTTCAATGTAAAATTGCATTGTGAGTTCGCAGCACTCCATTTATGTAAAAAAAACTGAAAAAAAAAACCAGCAATGGATGTTGAAATACTCTAACCAACGACGCGTGAAATCAGCTGTTCACTTTCTGTCTAGCTACAAAGTTCATCGAACTCACCGCATACCTATTACCTACCCCTCCCAACCAGTAATAGACGCTCCGATTTGTGCAAAAAAACACAAACAAATCAAGTTTATTGGAGTCCCTTAAAGTTCCTGAAAAAATTTCATGTACCGGTCATCTTAGTATGACATACTGAATTCACTCTATCAGTTTGCGGAGGGCTGTCCCTTACACCCTGTATATTAAATTAATAATCGTCTAATTTGGGACAGCTCTCCTTGATGGGCGTGTCCTATTGCTGGGTGGAGGTACGACGCGTTGCGTGAGCTCAGCACAGAACACGCAAGCTAACCACTCAAGGCCATTGGCATAATCTGCGTCTTCACACAACATAACATTAAAAGGTTGCACCATCGACACGTGCAACTTCTCCCATGCAAGTCATTAAAAGTTCCAAAGAGGCGAACTGATTACCAATGCAGCTCGCTCCGCAGTGAGCTCACCACATTGCTATCACGGCAACAGTGCCAAGGGAAGATGCCTTAGGACAGACACCTGCACATCAAGGACGTGCCTTTTGGCACGTGTATATGTAATGTGCCATTCCCAATTCAAACACACGGGTTTCGGCTTAACGCTTACCTACTTTTTGTTTTTTGCGCAAATTGGCAGGAAACCTTGTTTTGTTTGTATATTTTGGGAAATTTTGTGTCTCAAGACGAAAGTCTTTGACCAGTGCGTGTTGCCAGTGATGACCTAAGGCACTGAAACGTTCACGCTCACAATGGGACTTATTGAAAGGCTGAAAGTCACCCAAAGGGTAATGGAGAGGGCTAAGCTTGGAGTTTCCTTACGTGATCGAATCAGCAATGAAGAGATCCGCAGGAGAACAAAGGTAACTGACATAGCCCGTAGAATTGCCAAACTTAAGTGTCACTGGGCAGGGCACATTGCTCGCAGAACAGATGGCCGATGGGGCCGAAAGGTTCTGGAGTGGCGACCGCGTACCGGAGGACGTAGCGTTGGAAGGGCTCCCACAAGGTGGACCGATTACCTTGTGAAGGCCGCAGGAATCCGCTGGATGCGGGAAGCACAGAACCGGTCGAAGTGGCGGTGCTTGGGGTAGGCCTATGTCCAGCAGTGGACGTCTTTCGTCTGAAACGATGATGATGATGATTTCGGGAAATTCATTGCTTATTTTAGACGAATTTATGTTATTGTAAAGTCAAGGAAAAAAATTGTTAAGTAAATTGACTATCAACTTTAATTGCCCGTTTATTCAAATTCCAACTGTAATTTTTGACAGTATGTTTGTAATTTGTATGATATGGCTGTAATACGGCAAATTGACATAGGGTGGTCCATATGATTAGCAATGAATTGCCCTGCCTGACTGTAGGTACTATGCAAATGCATTAGTTTAGCTTGTAGATGAGAGCAGATAAACCGTAGCTCTGCGAATAGCTCTTGCTTGCACACAATACATATTTTAGTTTATTATCTAGTTCAAGTCTAGTCCCTCGGGAAATTAATGAAGATTATTTCTACAGTATAGTTATTATGAAGAGGTAGAAGCTATTCATTTAATAAAAGTCCTAGTTTGAAAATGCCATTATTATTTTGATTCGTGTTCTGCAGTTACTGGGTTGTGGAAGTCAGATAGGCAGTCACTCCATGTAAAATACTGGTATTCAGCTGCATCCGGTTACACTGGAAGCCGACCCCAACATAGTTGGGAAAAGGCTAGGCAGATAGATTGTTGAAAATCTTGAAGATAAAATAGATGGTTATGAAAAAGTAGCTGGTAGAAAAAACAGAAAATTAGGTGACGTCTTATTTACGCCGGAGATATGAAAATGCGGCACGTTTTTAGTCATATTAATTTTTTTTGTAACAATCATCTAAGTACAAGGTTTATCCTCAATACAATTTTTTCACTGACTAGTTAACCTACCCAGAAGTTTTTTTTTTCGTGGCTCCTACTTACTTTATGTGTTCTATATAGAAACTATACAGTATGTTAACTAACAGAGGGCGTTCCCGTTAACCCGCAATAGTATAGCATCCATACATGCTAAAAAAAATATTACCATTCGAAAATAAAATGTTTTTATTTTTTTAAATATTAAAATATTCACTAAAAATGTTAAATTGATTACATACTTAAACTATGTATATTTCTAAACGAAAAAAAAAACCCATAACACGATTTCCTAGTAGAAGACAACAAATAGTTTGTAACCTGTCTACAACATGTCGTCGTTAAATAGGTACATGTTCCACAGAATCTGTAAAAGTGCTCTCAGATATTAGATCGTCCATCATCGTTATCGTCTCGACACATTTCATAAGTTCTGCGGTACTAAGTACTAACCCGATACGTCACGCACGAGCGTCATATAAAATAGTGCTTTTAAATTGCTATACATAAAGGATTAGACACACTAACAGATATGTTTAGTAATTCAATGAAAAATGAGATTGAATTAATGAAATGCACCGACCCCAGCGTGGTCTAACTAGATTCGATTACTCGAATGAATCCAAAGATTCATACTAGCCCCTGTTACCTCATGTTTCATGATGTAGCAGAGACCATTGCATATGGAATTGTGGATAATCTGGTGACATTTATCAATGCATCTTTTAACGACATGGCCACCAGGTTGGTTCTATCTTCACCGGTGAATCTATTGGCGGGGTTAAAATGCTTTCTCGACTGTTTTCTTCTTCGTTCCGATGAGTTGTCAGCAGCAGAGTCCATGGCGCGGTCGGCCTCCTCGTTATTATTTCCAGCTCAGATGCGGTATGTGCAACAAGGAGAACTGTTTTTTTTTTTACTTTTACTAAGCCATAAAAAGAAAATATCACTACAAATTATAATAAAAAAACATGTCTGTCTGTATGTTCGCGACGATCTCAAAAACTCTTTAATGGATTTTCATACGGTGCTCACCAAGTTTTTTTGTAAATAGGCTGAAATATGACGATGATTGTTGGAGATGTCGGATAAAATCATGGCGACTTGGAGCGTTACTGGCGTGCACGCTACGATAGTACGTTTCAGTGAGATTATTTCCTATCTCCATGCGTGCGAAGCCTCGGGCAAAAGCGTATCGATCATTTCATTTATAAGTAAGCAAAACTAAGTTTGTAGGTAGCCTTCTCAGTTATATTATATGTATCAATTCTGGAGATAGTGAAAATTCTATTATTTTTACAATTCATAGAAGAAAAAAAAATTAATGCAAAAGAAAAAGATCGTTTGGCAGTCTTGTACTATAGTTTCTATTTCTACCTACCGTCATTGAAAAGGCGTTTACCTACTAAAGATTTAATTAAAAGTTATTTCAATGTGACAGTTAAAACACAGCTGTTAAAACAGATCAGCTGTTGCATCCATTCTATTATTACGAGTAGAAAGTTCACAAATAACAATAATTTAAATATTAACTCGCTGTCATTGTTGACGTCGCCTTATCTGCAAGTCTACTCCTCTTGCAGACGGTCAATAGCTCTGCCTGCCCCAGTTTGTATTTATATCGTATCTTTAAGACTGCAATCTTCGTGGGTTAAGCAGAGGTCCCCTTATTGTTTTATTACCTCATAGTTCACTGTTGTTTTAAAGAGAACACTTCAGAGGACTTTAGCTGACATAATAAATCTCATAAAACGGCTTAGACGCAAAACGTCTCTTTCGCATAATGTCGCTTTCTCATAATTTCGCTTTCGCAGAATATCTCTTTGGCAAAATGTCGCATAACTTTGAAAAAAATTTAGCCAAGTTTTTTTTTCAAAAAAAAATGAAAAAAAAAAGTTTTTTTTTCAATTTCTTATTAAATGTTTACAAGTTTTACAACATATAAGCTATGTTTGGAGTTTCCTAATGCGACATTTTGTGAAAGAGATATTCTGCGAAAGAGGCATCGACCTTTTGAGAAGGAGTATTTCTGCGAAAGCGACATTATGAGAAAGCGACATTATGCGAAAGAGACGTTTTGCGCCTGAGCTACTCAAACTTAGAAAGGCACGTACCATCGACAAGCGCTAGGCCTTTCCAATTTTGGAACAATTTGCTTGCAAGCTGCAATTGTACTTATGTAAAGCAAAGGACACGCAAGCTATGCCGCCCCTGCAACCACTCAAGACCGTTGGCATATATCTTCGCCTTAATATGGCGTAAAGCCGCTGTGTAATACACACATCAACACAGTCTAGGGATATTTTTAAAAAAGCGAATTACTATCAATGTGTTAATTATTTATATGACATGTATATATTTAAAAGATACGTTATTTAATATTCTACCATTTTTTAATAATGGTTAAGGTACTTAGATTAAAATTTCAGGATTTTATGGGAAAAAAATGAAGCATAGACGGAAACCGTATATGAATTAACTTTTAATTTGTGAGTAAAAACTGAAAAAAATAGAAAAATCATTTAATTTGTGTTTATAAACTTGAAGTTAGTAGTCTGAGAAAGCGCCCATAATGTTCATAACACATCGGCAACGATTCGGCATGCTCAGAACAAGGTTGTCAATGTCTTGCTGCGGAATATTGTCCCATGTCCTTCTGAGGTGCGCAAAAAGTTGATCTTCTGTAGCCAGATGTAGCTCTTCTTTGCAGCATATCCCACGCATGCTCAATGGGATTTAGATCTGGCGATTGAGCAGGCCAGTCTAAGGCCCTAACATTGTGTGTATGTAACCAAGCTGCTACCGTTCTCGCCGTGTGTGCCCGGGCATTGTCGTGCATGAGCAGGAAATCTTGCCCCATTTGTGTTCTGTTCTGTTGGACGTATCGTTCTGCCGTCATATTGCCCCGCACCCAAACGAGATCCGTCCGTCCTCCAAGACGAATTCCTGCCCAAACCATAATTGTTCCTCCTTGGTATGGGTGAACTTCCTGAGGGTTCTGAAGACGGCTCCATCGTCCAGGAACTCGCCAAACACGCGTCCTTCGTGAATCTGGATGGAAGCCGAACCTGGATTCATCCGTGAACAGCACATTGGACCATTGCTCACGGCCCCAGTCCACGTGGTTCCGAACCCATTCTAATCGTCGTCCACGATTGCCTCTCCGTAAAGGTGGGACCCGGAGTGGTCTACGAGAGCGTAGATTGCTTTCATGCAGTCGCCTTCTTTCAGTTTGGTCACTCACAAGCACTTGGTGTTCCACTCGCAGCCTTTGGACCAATTGAGTCGCCGTTGCATTTGGTTGAGCTCGCGCAGTAATTTGCAAAAATCGGTCTTGTCTGGGGGTAGTGATGCTACTTGGCCCCCAGTGCCTCTCCGCTACTTCACCTGTGGCACGATAGCGTGTCCACAATATTGAAATTACATTTTGGTGGGTCCCTATGGCCTCAGCAACATTACGCTGAACAGACCCAGCTTCCAGCATTCCCACAGCTCGTAACATCTCCGCCCTCGTCAAATGTTGGCGTTGCATGGCTACAATACCTCAATTTTAACTTTATCTTTCGTTTAAAAATGAAAAAAAAAAACTGTAACTAAAGGTAATTCGTATTGTTTTCTAAATTTCGTACAAATGAAAATTCCCTCTCCTACACATCAAGACATTTTTATGCCACCGAAACAAAAGAATTTTCAAAAATTTGAATTTGGAATTAGTCCGAGATAAATTACAAACAAATCGGTGTATAAAAGATTCCAATGCGGCCAGTACTTTTCGAGTTATTTAATTGAGTATGAAATATCCCTAGACCGTGTTGATGTGTGTATATCCGGCAAGTGTCAGTCGTTCTCACTTCATGCCACGGTTTCCTGAAAGCTATTTAATATACCTACTTATAAATACAAGGTCGACTGTTGTTACTATAACACCATTTTTAATACAAGACTTTTTTGTAAACATTGGGGTCATGTCACTTTGACATTGACATTAATCTTTGTTTACAAAAAAGCTGAGATTACTATTATGTACACAAGAAGATACGCTACAAAAGTATACACAAATAAATTGAACATCGCAAATGGTTTATCAAGCGCGTTGTCAAAGAGATAGAAGAGATATTTATAATCACATAAAGAGCAGTTTTCCTTCCGAGACCTATCTACTTCGTTAAATGAACAATATCAACTGAGCAAAGTCTTCTCTAGTATTTTGTTTTGACATAAATACGGTTATTTCGCGAGAGAATCAATTATACCTACTCTATCGTAAACGAAACGATGTTAGCTAAATCACGACCTATTTACGTACAGTCGCATCCAAACGTCCAACGTAGTAATCCTAATAAAATAATAAATCACTAAATAAAAATGAGTTGGCATTTAAAAGTGGGTGCATCTCGCGAGTTTGTCAGTCTCGGGAAAACGCGGGGAAACTCTCAGTTTTATAAATAAACGTAAACTTTCTCATTCACAACGTTATTTCGGGCACACGTAACGTAACGCGAATGCACGTAAGAGACGCCCACTGCTAGTGACGCCGATTTGTTAGTACGGGAGCCAAGATCAGCATAGACATCTTGCTGGTGTTTTGACATATTGGAAGATGAAAACGTATTTCAGTTTTTTTTTTCGATGAACAGAAAGGAAGTTTGAATTGGATAGACAATTTTTTTTTAATTCTCTCATTTTCTAATTGTTTAAAATGGAATGACTTTTCGATGTTTATTTATATATTCTGATTTTCGCGAGTGATTTATTGACTTAATCACAATTCAGTCATTCATCATTATTAATATTTCAGCCAAAAGACGTCCACTGCTGGACATAGGCCTCTCCCAAGCACCGCCACTTCGACCGGCACTTTTTCCCGCATCCAGCGGATTTTTGGGGCATTTACAAGGTCATCCTTCCACCTTGTGGGAGGCCTTCCAGCGTTACGTCCTCCGGTACGTGGCCGCCACTCCAGAATCTTTCGGCCCCATCGGCCATCTGTTCTGCGAGTAATGTGCCCTGCCCACTGCCACTTAAGTGTGGCAATTCTTCGGGTTATGTCGGTTACCTTGGTTCTCCTCAGTCATTATCATCAAGAAGTCTCCAATTACAAGATTACATTAACAATGTCCATTTACTACGACAGTCAAGATTCCGGGTGCAATACTATTAGTCTCCTTCATTTCGGTAATGCTGT
This sequence comes from Cosmia trapezina, assembly GCA_905163495.3. Lineage (NCBI taxonomy): Eukaryota > Metazoa > Arthropoda > Insecta > Lepidoptera > Noctuidae > Cosmia > Cosmia trapezina. Next base: position 10,500,127 of record LR991022.1, on the reverse strand, counting down.
CTTTTGTCCGAGTCGCGACATTTTCTTCGTTTTTTCTTTGACGTCCATGGAAAGGTTTCCATTGAGAGACGCATTAATTTAAAAAGTACCCTAAGAGAGCGGAAAAACTCGTAGAGTCGTAGATTATGAGTTTTTGTACTTAAACAATAAGATTACTCAGCAAATACAAATAGATAGGATCATGATGATCGATTATCTAATCATGCATATTCATTTATCAAACAGAGTGTATTATTATTTGCAAGTAGGGTTTGGTCCGTCTCAAACACAAATATTTAAGAAATAATATTTACCTACAATACAGTTCAGGTTCTACGTTCAAGTACACGGAAAATTAAGCAAACAAGATCTTTGAGAACAAATAAACATTGTACAATCGCTTGATTATTATATGAAAACTTAATAGATAGTTTATGAAACTGTTACTTATGTATTAGGCGAGGTTTTTAATAGTATCACACGAGTGTTTTAATGCCTATGGTCGGACTTTTAATTATCTGCAGTAAAATGACACTTCTAATGTCATTGTTACTGTCATTTACTAAATGACAGTAAAATGTAGTAAAAGTAAAAAAGTAAGTAAGTAGTAAAAGTAGTAGTTTCATTTCATGCATGAAATGTCATTTTACTGCAGCTAACTAAAAGTCCGAGCATAGTTATAATTATAGTGCAGTTTCACACACTACTTTATTGAACCTACTAAATAAAAGATCAAAGTTAAAAGACTAATAAAGCGGTCTCTGCCACAGACAAGTAAAAATTGCAATCAAAACTTTTTTGTAATGCTGTAAAAATGGCGCGCCCCGCATATGCGTTCCATTAGAAAAAAATATTCATGGAAACTCATTCGTGACATTAACTTCTTGGATTTACCCTGTATCGTATTTAGTAAAAATATGTTTTATAACATTATTTTGTTAGATAAAATGTATAACACATTTTATCTAATAAAAATTAATAATTAATTTAATATGGTCCGGTCAATTTAGACATTCGAGGTTACATAAAGTCCCAACAAGCTGAATTTCTGTGAAATTGTTCAAAACATAATTATAAACAATGTCTAGAAGTTCCCCATCATTCCCCTGTAAGGAAAAAAAATTATTCAAGGTCAAAGGTAAAAAAAATGAGTTTTTCGCGATTTTCAGCAAAACGGTAAGTTTTATCATAAAAGTACCTCAGACAAAAATTGTAGATCATAAAATTATCAATAAAAAATGTATTAATACTTTTTTTCTTACGAGCCACCGTTTCTGAGATATAACGATTCAAAAAGTTATAAAAGTTGTTATCGTCATAATATGCACACGTTTCCACGCCACCTATGAGGTAGTGTACTTAGCGCGTTTTTTTAACGTGGTTTCCCCAGTGGCCTACTCCACGGGTCAGTTGTGATCCTGTTTAATGTAAAACTATTGCATAATAACGGAAATTTTCAAAGATTGGGAAAGATAAAAGCGATGTAAATTAAAAAAAAGTGTTGAAGTTTATTCGTCTTATTCGTAAGTTTCAAATTCTTGTTCTTCTTCTTGTTCTTCTTCTCCTGCTTCTTCTTCGTCTTCATTTTGGATGCAAGTAAATTGCGTCAATAGCGATGTATCGCATGATACTTCGTCGGAGTCAAACGAATCCTCCATTGTTTGTGATTAAATATTAGAGCACGACCGGCCTTGACAATTTGTGCATGCCAAAGAACAAGACAGTCCGACTTTTTTGCAACCACATTTAGCACTGCATCCCTTTTTGCAGTTGCAAAAAATAGTGTTCAGCAGTTTTTCCGGCGCAGGTGGAAGTAAAGTTTGAACTGGCTCTAATATGTTGTTGACCAACTTCCAACCCCAGTCTGTAGGGTCTAGCTGATAACCAAGCCACACTTGAACTTGGTAATATACTCGAAAAAGATGTTGATTAGCAGCAACTGAGGTTGGAAGAAGACAAGCTAATTGAACTTGTTTTTTATTTTTAGTATTTTTAACGAAACATGCATATCGATGCTTATCTAAACAGGTAGTTTTTTAGGAGCTCCGTACATAGAAAGAAGAAAGCGGATGCCGTTGGTAATAACTTCTTGTTGAGTTGAATTACTCTTTTTAAAAACTTCAGCTTCTTTTTTTTTTTTTTTTTTTTTTTTTTTTAATATAACAACTCTAGATGTATATACGTGGCGTACTCATGTATATTATGACGATAACAACTTTTATAACTTTATGAATCCTTATATCTCAGAAACAGTGGCTCGTAAGAAAAAAAGTATTGATACATTTTTTATAGATAATTTTATGATCTACAATTTTTGTCTGAGGTACTTTTATGATAAAACTTACCGTTTTGCTGAAAATCGCGAAAAACTCATTTTTTTGACTTTTGACCTTGAATAAAATTTTTTCCTTACAGGGGAATGATGGGGAACTTCTAGACATTGTTTATAATTATATTTTGAACAATTTCACTGAAATTCAGCTTGTTGGGACTTTATGTAACCTCACTCTCATTTTTTGGTCTAAATTGACCGGACTATTGTTACGGTATTGCGTTTTTATAGTACCTATGTCAATATAAACTCCTTTTGAAATTTATGATTCGAATTTTATCTTATGAGAGCATTCGGGACAAAACTTAAGTACCTACATTTCCTTCAAAATTGTCCAGCTATGATGATTAAATTATAAACAGAAAAGTTAAGACAGCATGATTATATTTCTCTAAGTATGATCAGACCATAACAATCGCCGGTTGAAGTAAGATGAAACCTAACCACATATACACTTAATTTAAAAAAATACAAATATACAGTCGTTTTACTGACCAGTCGCTGTCTTCGAGGCCACGCCTTAATAGACATCAGCGAGTCATTTGACGAGAGTGTCATTACCGTTCCGAAGCAATTTCTGAGAGCAATTCCGAAGGGTTTCTTGTCACACAATCGAGTTGCGCGACACTGCCGACACTCCTGACACTCTTGAAACAACGCCAGATTGCATTGACAGTTGTTAATGATTCGCTACGGCATGACACGGAAAAAAATCGGATTTTGTTGAAAGACTTTTTGTAAACGACTGTACTTATTTCCCGAATAGAGTGGCCGTTTGAAATAATGAGTTCAATCTTCTTTGGAAAATTAGATCGTTTTTCATAATAGCTGTTGTCCACTTATATTCTACTGTTCAATACAAAGTCTAGAACGTCAATTAAAAGTAATCTCTTGATAATCAATACAACAATTATCTCCAGTGACAATCATTCTAGCTAGAGTATGACAATTTAATCCCTTGACTACTCAGTCTAATCACATTAAATCCGAGGCAAATATCATAATAATTGGCTCTCGTTATTGTAGAACGAAACCGATTAATCTAACGCTTCGTATTATTTACAAGGAACACGTAGATACTGTAGTAACTACACTACGAAGTTTCTTCTTCACATAGCATACGTAAGTTTCTAAGAGATAAGTTCTCGATACAAACTTTAGATCGAGACGCGTCATGTATACTGCCTTATATAGATAAGTATTGATTATTATGTTGTAGCAACGAACTAGTGTTAACATTGAAATTTAACATTGTAAGCTAACTCTGGTAGAGGGGCTTGTGGCTAAGTAATAACAGCCGCACGGGTCGATCGATCAGGTTAAGTTACGCTTGCCGCGGTTGCTCTGTGGACCATATTTTCATACCGAGTCCGAGACCCCTCCGTGCCTCGGAAAGCACGATAAGCCCAACGGCTTATGGTGCTTTCCGAGACCAAAGATCCACGAATGACTGCCAGGACCAGTGTCCTGGCAGTCATTCGTGGATCTTTAAATGAAAGCCTTGATTCCTGCGCTAGTAACAACACCTGTGCCACCAGAAGCCAAAAAAAAAAAAAAAATTAGTCTGTCTCGCTCGTACCTGTACAGCTTATGGAGTGCCATAATGACTATCGATAAGACGAAAGACGTTGCACATTGTTATTGTTACAGTTCATAACGCGAGTACTATAATATGTTAGTCTATTGACTAACTAAAGTTAGTCCTATTTGAACTTAAAATTTTGCAATTTTCAGGTCTTTGGGATCATTAAACACATAACAAAATGTCTTGTTTCATATTGCAGAGCACTTCAAATTAATATGGATAAATAAAGTAAGTTAAAATATTTACCTACGTCCAACAGATATGATTTGTTGTAATAAGAATATCTTTACCTACATTATTTACACACTCAGTCGCTTAGTCGGTGCATGTAGTTATTTATTATTTTTATTTACTTATTACAAGTAAGTACCATATCTTTTAATATTAATTCCTCGTCATCAGCCACTCATTTTTATATGGATATACGAATTTGGACCTTTCTTTTTCCCAAAATACTAATTTTCTTAGGTAATTGGTCTTTCCGTACCTACATAGAAGATTCAACTCAATAAGGACCAACATTTTTAATATCAATGAACCATTATGAAAAGCCCAATACAGTTTTGTATTCCTGCACCCTAATTGCGTAACGCACTACCAATCGGAATTTCAATCATTTTGAAACAAATTGGTAATCCATTGCTTCATATGTTCGAAAAATTTGTCTGCTCGGCAACGCAAATAACGCAATGAATGTTGTTGAACTGACAAAATGAAACCGATTCCAATCGATAGTTTGTTACGCAATTAGGGTGCTGTTCGTATATCATCACATAATTTTATGATTATTACTTCTCTATGTTCATAATTAACAAGGTAGTTTATAAGTGTAATTGATGGTATATTCATGAGCCTTGTTTGACGCAAACAAATACATTAATAATACCATACAATAGTTGGAAACTTAGATAATTGTATAGGAGGCGACAATAAAACAAGCAATTTTAGAGGACTTCAAGTTTATTAATACGCTGGTCAATATAACATGAACTAATATCAAGGTGGCGCTGCTGGCTAAGTTAAATGTCAATTAGATGTCAAACACAGTATATTTTACGCTTTAGTTCCTCATTTTCCCGCATGCCAAGACAGATTGGACAAGTTGTGTAAGTAGGTAGGTACTACACCTATAGATACGTAAATTAATAGAAAATGTAAGACTCAGAGCAGGTGGTCCAGTGGTATCGGACCCAACTCGTAGTTGGGTCGTGAGTTCGAACGTTTGAAATTCAAACCCAGGCAAGCACTTTACTTTGCATATTTAATTTCATCACCACTGCTCTCAAAACGGTAAAGGAAAACATCGTGAGGAAACCGGCATGCCCTAGGACCAAAAATTTAAGACATATGTCCACCAACACCAACCTACACTGGGCCCACTCCCTCTCACAGAGAGGAGGCCTTTGTCCCAGCAGTGGAAACATTATAGGCTGATTATGATGAATGAGTAATGCCAGTTGATATAACATACGAATAAGACTCTAATAAATATTCAAAGAACACAATTTGCTACCGATGCGATGTCTGATTGATATCATCCTCCGCGCTACGCACTAGTAATCATAATAACTTGGTAGTACGTACTTTGTACATACTTATGCTCTTGTTTTATTAATTAGCTCTTTGTTGACCGAAGGGCTAGGTCGACAGTTCAGAAGTTATAAATATTCCCTTTAAATCATATTTAATATTCCGTTACGTCAACAACAGGAGTCCTATAGTTTATCGCCAAACAAACGTACTCGTAGGCTTTAAGATTTCTAACCTAAGTAAATAGTAACATATAATATACTAAAAAGGGACGTAGCAAAAATAACATAAATTAAGTTTCTGTATCCAAGTCCGCCAAATCTTTTATCATAGACAAATCAATAACAAATAGATAGCCTCGAGCAGAAAACCAAAAAAAAACATTTTCCTTTGAATTTGGAACGTCGTAAATCTCTAGGGCCTTTGGCTGTTTGCTGGATTCTATGATAGCACAAATTTCAATTTGTGCAGTCCCATTTTTATAACAAAAGCCTAATATTACCTTACTACGGCCGCTCGTAAAAAGAATATAAAGGCTCTTGCTATCCTTTTAGACATTTTAGGACTTTCTTACATAATGTTTAGGGTATGATTTCACATAAAAAATGGGGCGTAATAGTGACCAGCCAGAATGGCGGAAGTAAAACAGGACTACTTTGTATTTAGTTTTATGTAAAAAATGTCTACCATTATGTTTCTACGCGAATGCTTCTTTTGCAAATAGAGAGCCTCAGGCAATGAATATAAAAAGGAGTATTTTATAAGAGCGTGTATTGTGGAGAGCAAAGGTAGGGACTTTTATATTTATAAAAGTTATGGCACTTTTATGTATTGTATAATAAAGTACAACACATAATTTATCTGTCATTGCTTCATTTTTAATTCTTTTTATCTATTGCGTTATAATAATTATATGCTAGGTGCATCGTTTTCACATAATCATTTATAATTAATGTAATTATAATAAATATTGTAAAACATTTTAAAAGAGTAACGGTGGCCTTTCTTGCCCATTCTTCTCCATACGAAACTAACTTTTGGAAGGGCGACTAGAATCAATTCTATTTTCTGTTTTTGACATTCAAAAGTGCCTATAATGTGCCTATAATTAATTTTATTATATAATTTACTTGCTATTAAAATACTTAAAATGCAATAGAGCTACACCAACTGTCTGAAAAACAACCGGTCATTAATTTATCTTTCCGTTATAAATCGATGGTATATTGATACTGGATGGATAGGCAGCCTACTTAATTGAAACCTAACAAAACTGTTCATCTGGCGCTCCCTGCTAATTGGCAATCAACGACGCATCGCCCGCCACCACAGACAACATAACTATACTGGAACTGACGTCAAATGCAACTGGCAATCATATTTTTTTTAAACTTGTGTAAATTAGTAAGTATTTAAATACTAAGTAGTTTAACTTTATTTTATTTTTATTATTTGTTGTTGTAGACATAATAGAAATACACAATCTGTGAAAATTTCAACTGTCTTCCTATTACGGTTCATGAGATACAGCCCTGTGACAGACAGACGGACGGACGGACAACGGAGGCTTAGTAATAGTAATAGTGTTCCGTTTGGTACACACATCAAGCTGTATATTTCCAGTTTACACTGACCTCTCATTGTAAGGAAATCTTATTCAATGCGAGATCAGCTTATACTGGAGATGTATAGCTTGATCTGTAGCCGCGCGTACCCTTCGGGTACGGGACCCTAGTGGGGCTGCTGTTCTCTACGTTTATAGTCGCTTAAACTCGTCAAATTGTAAGGAACAGCTGGTTTTTTTTCGCGATTTCATGTTTAGTCCCATAGTAAAAGTTGTTCATAATGATGAGTACAATGACCCCTAAAGAGATTTCGTGTATGAATAGATACATCTTATATAAGGCATATAAGTAGCTCTATGTTCACCTGTGTTTAAAGGCACGTTCAACGTTACCTACTTACAGCTGTTAAACACCCCACGAAGGCTCGTGTTTGAGTTGGGGTAAAGTGCTACAAAACTAATTGTTACTTTGTTACCCTTGCATTACAGAATGAGTAGGGGTGGAGCGTACAAAGTTTCCTACCAGGTACACTTTGTACAAAGTTACACTCATCAAAAATATTTCCACTAATTACTTGAGAGTTTGACTTGTTTAAAAGAACTAAACGAATTTGTTTCTCGGCTTATTTGAGACCTTCTCATTTCATAATGATCTTCGATGCATGAAACTATAGGTACTCTTTCCAACCATTTATTCTAGTGTTGACATAAGCACGCCTATGAAGTTCCTTATTTATTGACAGGCAATCATAGATGAAAAAATGAAATACCTACTTCATGGACGCTAAAATAAAATAAATGATTGGAAAGATGTAAGTACCTACCAACTCATTAATAATGTAAAAAAAAACAAATGCGAACTACGTCAAACTGATGTTTTAATTGAAGAAAAACAAAACTGTAATTAAAACTGATTTTGTTCCAATATAGTCTTAATTATTGTAATCAATGCACGATACCATACATTAACAACATGTTTGTTTTAATTACACGTAAATCAGCTTCAAATATATTGCACCCGTTGATTGCAGTAATTAATTATTTAAAAAATAGGAAAAATAGCGAGCCGAGCCAAGTTCGTCATCAAAATAACGGACATCATTAGATAGATTAAAAACAATATTACTTATTATTATTAATGTATGTACTTAATATGTTGCTAATTAATTTTCATTAGGTACCTTGTCCACCTATCTAGTTTCATTTAATTTTATAAAATATTTGTGTAGGTAGTTAACAAGAATTGGTAAAAATATTTATGCAAACAATATTTTAACAAATTGACGTATCTAGCTAATTTGTATCTCAGTTTTAGAACACAGCTGCGTGTCCTGCGCCTGAGTGCGTACAGAAGTAACCGCTGCAGCTCGCATGCGCAGTGTGGCCTTAGCACACATACTGACCGCCTGTTTGTCATTACACATCATTTCATTGGCAAATACGCTTATTTCTATGTATGCAGATAATTTAATGAGGACATAAATATTACGGTAAATGATTATTGGTAAATATTTAATTAATCTTCAGGGTTTATTCTGCTTACTTATCTAATATGAAAAAGTGTAGGATTCAGTAAAGATATTTTTTGGTTTTGACGATGCCGACGACGTTCACAAATGTATAGGATTTGACAAACGTTTTTTAAATATACTTATTGCGAAACTGCCAACATTAGTCTAGCTTTTTTAACATCAGACAGTTCCCGCTACTTAATTTGGTGTGACTCACTCGTAGAATGTCAAATATTGTGACAAATACAATAATTTATAATATGCTAACATTTTTTGGCTGATTAAAATTTTATTCAAATCATATGAAATTTTAGTATTTAGCAATCTATGAATCACCGATAAGCCTTTATTTGCAAAACTAATAAGAAGTTCATTGACATCTATTCAGTATGGTCTGTCCGAAAAGTATCTGATGAAAATGAAAACAAATTAAACCCGAAATTCTAATTTTAAAATCACCAATGTTCATCGATGGTATTTCAATTACAACAAATAATAATTGTTGGAAAGTGGTCCCGGCTGTCATTCGTGGATCTTTGACAGTCGTTACGGGTCGTCAGAAGCCCGAAAGTCTGACAACCAGTCTTACCAAGGGGTATCGTATTACCCAGTTACTAAGTTGTGGAGGTCAGATAGGCAGTCGCTCCATGTAAAATACTGGCATTCAGCTGCATCCGGTTAGACTGGAAGCCGACCCCAACATAGTTGGGAAAAGGCTAGGCAGATTGATTGAATAATTGTTGGAAAAAGTGGTGAGACATACAGTTGAAACATTCTAAATACAGATGAATATGTTACTAATTCCCTTTAGTAACCGATTTCGTAAGAATTGAACCAGCACTCTAATTGCGGAACATATAATACATCAGTCACAATCTGAATGATTTTGGGGCATGTTGCTAATCCATTGCTTCATATTAATATCAGTCTGCCTAGCCTTTTCCCAACTATGTTGGGGTCTGCTTCCAGTCTAAACGGATGCAGCAGAATACCAGTATTTTATATGGAGCGACTGACCTCCACAACCCAGTAACTGGATAATCCGATACCCCTTGGTAAGACTGGTTGTCAGACTTTCGGGCTTCTGACGACCCGTAACGACGCGACTGTCAAAGATCCACAAATGACAGCCGGGACCAACGGCTTAACGTACTTTTCGAGGCACGGCGGAGTCTTGGTATGTAAAGATAGTCACCCATCCACGGACCAACCCCGGCAAGCGTAGCTTAACCTGTTGGATCGACCCGTGCGGCCGTTTCTACTAAGCCACGAGGTCCTCTTGCTTCCATTGGTTCATAATGTTCGAAAAACAACGTGAATAACGCAATGAATGTTGTTGAACTATCAAAATAAAACCGATTCCTACTGTGTGTTACGCAATTGCTCCACTGAACAGGGTTTGTTTACAATTTTATTATATACTTTTGGAACAGACAGTAGGAACTTAGTCATTTCACCTTTTGTTGCTAACAATCACTTCACATCTTCTCAAATCTTTCTCGAAAACTCGTTTAAATAAACGGCTATACCGATACACAACTACAAACAGCTTTGGTAGATAATTTCGCCATAATTTGGAATCACGACCGGCGACCGTCCGTGTTCGGGCCCCAATTACCCTTCCCGTGATAAATTATCTCGCACGTGTCATTAATTACAATTGTTTGAGAATAACCATGGCTACGGTTCACTTTCATTAATATTATCGCTAAATTAGTTTTTTGGAACTGCGTCATCATGGCAGAATGATTGTTTTGTAGACGCTCCGATTCGTTTAATGTTAATCGCCTTTTTATCGTGCATATCTTCAAATTGAGGTATTATTAGTACCTATTGTAATCAAAAAGTTAATCTAAGTTAAATAAAAAACGCACACTTTGTAACATTTGGAAAACACGAGCAACTTATTTGCGAACTCTATTTTGTATCCTGCACATGTTAATTAGTTTTTTAGGGTTCCGTACAAAAATGGTAAAAAGAAACCCTTATGGTGCGACTCAGTCTGTCTGTCTGTCTGTCTATCACAGCTGGATATCTCAAGAACTACTAATGCTATCAACTTGAAATTTCTAACAGTTTTAGATGACGTTTACCCAACTATTTTGCTAATAAGAAAGAAATTTTTTTTTTTTGCAACAGTGACTGATTGAGGGTCTTAAAATATCAAAGTGGAGCTACAGGGCATGTGAGAGCGCTGTTTGCACATTCTCAAACATTTTTTTTTTTTTTTTAAGGTCGCATAGTTTTCGACTTTTGATGAAAAATGTAAAAAAATACCGTTCCCCACCCCCTTATCTCCGCAGTTTGCATAGAAAAAATCTCAAATTATTCTATGTGATAAAATGTTATGTAAAGATTACAGGAAAAATAAAACACTTAGCACACTTTTTCAGAAATCGGAACGGAACCCTCGGCTCGACTCACTCTTGACCGGTTTTTTTTTTATTGTACTAATTGTTACATAAAACAATGATTTGATCAACGCACACTGCAAAACGTTTAGTTACACACTCATTAGGTACTTTAAAAAACAATTACTAACGTGTAATGACATAATAAAACCGCTAAAATAGAGCGGTGCATAAATATGTGGGTGTGTTGTCTATGGGTCCTATTACGTCAATAAAATAATTACGCGTTCCACGAACAGGCGATACGATCCACATCTCGATGTAATCGGTCAGCTTTTCCTGTCACGCTCCCGGTAATCGTCCACAATTAACATCTAGTTGCACGTTTTTTTCTATAGACCGGTTACAGATTCATTTACATTGATAAAATTTGAATGTCAATGTCGAGCACATTTTTTAAATGGTGTAGTTATTTATTAGGCTGTGGAAATAGAGTTATTCAGTTTTTGCTGTCAAAAGCAATTTGAATCAAGATTATTATCATAGCAATTGTTCAGTGATTGTGTTTATTTTAAGACTGAGTCACGTTTGTTATGCGAAGACACGTATTTTTCTGACAATGACTTAGGTATTGAAGTAGTAGAAAATATCGGTCACGAACACTCCACACAACTACACAAACAGCTTAATTAAGCCAGCTGCAATTTTCCTTATTTTTTTACATCAATATTCTTCGATAAGTAATAAAAATCAAATTACAATCAAATCTAATTCACACAGATTCGATAAAATGCATAAATCACTTTTATTAACAGTTAATTAAAACGTTGATCAGAGCGGGCGCCTGCGCAACAAATACAAAGACAAAAAAATACAAAAAAAGGCCGAGTTCATTAGTTGCATACTTGCATTCGCACGGTGGCCTACAGGTATGCAAAAATATATATAAAAAAAGTCGAAATGTAGCTAATTTACATAAAATTCCTTTGGGTGAGTTATCTTAATGCTGGGTTCTCCGGCGTGGCTCGAGGTGTCAGATTGTGTGTGTTGTGAAATATGCGGCGCGCCTGACAAGGGTTGTTTTAATTTAATTCAAAGGATAAGCCGCCGCCGCTGTTGCTCGAGTATCGTATATAAATCGTTCGCAGATAATGACGAGTGATAATTCACGCGCGAACTTGGCTCAGTCTACCGTTGCCGTCTTCATATTGGGACCAATATTGTGAGCTAATTATTTATGTAATAATGGATGTTGGGTTTATGTTAGAAATTAAGTAGACATTAGGATGATGCACAGTGGTAGCCCGCGAAATTCAAATTCATTTTTTTTTAGTTTTTTTTGCAATTTGTAGGTCCGTGTCAGGTTTTATCTTGATCAAAGTAAAATACGCGGCAATAAACATATGTATTTATAAAATGTTAACCATAAAAATCATCAATACCTACATTTCTCTAAGTTAGATTTCGTGCAGATTCATTAAATTTCGTTCGTTTGATGAATCTGCACGAAATCTAACTTAGAGAGATGTATTAGTGATTTTTATGGTTAAAATTATATACTTTGATTAAGATACAATCTGACACGGACCTGAAAATTGCAAAAAACCCAAAAAAAAATTGAATTTCGCGGGCTACACAGCGCAATCACCTTATAGCAATATTTTAACCATAAAAATCATCAATACCTACATTTCTCTAAGTTAGATTTCGTGCAGATTCATTAAATTTCGTTCGTTTGATGAATCTGCACGAAATCTAACTTAGAGAGATGTATTAGTGATTTTTATGGTTAAAATTATATACTTTGATTAAGATACAATCTGACACGGACCTGAAAATTGCAAAAAACCCAAAAAAAATTGAATTTCGCGGGCTACACAGCGCAATCACCTTATAGCAATAAAATTAAGAGAATCTTATCTTTTTTGTTAATCTTGAATTACTTACTTATGTATAATAATGTTAAAGAGCAAATGTTTTGACAATACTACATTTAAAACAAATAAAACAGCAGAATGTCAACAATGAATGTAGGTAACGTTACACTATATTTTATTACTCAAACAAGGACCTATTTTATCTACGTATGTAATACACGACAATAAAATTCAAACAAACTAAAACACTGGACGCAATAAAGACCGTTATAAAATGTAATGCCACTGTTATTTCGTACTCTGAAACATTTAGAAAGAGAGGTATGATGACAGACATGAAGCCGGGGTCATTGCCCTCCCGTCCTGCGAGTCTGAAAGTGCCCTTCACTTGCCCTAAACAAACCCCACTTACATTATTTATGTAGGTAGGTACATACCTAACTAAATCATGTCTGGACAAGAAATTACCTATGGTAAACACAGAATAAAAAAACTACAGTAGTTTATCTAGGCAGTGACCTTGAATTAATTACTTATGGCCGTCCGCTCGGTAGATAAATACGCGTCCGTCCGTACGTAAAAGCCGTGAGCTCGAACTGTTGCGTACTGGTATATACTGAGATTTCGAAGCGCGTCGTTTCGGTCGTTTGCTATGAAGCTGTAATACTGCTTACTTTATTATACTGTAGTAAATATATGAGAACTGGGTTGCGAATTTGTGATTCCTTACGTCAACTTTGTGAGAATTATTTTATTACATTTACATAATATTTGACGAATTCGTTCGAAGGACCGACAAGTTTATGCTTGCTTTGTGAGAGAGAACAAAGACATGTAGAAGTAATGAGTTGGGTACATAATGTGAGTGCCTATGGTTGAAAAATGAGTTAAAAGCCTCAAAAGGATTGCCGGAAAGACCTTGTCGAGAGCAATACAAATTGGACAAATTGCAATGATGGCACAGTGAATTGTACAGTGGGCTGCATCAATGGGGTACCCCAGTTGTATTAAAATTTTAATTGCTGCAGCCCACTACCTATGCCACGTAAATTACATTTATTATAAGTAGATAGTTTTTGATGTGTAACATCTTTTCTCTAGCTTTCCTGCAATCTGTGGGAGTGATTTCGTGAAAGGGACGGAAGTGTGTGACAGGAAGTGAAAATATTTTTCTAAAAGTTTTGTGTGACGGATTGAAATGTTGCCGTATCTTTAAATGTTGCTTGTTTCACATGGAACTAGAAAGTACTTTTACCATGGTGAGATGTCAGATGTTAGACATATCATATGAGACTACTGTAAGGCTTGCTCGTTTTTTTTTATTTTATTATGACGTTAACACTTAGGTAGGTACACTTAATTAACAATATTGTTACGTTTTCGTCAAAAGCTATTACACTTTTGCAGTTAATTTAATTCAATATTTTACGCCCCGCGGTGTAATAAAATGCTAATAATGACACCTCTTAACCATTTATGGGAACTTATAATTATCAGATACTCATAAAGACCTGAATGACCTGCCGATTGGTGTTTCCCACCCACCCACTGACTTTCAAGTAGAAAATGATAGTGCAGGTCAAAAGTCAGACTCATAAAATTCGAAAAACCCAGAAATAATACAAATTCCATCTGAATCTTAAAAATGTTATCAAAAATAAAATCTCTCGACGTTTTTAATGAAGTTATTAGCATAAAGAGATTGCCAGAATGATCTCAAGGGTTTAATACTTTAATTATTATCGCAGTGGGTGTGATGATTAAGTCGAATTACTGAGGCCGATGCACTGGCGTGGGTGGCACCTAATAAGTGCTGATGAGTGCATCTAATGCGCATTAAAAACAGTCTGATATGTCTTTATAAAGATGTCTTGGCTTGTGCAACATTTCGGGTTAATTTCCAATCGAATTCGACGCTGGAGTTGCGATGATTGGTAATATTTTAAAACTGGAATATGAAACAAATGACCTCGAATTTAATGGTCTGTTATTAACACTCGTATATAAAGTCAAGTAAAAGTAATTACTTAAGTAAAAGTAATTGCTCAAGCAATGATTTTCTTTCTATAGTTTAGTAATTGCTTGAAGTTAGAACTGTCAAAGCTTAGAATTCTTAGCCAAGTAATAGACACCATTTTCTTTACATACGAATTCTACCCTTTTTTTTTTTTTTTGAGGGTGGGAAATCATCAAATAACTTCTCCCGCTCTGGGTGGAGCGGAAGGGCGTGTCAGACTTTTACTGACTAAAACCCACCCCCGTGTTCCTTCAGTTGCCTATGCCAGGGCCGCGGTAACCCCTTCAGACAACCCGCGACCCCAGCGGCGTCGGCCCTATTGGACCCCGTCACTTGCTGACATCTCTTTGAGGCGCGCGTGGAACACAACGCGCCGTCGACTCGGGCCTGGTCCTTACCGGACGGCGAGCTACCCGCTGCTCACCGTCCGCAGGCCCGCGCCTACGGTGGCCGGAAATCGCCACGCGATTCCCGCCGCCCAGGGCATCTCCTACGAATTCTACCCTGAAGTATGAAATTACTTAGCAGCAAATAATTCTAAAAACTCGAGTAATTACTTTGATTATAAATACGAGCCTAAGAGTTTTGATGTTTGCCAGTATTGCCAACCAATTTGGGGATATCAGGCGTAGTGTAATACATTTCAATATTTTCTGTTCGAATTTTGTTGATTGCTTTTGGTTTTAAAATGGTCCTATTTTAGGGAGTTACGTAAGCGGCTTAGAATGCCTAGTTAAATACTAAGTCTTAAAATATTAAAGTCTATGGTCCTATGTACTTGAATATTCATAAATTAAGGGACTGAATATTTATACTGTACCTACTGGGTATTAGATTTAAAGCTTATTCAAAGTTTAAATAACTTAAACGTATTAAAATATTTACTTTATTAACATTATCATACATAAGAGAAAAGATAGTGAAGTTACGTCATATTTAAAATTAGAAAAAAACGTAAAACACTATTAACTTAAAAAAAACATTACCTACCTAATCATTTTTTATTCGACTGATAATAAAGTTCAAAATATCTTTAAGCAATTCACCTGCACAGCACATGAACAAACTTAGCTTTTATCACTGAAACTTTTACAGGAAGTTCCTCACGGCTTATTTTGTAAACCCTCCGCCGCAGTTTCGCAAACCTATCTTGGAACATGCAAATTGTAGTCAAACAGCAATATATCTACAAGATGAAAGCATACTTACCGCGTCACTGCGTTCGCTGTACCGTCGACACTTTAACAACGTGTACAGTGTACAACGACACAAGTGTGAGATATTAACATAAAACCAATTACAAAGTAACCCTTGCTGGTACGTTTATTACATCTTCGCAGCATCCGCTGTAACGTTTCATTAGCTAGACCTTTCTACTTGCTTTATGGCGAATAGCGCATATAATAATTTATAAGAATGATAATACTTTATGAGTATTATGAGTCAGAGTTAAACAAACTTGTATAATTTTATAGCAGAGGTAATTAATTATATGAAAAGTATGAACGGCTACATAACAAGCAAATAATGTCTTTGTAGGTATAATTTAAATATGGCCTAATAATTACCTTATCAGTCATATTTAGAGATCGGATAATCGGATGCATATTAACCTAAAGTTAATATTTTGCTAACAAAGTATGGAAGCGGCTTCTTAGCATTTTTTTTTTAATATAAATCCCGGGATTCAAGAAAATGTACGAAAATTTTCTAATTTTTCGTCATGGGTGTCGTTTTATTGGTTTTCGAGGGTGTTAAAGCCGATAGTGACACTAAAATGTAAATCCAAGATGGCGGATGCGAATATTTTTTAATTTTTCGTCATGGGTGTCGTTTTCATGGTTTTTGAGAGTTTTAAAGCCGATAATGGCGTTAAAATGTAAATCCAAGATGGCGGCTGCGAAATTTTTCTAATTTTTCGTCATGGGTGTCGTTTTATTGGTTTTCGAGGGTATTAAAGCCGATAATGAAACTAAAATGTAAATCCAAGATGGCGGATGCGAATGTTTTTTTTAATTTTTCGTCATGGGTGTCGTTTTATTGGTTTTCGAGGGTGTTAAAGCCGATAGTGACACTAAAATGTAAATCCAAGATGGCGGATGCGAATGTTTTTTTTAATTTTTCGTCATGGGTATCGTTTTCATGGTTTTTGAGAGTTTTAAAGCCGATAGTGACACTAAAATGTAAATCCAAGATGGCGGATGCAAATATTTTTAAATTTTTCGTCATGGGTGTCGTTTTCATGGTTTTCGGGGGTGTTAAAGCTGATAGTGACATTAAATTATAAATTCAAGATGGCGGCTGCGAAAATTTAAATAAAAATTGTGATTAACCACTTAAAAAACCATGAAATCCGTTTTCATGGTTTTTTAGGGGTATTAAAGCTGATAGTGACATTAAAATGTAAATCCAAGATGATGGCTGCGAACATTTCGGTCGGTTTTACAACCCTCGAAAACCATGAAAACAACACCCATAGCAAAAATTTAAAAATGTTTGCAGCTGCCACCTTGGATTTACATTTTAATGTCACTATGAGCTTTAATACCCCCGAAAACCATGAAAACGACACCCATGACGAAAAATAAAAAAATATTTGCATCCGCCATCTTGGATTTACAATTTAGTGTCACTATCGGCTTTAACACCCTCAAAAACCAATAAAACGACACCCATGACGAAAATTAGAAAATGTTCGCAGCCGCCATCTTGGATTTACATTTTAATGTCACTATCAGCTTTAACACCCTCGAAAACCAATAAAGCGACACCCATGACGAAAATTAGAAAATGTTCGCAGCCGCCATCTTGGATTTACAATTTAGTGTCACTATCGGCTTTAACACCCTCGAAAACCAATAAAACGACACCCATGATGAAAATGAGAAAATGTTCGCAGCCGCCACCTTGGATTTACAATTTAGTGTCACTATCGGCTTTTTTAACACCCTCGAAAACCAATAAAACGACACCCATGACGAAAATTAGAAAATGTTCGCAGCCGCCATCTTGGATTTACATTTTAATGTCACTATTAGCTGTAACAGCCTCGAAAACCATGAATAGTACCCATGACGAAAAATTTGAAAATATTTGATGCCGCCATCTTGGATTTACATTTTCAGCAGCTTTCACTATGGGACCAACTCTGAAATCACAAAAAAAATTACGATGTTTGAAACAAAAGTTCAATACCTACTCGACCAAAATGTATGAATCAGCTGACTTATGTTTCGTGATTTACGGGTTGATCCCATAGTGAAAGTTGCTCATGAGTAGAACACCCTATGAAAATTTAGTGATAAAAAAGTTACCCTTTCAAAAAATACTTGAATTTATCAATTCCGGAATCGCGACATTTTGACGATCGACACAAAAGTACATTCCATAGTAGCCAAAACCTAAACGTAAGTAAATACACATTCGATTCTATAATCAGAACTATTAATTTGTGAATCCCGGAATCCCGGGATTTTTTAAATACAAAAGTACAATCCATATTAGCCAACACCTAAACGCAAGTACCTAACTAAAACATTCGATTCCAAAATCAGAACTTAAAAATTTTCGTTCCGGAATCCCGGGTTTTTTTTTTTTAAGTGCAATCCATATTACCTAACTAACATCTGAACTTAAGTAAATTATACATTCGATTCTATAATCAGAAGTCAAAATGGGCCGATACCGGAATTCTGGGATTTTTTAATCCAAAAGCCCACTCCATACTTAGCCAACACCTCAACTTTAGGTTAATATGCATCCGATTATCCGATCTCTAAGTCATATTATATACTAGATGACCCGACAAATGTTGTATTGTCAAAATTTCAACAATGCATACAAAATTTTCATAGAAAATGCACTTTCAGTTTTCCCGAATTTTCAAATTTTCCCAGGAACTTTTCAAACATTATCTTTCATAGAAACCTTGCCCTGACAATTAGAAACACAACAAAAAAAGAATCAGCCAAATGGGTGCAACCGTTCTGAAGTGATCCGCGTATGCACATTTGGCAATTGATTTTTATTTTTAGAGATTATTATCGTCATAAACATATAAGTATCACCCTATAACCGTTAAAAATCCTAAACAGAAGGGCACCCTTACCGCTTTGAAGAACAAATCGTGAAAACTTGTCATGATCACAACGCGAAACACGAAATTGATGATAAAAACACGGGAAAATGAGGGAACCCATCCCCTTGACACCTTTTATAACATTACGGCAAGAAAGAGGGTGACTTATTCTTGGCACAGACAGAATTGCTCTAGTGAAATTAATAAAATCAGTGTTTTACGAGACGGTCGGAGCATGGTAATGAGAACCAACCCTCCTGCCCTCGCCTCGTTGTCCTGGTACCTCGTCTGAGGGCGGCACGTAAAATAGCCGACTTTAAGACTTTCCTGAAAGGCAATTTATTTAAACTCCAAATGAAGAAAGGTTAGAAAATAACTTTTTCTTCTAAATGGAGTAAATAAACATTAACTTCTTTGTTCAAAGTTGTAAATTATCCTCAACCGAGCCTCGCTTAGATAACGTTTAAATATCTGCATAAAATCCGATGGTAAAACTTATTTGCCTAAGATTTATAGTGTTGTTCACTTTAGGATCTCGGTCGCAAGATTATATAGTAGCAATATATTGGTATGCTCTTTACAATCTCATCAAATTTGCCACTCCTTGTAGCATTAAACGCGGTGACTTTAAATACAGTGCGAAGGAACGTGAAGCAACAACTATCGACCGAGGTGGGCCGACTATAAAACTAACGGCGATAAGAAAGGCGATTTAGAAAATAAAAATACCATTTTATTATCATATTATCTCAAATATCACAATGACTATAATAGAATAACAATATATTATTATGTGTAAGACCGCTCAACATGTTTATAAATCGATAGTTTTAGATCTATGGCATTCCTCCCAAATTTTGAATAGTGGGTGTTTAGATTAGATAGTGTAGATTTTTTTTGTATAGTTACTTTTAAAATTCACATATACAGGGTCAAATTAAATTAGCTAGCGAAACTCCGCAGACGTGAGGGGTCAATATCTAAACACGACAAAGCAAAAATAAAAGGTTTGATGATTTTTTTGGAGTCAATGACCACTGGTAGCCACTTAAAGTGTGAGTTGATAAAATCTTTTTTATCGTGTTGAGATATCTATAGGTACCCATCACGTCGTCTGTGAAGTTTACACAAAAACTGATATTTTATGTGAAAATACTAGCGGCGGTTGATGACCCAAAAAAAAACATCAGCAAATTAATTTCTTTTTGTTTTATCATGTTCAGATATTGATATCCATCTGCAGAGTTCCTCTAGCTAATTTAATTTGACCCCTTTATTTGTGAGTGAAGAAGTGCCGATTGCCACAATAAATTTCGCGCGACTATCCAGGCAACAATGTTGATTAAGCAACTATTTCCTTGCGAGAAATACTAACTTTAACTCGCAATTTTCTCTGGAAAGCGCTAATTGTTAAATAAACTTTCGAAGATTGGAATCTTACATTAGATCGCGAATGTTCTAGGTAAGAGATTTATATCCAAAGTCTCGCATAGTGTTGCGCATAGTTTGATAAATCTCCAAGCAATTACTTACATCCATCAGTTTACTCTGATTGAAACGACGAACATTCGAACGCCTCTCTCTGTCTGTAAAGACAGACAAACTTCACTTCTTATACCGTCAAACATTCAAGAAACTCAAAATAGCAGAGCAATATTGCCAACAAGACATCCTTTGTAATATTGCCTAAGCGGTCGGTAAAATAATTGCGCCAGTAAAATTTCATAGCGGTCCGTAGCACTTAAATGACGGGGAGTGCCGACGATGGAGTGATGGCCACTGAGTCATCATCGACCTCACTGTCTCAAATCATCTGATCATTGGTCGCCGACCCTGTCTAGCGAAATATGCGATTCATTAGAACATAGACAAGTTTTATTGCAAATTACTATGTTAGACGCAAATAAAAAGATGTAGAGCATCCGGTTTTTTTAATTGAGATTACGTTCCGAAAGATTTTTTTAATAGTTCATTGAGCTTTTTTTCGTACGTAATACGTGGACTGACACTGGCATGGCTACTATCAGGGATTTTAAATTTGATAACAAAAAAATTGTCGCTAATTAGTCGAAATTTGTCGGCAAATATCAGAATTTGTCGGCCACTGGTTCAAAAGGTTGGTTTACGATAAAATATTTGATCTAGCTCTTGAACTATAGGTACTTAAAAATTGAATGTCTTCTGAACTAAGACTCGACTAAATCTGTGACTTGACGGAAAGTTGCGACTAATTAGAGACTAAATTTGGGAGAAAACAGATAAATAGCTGGGTGATGCTCTCCAGATCGGCCATCTATGAACCCTTATAACTTTTGAACCACTGACCGACAAATTCTGATATTTGGCGATAAATTTCGACTAATTAGCGACAATCTTTTGTGTTATAAAAATTAAAATTGCTGATGGTGGCCTGCCAGTGTCAGTCCCACACTTAATGCGTTCGATTCAGCTATTCAAAGGAGAGTGAACAGTCGATTTTCAGCTAAAGCACATTATTTTCTTCTCTTATCATATCATCACTTATTCACACTATGGTGACAATGACAGCCATGAATAACACATTAAATAAATAACATGACATTATTACAGTGTAGGTGAAAATCATAAATAACCCTAAAAATGCTGGGGCTTGCGTGTCGAATGTCCCGTCCGTTGGTAACATGGTGTGCCGCTACTAACCCATATCGCAAGAAACGGATTTATGAGTAACTAGGTCTTTCCTGTGCCGTCGCTCGCATTAACTCGTTGACTATGAAGCTATGACGAGGGTGACCTTCCTTCATGCCTATTATGTAACTCAATGGCGGATTATGGGCAGTCATGGCTATCAGATAGCATTTTATATCACATCAAAATAAAGCCTAATTTGATGCACAAAGGTTTTTTGTTCAAACAAAAAAACGAAGCGCTTCCTCCATGACAAAATACCGACAACGTAATTATGACACGGCACAGTTTTCTAAAAAAACTGCACATTAAACTCTGTAACCCGGTTCCATGTTCATTAATGTAAAAGTTTTATAGCTAAACAGCCATTATTATAGTTTCCGCGATAAAAAGTAGTTATAGCGAGTTATTACGCTGTTAGCTCGTAATATCGGCCACAAAGGAATGTGGAAGCATTGTTGCAAACTCGTAAAGCCGTGCAGATAAGTGCTTTTTAATATTAGGTAAACATTCGCAAAAATGGAAAAAGGAATATCTTTCCAACTTACGCAAAGACGAGAGCAATTGAAATGAAACTACTTCAACGGATTACTTTGAGAGTTTAACTCGACATAATATTAAATCTCAGTACTTTGAACCGCAGATAAGGGGTTACTAAAAAGTGAGTAAAAAAACTGAGCTTTTCATTCGTTTTTCTAGTTAATGCAAACACTATTGCTAAATGTTTAGCCATTGTTACAACTAACTCTGCGAATGCAGATGAGTTCACAGCGGGTTCAACACTCGCGCTGGTGGCATTAGTTGGAAACTTTCGAACTAAGTACAGCTGTGGAACAAAGCAGTAATTTAAATCAATACACAGCTCTATAACCCTATATTTTTGTCTATCTACATGGCAACGGAAAGGATAACTTTGCAAAGTTATTAAAATCTAAGTATCATCTACAAAGAAAGCGTTAAAAACCGTTGTTGAAATTGGTTAAAAAAGAAAGCGTTAAAATTGGGGCTGTCGCATTTTATCACCTCACTCGCTCACCGGAACCAAATTTTTAAGATTGTTAAATGAAAATAAGCTAATTGATTCATTAGAAGGATCTTGTTATTGAATAAGAGCATCTATAAAAACTACGTATACTTACATTGTTTTCCTAAAATCTCTAAAACCCTTACAAGAAATGAAGTTCGAGGAAAATCTTATAAGGCGCTGGTCACATTAGGGAATGACTTACTCATCGTTACGTGTCGGTGGCACGTGTGTAGATATATATGTCCTCGCCGGGCCGAGGTAGCGTGTCCCCATGATTGGACTATTATCCGTTTGGTGACACGGAAATGCGTCGGCCGACTTGATGATTTTATTATTGACTCGTAAAGGAATTTCTTTTTCAACGTGACCGGGAATTTTTTCCTTAGAATGCCAAGACAAGACGTGTCAACGCCCTAAATGAAACAATGGTGTACATTTGTAAAAATAGAAAGGAATGAATCAAACAAGACCCCAGATATGTTTTATTTTCGCAAATACAAGATAAAACTCCGCAACTCCAAGTTATTTGTTAACTTCACATAACATACGAGAGAAGACACTCCGTTCTTTACAAGCGACTTGCACATAGAATTTCTGAACAAGCAAAATGTCAACGTTTAAAACTCGGGAGCCACAGCCAAGTTACAAAATACATTTGTTAGAGGACAGTTGCAGTCACTGACATCAATTGTGTGTATGGATGCTGTATGAAAGGTCACTCGGGGAATGCAACACAATACACATTTCGCAACTCACTGCACGTACAAACTGCCACTAAAGTTTATTACAGTACCTACTTACTGAACAGCGAATTGAATACCTAATGCTAATTCCAACTTAGATAACGAACTTTATCTGTGCACTGGATCTTATCAAGTTGGGAGTAAGTACCGGTTAATAGGCTCTTGTGGTTTGATTAAGTTAATGTTGATTTGTATTGATTAGTGTATAAAGTGTGCTATTTTTTGAATATCATTTTTAACTGACTTCATCAAAAAGGAGGAAGTAGGTACTCAAATCGTCTGTATGTATTTTTTACTACTTTATCACGTAGGTATCTGACTATTCAAAATGTTATTATAATCAGTAAAATCAGTCACACATACCTACTTATAGCCACGTAATCCTCATTGTTCTATGTTTGACACGCTTATTATTAAATTAAAACATTGTAAGCGCGTACAATTCAATGCCAGCCCTACATTGTAGGGTATGTTAACATAGTCATTGTTTCAAAACACGATGACTAGTCAATGAATACTTACGCTGGCGATAATGAGGATTAGAAACAACTGTATCGAGTATCAACGGATGACGCACTTCAATAGCGTATTGGATTACACGTCCAATTAGATTAATTTAAAACTTCAACACAAACATCATAAAGGTAAGTCTTGTACCTACCTACTGAGGTACTGTTTAGGTTTGAAGAATTTTATTTCTCATAAGAACTAAGGTAACAGTTCACTTAAATTGAGATACAGAGTGCTTACATCAATTAATTATAATTGGGAAATTATTAATCGCACACCATAGAAAAATATTCTTACATCAAATACTTTACATCTAATAATCTACAAGTTCACCAAATCAATGATTGCACTACTAATTAACTAATTGAATATCAAGACTTGTACAGTAATAATCATTATTTATACATCAATTTTTGTCCAAAGTCACAACAAAAATATTAATTAGGTATATCAAAAATACTAACTGTTCATCAAAAATAATAAATGCGCATCTAATAAACTTATTACTGCACTGCTAGTTAACTAATTGAATATCAAAATTTGTACAAATTATAATTACTGGGCACCCCGAGGTTCGGTTCCTTTAAACCCTGCAGGCAGAAATAGGAACCCCGTGCAGCGGGACTCCGTCGACCTGACGTTAAGTTTAATTTATTTAGACAATACAAATTTTGATGTGCGTTTAAATACTACCCGTTTATAATTATCATATTTGCTTGTAGGGTGCTGGTGACGTTACAGGATACATACATGTATGTACTTATTATTAGAAAAAAAGTATTCAGCCACATCGCGAATAATCGCGATAGACTATTACCATCACAGTGAAAAGCTGGATGAGCTAACTCCTTTCAGAAAATAATGGAAGTCAGTCATTCAAAAATACAGTCACCGCCTCATTAATTTGCCTTCAGAACAAAGAAAGAAATAGAAGATTACCTACGTATGCGTCATGTGACAAAACATTATAAAATCAATGATTACTATTCAGTACATGATGACTACAACGGGTAGTCATATTGCTCTACACGTGTAATGTGCGACTAATGTCTACTAATAACAAAATCCTGCTGTCGCCAATACATTTGCCATACCTATAGAAATATATGTCCAGTGCTTGCAGGACTCCTAAAGTAGTTTTCCATGACCATCGATTTTCCGTACAAATGACAAGAGGCTGTCCGGTCCACAGAATCCACTCCTCTTTCCTAGCTATTCTTTTCTCGTCATATTTGTTGACGTCACAGCACTTTTCTATCCGATCTACTCCAAGTCAATACTCATTGTGGGGAACCCATTGTGTGTCCATTTCTTCGTGATATTTCTGAAAATTCTCTTGAATAGAATTTTATATGAGAAGCAATTTTTGAACGAAAAGATTACGACTTGACTTTTATCATTTACGTTGATCTATTTAGAGTTTTGGAGTTTACTTTCTTTTATATTTGAATGTTTTTAGAAGGAACAATAAATAGATATTACAAACGATTTCCTGTAGCGACTTCAAAGCATTCAGTCCACTGCGAGGTATTGGCGGGGTTCCATCAGCACGCGACCTATTCTCGAAAAGGTCAGTGCGACTCAATACTTGAGTGTGAAGTGATGAGAGTTCCGGAGTATTAGGGACGTCGTGGATTTAATGTATGAGTTTTATTTATATTATTTATTACGATAGGCTTGAATGGAGGATTAAAACAATCTGCGAGTGACTGCAGTTCAACCTGTGTTATTAGAACTTTAGAAGAGCAGAACGTCAGTCACACACTATTATTTCATGCCAGTGAAACTCTAATCACCATCTATCTGCCTAGCCTTTTCCCAACTATGTTGGGGTCGGCTTCCAGTCTAACCGGCAGCTGAATACCAGTATTTTACATGGAGCGACTGCCTATACGACTTCCACAACCCAGTACTGCGTATTACGATACCCCTTGGTAAGACTGGTTGTCAGAGACATTCGGGCTTCTGACGACCCGTAACGACTGTCAAAGATCCACGAATGACAGCCGGGACAAACGGCTTAACGTGCTTTCGGCTCTTGGTATGTATAAAGCCATGCACGGACCAACCCCGGTAAGCGTAGCTTAACCTGATCGATCGACTCGTACGGCTGTTATTACTTAGCCACAAGCTCCACTGAAGCCAGTAAATCGTCGTCAGTAAATTCTCCATGTTACCTTAATCACTGCAGATGACAAAAGCACTAGTTTTTACAATAATCAGAAGCTTTTTAAGTTACCAAGTTTTTTTAATGAATAGCATCTCGCAGACCTTGGACCTTGGACCTTGGTCCTAGTCCTAGGAGATTGTCGACGGCTGCTTAACCGGGCTATCCTGTGGATACCTCATAAATAAGGCCTCCAACCAGGGCATAAACTTATGAACTACTTATTAAGTTTCCACAAGTTGTGGTTATGTTTATAGCGGACATAATGATGTGCCAGTCCCTGCCTGTCCAAATGTTCTTACAACATCTCCTAACCACGTTTTCCGAACCGGACTTTACTTAAAATTCGTACCAGCACTTACTATATTTGCTCAGTTATTTATGGCATGATAATACAACCGGCCACTGATTCGACTAAATTATGAATTAGACTATCGACGATCTGCCTCAATAAAGTGCAAATTGGATCTAATCGATAAATAGGCGTTACGCTTGATAGAACCAGATATTTCTATTACAGTGCAAATTAATACGTTGAATACCAGTCTAGCAAGATGTCGAAACAGAGTAATTCCGAAACTGCACCTTCATATTGTAGCTCTATCTTGGGTTCGCGATCTAGCCCTCCCATAAAATCGCTGTAACTGTTGGACTGCATAAAAAAGAAAGATCTATTTACAAAAAATAAATTACTAATAATTGAACTAAAAAAGTAATGACATGAAATCATTCCTTATTATTTTGTAGAGAACTGTATTTTATGAACACTTTTAATGAAAATTGTAGCTAATAGTGTAAAAACTAGAAAAAATAGACCTGGATTTAGTTTTTTTTTTTTCTTTAGCTCTATAAACTAAAATACATTTCAGGGCAAACGAAATCACTTCTTAGGTATTGTATGTATTTCTTCCTATCAAAAAGATGCTAACAGTTACTGTAAACGATGGACACTAAGTTACTCAGTTTCGCCGTATTTTACGGAGGACAAACCTTAAAAGCATAAAAAGTCGTATTTATAGAATGTTAAAAATTTCCGCAAAGTGTTAATGTTTGGTACCTTCATACGGTGGGTGGCACCAATCACTTACCGTCACTTCACCACATTATTAGTCGCATCGCCCACTATTTTCATATAAATAAACATCTTATTAACGCCAACCGAAAGTTGACCTCACTAAACGAAGCCCATACTCAGTAATCTGACCGTACAAGGCAGGCGTAGGCGCATGTCACGTGGGTGTCCGAATGCGGCAACTAAGCCTCGTATCGACACGACACATCCGACACGTATCGCGTAATCATAAAAAGCTTTCGCATTTTCCAATCATAAAAACATTGCTTTACAAATACATTGTAGGTACTCATATAGATACCTACATTATGTTATGTGTACCTACCCGTAACGCCTGTTGCATAGAGAGGGTTTTGGATTGGCATTTTGAGACGTACTATCGAGGAAACTTAGATCTGACCAATTTGAAAACAAAATCTCTTGCACACGATGACCACATCTGTCTGTTAACAAACGTCACTACAGCGGAGCAATGGTGGCCCAGTGGTAACGGTAGTGATTTACGAATTGTAGGTTCAAACCCAGACAGGTGCTTTACTTTGTGTAAATTACTTCATCACCACTGTGTGAAGTCACTGTCTCAAAAATGTGAAGACATGTCCTAGAACCAAAAATTCGAAGACATGTGACATCTACCAAGCAGCACTGGGCCCGCGTGGTGAATTACGTTACGGCCCACTCCCTCTCACCGAGAGGAGGCCTGTGTCCCAGCAGTGGAGACATTATGGGCTGATTATACTCTAACGGTCGAGCGCTGCAAGCAAGAATAATCCTTACGGTGCTCGGTGTATAGATGTTCGTTTCTCCTATAGTACCTAACGGTGCCCCCTTTCATATACAGGGTGAAATTTGAATCGTTTTAATCCTCTTAAGGGGTCATTGTACTCATCATTATGAACAACTTTTACTATGGGACCAAACCTGAAATCGCGAAAAAAAAAATCAGCTGCTCCCTACATTTTGACGAGTTTGATGTAGATAAATGTACTGAACAGCTGATTTTTTTTTTCGCGATTTCAGGTTTGGTCCCACAGTAAAAGTTGTTCATAATGATGAGTACAATGACCCCTTAAGAGGATTAAAACGATTAAAATTTCACCCTGTATAATTATGTAGATGGTTACCACCGGGGTGGTTTCAGTAAGGTAAAAAAACCACACTTCCCGGTATTATCCCCAAAGCTCGGGCGCCTTTTGAAGGTTTCTCCCAAAAATCAAAAAACAAAAACCTACCCATATTTTGTCCGCGACGTACTCGCTTGTATTTCAGAATAAATGGAAAACTGAGATAATAAAAGACTTATCAGATTTGCTTGAAGAAAAGCTCAAGACTTTTCTTTATTTTATAGCATCATAATATTTTTATTCTAAAGTCATGTTCTTGAAAACAGACAAAAGCTCTAAGAGAGGAGCTTTTAGTTTGAATTAAATCATAAAAATGTGTCGATATCAAATCGGAAAGTCATATTTTACAGACAGGTACAGCGTTGCTATATAAATTTAAATTATTCGGCGATAATAATCAATTGCGCCAAAACTTTAATGTATTCCACTAATTGAGACCGGTGAAGTGGGCGGGCGGAGTGTGCCTAAATAGCAAAGTCAATACAAGCGAGATATAACAACTGATCAGCTGTCGGATACTCGGATATTACCAATACCATAGCCAGATATTTAATTTCAATTCACCAAAAGATTTATACTAACAGAAATGGATATAATTCCATTTAAGTGGCTCATAAATTTATATCAAAACGGTTTAGCGTTAAATAAATTGACTTTAATCTTAATTGTAGTGTTATTCCATTTATTCAAATCCCAGACAGTTTAGCAAACCTCAAGCCACTTATATTATTATTTGTCAAACAATAGAAGTACTTCAAACAGAAAAAAAACCAGCCAAGTGCGTGTCGGACACAATGAAGGGTTCCGTAATTAAAAAGAATTTATCCCAAAAAAAAATTTGTATATGATAAAATTACAAATTAATAGTTTTCGGACTTTTTCCTTTACTTGTGCTTGCTTCTTGACAAATTTCATGATTCTTGGACAACGGGAAGTACCTATCCTATAGGTTTTGATTTACTTGCGAGTATCAAAATATGTCGCATAAATGGCCGTATTATTTTACTGCGTTGACTTAGAACCTTGATTTTTTTCGAGCTCCAAAGGTTAAACTTACGTGTTTGATATTAATTTCAACTTTATATTTCCACGCGTTCCTGAGAAAAATGGTATTGACAGACTGACAGACCGACAGCCTGATGGATAACGAAGTGATCCTATAAGGGTTCCGTTTTTTCCTTTTGAGATATGGAACCTTAAAGACCGTTGAAGATCGACTGAAACCATAAGTAGGCCTACCTACTGTGAAATTGATTAATCGTTTGTTCAGATAGTATCTAAATATTCCCAACGAACTGAATTCAATATGACATGCGGCCTTACATAGCAATAACTCTATATGAATCCAGAATCATTAATATGTATGTTTCTGCATCATAAGAAGCAGCACACATTAGGAAAACCTTCACATCGTAAAACTCAAGGCACTTACAAATTATAAGTCGTAACATTAAAGCGATCGTTAAAAATGTACATTAATTGTAGTTAGTGAATAACTATCGATTTTCGTAAGGGTCATTTTCCTGTGACAGGTATAAATTGCGACATTATTTGGCCAGCACATAAACTGTTCTCACATAACATTGGTTTACAAGAACTGACTGCAACCATAAATTGTTGGTTTTGTAAGTCAAATTCAGTTTTAAACCTGCTATGATCATGTTAAATTTATAGAGAAACAGTTCTCTAAAAGACCATAAAATTGAATTTACAGTCATCGTTTTACCCATTTGGAAAAGTGTGTCTTCCATCTTCTGCCCACTTCAATGTGGTGTTAAGTTGTCAAGCTATTGTTAAATATATCTTACACTTTCCAGCTGATTCTTATGGAGATTAGACGTATAAATTACCTGTAAAAGAAAAAAAACACCGTTAATAATAAAGCTAAGGATTATCAACAAAATAAAAAATGTTATCATGGCGACCTCATTTGTGTAAAGCCAATTCCCGTGCGAAAAGTTCGTGAATTTCTAAAACGTTAACTGCCGACTAAAAGGAACTTCTCGTTTGACCTCTAAAGTTTTACGGTTTCAATGAATAATTCAACATTTTCTAAGTTTCATGTCTCTATAATTTTTTATGCTGAAAACACTGTTATTTTATGAATAGCATCTCATTTAAAGTCGGTGGATCGTCGCCCAGAGCAAGTTTGAGACTGAATTAGAGAGGGCTTCAGCAAGTACTTAAAGAAAGGAAGATTCCAATCTTATTTAATTAAGAATCCTGCTGCAAATATTCAATTTCAATTAACTGGAAGACAAATAAACGTAGACGACTAGACGTTAGGTTTATGTCAAGAAGCTGAAGCTAATAAAATGACTGATTAACAACGATGTCTATAAAACACAAAACTCAACAAATATAGAATAATAAATCAATTCGCGATGTAAAAACTAAGAAACCCTAATAATCTAAACTATTATAAAGATAAAAGATTTTATTTTTTTTTATGTTTGTTGGATTCGAAAATTACTTAACCGATTTAAAAAAATATTTTTGCATTTAACAGCCCAATTCTTGGGGAAGACTATAGGCTAACATCACGCTAGACTGTTAGGAGACGAGCAAAAAGAAAAAAAAATCAGTAAGAACGCTAAGCGAAAATGAAGTAAGAGCACAGGCAGGCGATGCGATGCGGGGTGGGTTGGAATCAGGCGGAAAAAGTCGCGGGCAAAAGCTAGTAATTAGTAAAGAAGTTGATGGCGAACCAAGTTTATCAGCGTAAACACGAGAGCAGAACTTTTTAATGGCGAAGTTCTTCCGAAGTTCACTTGTTAAGTCTGAACAATTGCCGAAAGCGGTGCTCCACAACTTTAAACACGGTTGTAAATGAAAAATTGGCTGCGAACCATGACCAACTTAATGTTCTTCTTTTTCTTTCTAGTTTTCAGTTAAAGAAGACGGGAATCTCTTTGCTTTAAGAGGATACATCGAGTGAAATGGCGTTATGGCTGTCTAGTTTGACGCGCGAGATAGAAGACTCTCACGCGCACTGGAACTAAACGCGCTTCGTTTAAATGTAGATTTATGAAAATGCTATACTTACATCATTTTTTAGCTTAATAAGTTCTCATCATATTTACTGCACTACAAGGAACTGTTTACGTATAATCGTATATAACATACTTTGAATTTTTTTTCTATCAAAAAAATTTTCAAGTAATCATGTTTCGGTTTTAGTACAGCAGTAGACAATATAGTCAAATAAGAAACATGGAAAATCCAAATTATTTAACCATACTTACATTTGGTTTTATTGTAATTTTAAAAACACAAAATTTATCGATGTATTCCCTTAAGAAGAGTTGTTGGGGCCAAGATTTATATGCGTATCTTTGACTAGGTTTTGCACAGCGCTGAAACTGAAAATAATATTATCTATAGGGACCTTTCCAGCACAAAGATGAAGCGATGTGGAAAATACGTTTAGTAACATTATCTACATGTAAAATGTATTTCTACTAGAGTCGCTTTATTATTTACGTAGGTAATGCTTTTGACGTATAACTTGAAATTTCGACGAATGGAATAGCTCTCTGGGGAAGGATAACGAATAGGTGCTCTTTTAAGTAGAGGGCTTTATGTGCGTAACTATGTATTTTAGCGTTAAAAATAATAATCTAACATTTTAAATTGTGCCATTTTTCGGGCTCCGTAGCTCAAAAGGAAAAAAAACCGGTCAAGAGCGAGTCGGACTCGCGCACCGAGGGTTCCGTTCCGATTTCTGAAAAAGTGTGCTATTTAGAGACATCGTTTTATTTTTCCTGTAATCTTTACATAAACTTCTATCACATAGAATAATTTCAGATTTTTATCTTTGCAAACTTCAGATATAAGGGGGGGAACGGTATTTTTTTTTAGATTTTTCATCAAAAGTCGAAAACTATGCGGCCTAAAAAAAATAAAAAAATGTATGAGAATGTGCAAGCAGCGTTCTTTCATATATGATACCCCACATGCTCTAGTAGCTCTACTTTGAATTTTTAAGACCCCCTTTCAGTCCATGTTACAAAAAAAATATAAATATTTTTACTTCTTTCTTATTTGCAAAATAGTTGGGTAAACGTCATCTAAAACTGTTCTAAATTTCAAGTTTATAGCATTAGTATAGTTCTTGAGATATCCAGCTGTGACAGACAGACAGACAGACAGACTGAGTCACACCATAAGGGTTCCTTTTTTACCATTTTGGTACGGAACCCTAAAAACGGAACCCGTAAAGGATCACTTCGTTGTCCGTCTGCCTGTCTGTCTGTCTGTCTGTCAGTCAAGACCCTTTTTCTCAGAAACGCGTGGAGATATCAATAACAAATACGTTGGTCTATGGTCCCTTGGAGTTAAAATCAAGCTTCTATGTCAAATGTCAACGCAATAAAAAATACGGCCAATATATTTATGCGACATATTTTTATACTCACAATTTAATCTAAACCTATAGGGTACATCCCGTCGACCTAGAATAATGAGATTTGGCAAGAAGCAAAGTCTCACAGCGCAAGTAAAGGAAAAAGTCCAAAAATTGTCCAAAAAACAAAATATTTTTTTGGGATTACAATGTCAAGTTTGTTTTTGGGATAATTTTTTTGCAACTACGAAACCCTTCATCGTGCGTGGTCCGACACGCACTTGGCCCGTTTTTTTTTATAAAATAAAAATATTTTATTTTTATAAAAAAAAATATTTTGAAATAAAGAGTCCCGTTGTTTTCAATAGGTTATGAGATAATTTGATTTAGCAAATGAAATTACACTTTTGTATGTTCGGACTTCGAAGATTGCCTATATCCTGCAAGCGTTATTAAATTTGGTGTGCGTTACTGCAGCGGAATGTTGTCGCTTTTCAGGATTTCGTCTTGACAGGAATTAGTACCCAATCTCGTGTAAATGTGCTCGAAATTTAGAATTTGTGCGTCCAGCCGATCCAAAGATATTCACGAAAAACAGATTCCGCTGGAGTAACGTTACTGCAGCGGCATGTTTTTTTACCAGTGGTCGTAGCTGAATACAAACTAGCTACTTAGATAGATATAATTTGTGCCTAATTGTGCCCAAAAAATAGAATTTGTGCGTCTTGAGGTTTCAGAGTTATTCAAGATGCCGCTGCAGTAACGTTTAGCAAATTGCTGTATCTCTTAAACGGCATGACATACAACTACGATTTTTTTTACTACGGTGGGTCTTAATTTGTGCTTAATTTGTGCAATTTTATTTTTTCTATAATCGACACCATTGGAAAACTAGAATTTTTTTTTCAAAAACCCTAAAATCGATCCTCGCGCTTCAATGAGAAACCCTAGAAACTTACCAATTATGGTGATTTATACCTTTCATGAACTCAAAGCATCATGTGAAATTCGATGTTTATATTCCAACTCCTTAGAGAGTTATTCCATTTTAATTAAAATCTGGCCATGATATAATGTAACGCTCCAATACATGAGTTATTATTAAGTGACTGATATTATGATTATACTAATAATTAGTACCCTTATTAAATTGTTTATTCTTAAAGTTTCAGCTGAAAAAACCTTCTAACTACTTAGATATGAGAAAAAAACGATAGGGAAAGAAATCACACGATTGACCGAACAAATTCGAATGACTACATAAAAGCGGGCTCACAGTACATTATGCCCACCTTCTTAAATTGGTAGTATTATAATTGAATTTTGATGGGTACAGGTGCGTACAAATGGTTTAATTAGGTAACTATTTATTTACTTTTACATAAATATGTGACGTAGAGAGTCATCAGAGAGTAGGAAGTGACCTAAGGGCGAGCGCGCACTGCGGTGCGTTTTTGTAACGCATAATCTGTGAAGTATGGAATGTCTTTGAAGTACTCTAACGCACAGAAAATACAGGTGTGTCGATCTTCTTTATCACTGAACAGTTAATTTATTTCACCATAAGCACAATGTACCACAAAACCAATGCGTATTGTCCAGCCGAAATTACACGCGTCGTAATTATACACACAATTCCTTGAATTACTGGGAAAAAGATAATGTGCACACGCTCTCCACACACGAGATTGGCGGCCAATTACTCGTGTCAAACAAAGTTAACACCGAACCGAACTAACAGTGCGTTTCACGAATGTTGGTACCATTGTTTTTCATTGAAGAATGTTTACAAAAAACCATTCCATACGGCAGTTTCGAATGAAGCAACGACAAGCTCTGGGGATTCCCCCCAAGTAATGTTTTATTATCCCGGATCCCGGTCGTTCTGACGGCATAGCATAGGGTAGATGTATTTTATATATGTATGAGTGTAATAGTTCCGATTGACGAATTGGCTGAGATCTAGACAATATAGACATTCACTTTCCTCAATTTGATCAATTTGTGAATATTTCTATTAAGTAGGTAACTAAATAATAAAACAAAATTTTACAGAGGTATCAATCATGCTATTTTATTTCAATTCAAAACTAAATCTATAAACGGTATTTTTTCTTTTACACTCCTTGGCAAAAAAAACGGGCAGTTTGGATTTTTCTACATTATTGGTAATCATTTAGTTCTAATGAGGTTTTAATAGGCAAACTATGTTCCTGGCACATAATAAAGAGTCTGGGTATGAAAAAAAGTTAATTTCAAATTCAGAACTGTTGTTTTTAGAAATAATAATTCCTTTTTCAGTTTATGACTTTTTACTTACTATTCGCGGGTTTGCGGTTAAAAGGTTATCAGGCAACTAAAACTAACTTCTCGTTATTTTTATTAGAATAATTTATGTTTGTCGCATAATCCTGCCTCATTGTGACTTAAAACAGATATCTTTGTGTCGAATATAATGGCAGAAAAAGCAATAAGAGCTAGTAAAATTATAGCGCCGCTGGAAGTGGGGTGTAGCCAATGTTACGGCTCACAGCCGTTAAACGTGAGTGGTTCCACCGTCCAAAGAACCTGGACTCGATACCAAGAGACAGGTTCCGTTCAAAGAAGGCAAGGTTGTGGGAGAAAACGTTGCACACAACCACGAGACGACCGCTTTTTAGTGACTCAGGCGTTGAGTAATCGCAAATGCAGTTACATAGACCTCAAAAGAAACCTTGAAGAGGTACGAGGAGCACAAGTTAGCCTATGGACAGTGAGGAGGAGGCTTTTAGCGGTTGATATACGCAGTCGACGACCAACGCGGGCCCCCAATTTACTTCGTGAGTACCGGATTGCTCGATCGAGGTTCACTAGAAATTGTTTATCTTGGACACTAGGTAACTGGAGTAGCGTACTCTTCTCCGATGAGGCTCGAATTTGCCTGAATGGTGAGGACCGACGTCGGCGAGTGTTACGAAGACCAGGGGAACGCTATGCCGACGTGCGTTTTGAAGAAATCACCCCTTATGGTGGAAGGTCCGTTATGTTTTGGGCGGGCGTAACTTCCAGCTATCGTATCGAGATAGTGTTCATTACAAATGGCTCACTAAATGCGCAAAGGTACATAACAGGAATAATTTGTCAACATGCACAGCCCGCACTGACTGTAATTGGTAAAGATGCCATTTCATGGACGATAATGCTCGGGACCACCGTTCTGGCGACGTAGGTGCTTATATGCAAGAGGTCGGTATTCGTCGTCTGGATTGGCTAGCGCGGAGCCCCGACCTTAACCCCATTGAGCACGTCTGGGACCTCCTAAAAAGGCGAGTACGACCTGTCCAACCCCTTCCACAAAACATCAGGGAGCTTAAACGTGTGATTTCGGCTGAGTGGGAACACATTCCACAGGACACCATCAAAAGCCTGGTGGAAAGCATGCCAAGACGATTACATGCCGTAATCGCTGCAAGGAGAGGTCATACTCGTTATTAATGTTTATTTTTAATGTCTTTTTTTATTAAAATACCATAAAAATACTCGTAGTCTTAATTTAATTATACCCTAAAAATTTCCATTTTAACACGACTCTCTGTTTACATTGACTAAAACACCGATTCCAGGATTTAAGGCTTAAAAACTATATCCTCAATGATAATAAGAAATTTCTAGTCATTTATGCTAACGACGTACTAAAAATATTAATATTATCCATAGAAAAACCAATGACTGTAAGGTGCCCGTTTTTTTTGCAAAGGAGTTTATTTTATTGGCAACAAAAATACACTTTCTCGTCAAATAATACTTTGGTCTTTATTAGATTGCTGTACTTAGTAACATTTGACTGAGAGTTTAAAGGTTTGCAAATCCTCAATATCATTTATGGCTTACACACTGTGTGTACGTAATACCTATTGAGTTATAATGTACTACGTACTTACGTAATACCTACGTGTTTTACAAAACAATTAATTATAAGTAACACTTTTGTGCGAGACTGTTTCAAAAAACGAAATGTTGTATTACATATTTAAGAAGGCTGGCACAATGTACTGTGAGCCCGCTTTTATGTAGTCATTCGAATTTGTTCGGTTAATCGCTTGATTTCTTTTCCTATCGTTTTTTTCTTATATCTAAGTAGTTAGAAGGTTTTTTCAGCTGAAACTTTAAGAATAAACAATTTAATAAGGGTACTAATTATTAGTATAATCATAATATCAGTCACTTAATAATAACTCATGTATTGGAGCGTTACATTATATCATGGCCAGATTTTAATTAAAATGGAATAACTCTCTAAGGAGTTGGAATATAAACATCGAATTTCACATGATGCTTTGAGTTCATGAAAGGTATAAATCACCATAATTGGTAAGTTTCTAGGGTTTCTCATTGAAGCGCGAGGATCGATTTTAGGGTTTTTGAAAAAAAAAATCTAGTTTTCCAATGGTGTCGATTATAGAAAAAATAAAATTGCACAAATTAAGCACAAATTAAGACCCATCGTAGTAAAAAAAATCGTAGTTGTATGTCATGCCGTTTAAGAGATACAGCAATTTGCTAAACGTTACTGCAGCGGCATCTTGAATAACTCTGAAACCTCAAGACGCACAAATTCTATTTTTTGGGCACAATTAGGCACAAATTATATCTATCTAAGTAGCTAGTTTGTATTTAGCTACGACCACTGGTAAAAAAACATGCCGCTGCAGTAACGTTACTCCAGCGGAATCTGTTTTTCGTGAATATCTTTGGATCGGCTGGACGCACAAATTCTAAATTTCGGGCACATTTACACGAGATTGGGTACTAATTCCTGTCAAGACGAAATCCTGAAAAGCGACAACATTCCGCTGCAGTAACGCACACTAAATTTGTGGGCTCCTTATGAATGATTCTTCCTAAGATGATAATATTAATTAAGTACAATGGTAATATAACTTTAATAAATAAACCAAAGATGATTTTAAAAGATACGGAAGTGTAAATATGTAGTTAAATAATTAAGGATATCCGCTCACGCTCGATTGAATGACTATATAGGCAGTAGTTGTTCGGTCGATGATCTTGATTCGCACATTATAGTCTCAAATTATTGTTTGCGTGACTTGTTTTATCAATAAAAAGATAGAGAAAGAAATATTTAATCAATCTTCAGTTACAGACGTGTTTTTTTTAATTCTTTTATCAATGACTCAGTATGTGTTACCTACTACATTAATTATTTGGAATTTTGTGTATATTTGCTCCGTTTATTTGATATTATTAACACGGATCATGTGACACTATTAAAATTATAAATGAGATGAGATCACTAACAAACGTTTTAGTAAAAACCTAATGGGACTTCAGCTGTCCATCTGTTTGTCATTTATATTAATTATAAACCATTACTTTATAATGTACAAGTTTTGACATTTGGATGTAATTCGACGGATAATTCTTCAACTGTTATGTTTTTGCATTATATCTTGCTCGGCAATCTATTTGGCTACATGCAGAGCTATAAATCATATGAATATTTTTTGCTGAATACGCTTACGAGTTTTCATGAGAATATCTATGCGGCAACTAGACTTTGATAATGATATTTCATTGTAAAAGTCGCAGTATGTTTGCTGTAGACAATACGGTAGGTACTGAGTTCAAGGCTCAAATCACAGATGTTCAGAACTTCAGATAGACCTTAAAAGACATGCAAGAAATTATTGGAGCATGGAATCAACATTCATCGATGCAACATGCTGTGGCATCGATGAATGTTGATCTATTATAATAGGCTTATCTAATTGTCTGTAAACTAATGTTAATAAACTAATGTTATAAAGAGAAAAGATTTGTTTTTTTGTATGTTTGTTTGTTACGCTTACACGACTGAAGCGATTTTGATTAAATTTAGTATGGGGATATTTTGAACCCTGGGGAAGGATATAGACTACTTTTTATCGTCATACCACGTGGGCGAATCCGCGGGCGGAAGCTACATAGTCTTTCACAGCGCGGTGGTTCGTTTAGTCAGTGCGCGTGAGGAAATTGATTGCATTCTAAGCACATTGATTTCTGATAATATTCAGTCCATCTAAACTATTATGTACTTATTAAGATGTTTAATTTATATTGTTTAAACCAATTGTTTATGACGAGCTCTAATCCTGACTACAAACTGTCTCGCAGTTTGGCAGGTTTATA
The DNA here is from genome assembly GCA_905163495.3 of Cosmia trapezina. Taxonomy (NCBI): domain Eukaryota; kingdom Metazoa; phylum Arthropoda; class Insecta; order Lepidoptera; family Noctuidae; genus Cosmia; species Cosmia trapezina. The sequence goes on along the minus strand of LR991022.1, from coordinate 10,461,480 downwards.
AAAGGAGATGTTGCATTTCTGGCCATAAAGAGTACCATGATGAAAATACAGGAAACAATACTATGAATTGAGGAAAAATATCCTTTCCTGAATATTCTCCAGATTACTTCGGCACCAAAAATAATAGTTTTTCAAATGATTGCCATATTCTATTGAACATGGCGTCGTCGTCTTACACCAAACTCAATGTCAACGTCATGTCATAGTTGTCAAACTAAATATGAACTTGACACTTGACAGATGGTTGACTTGCGGTTGCATTATTGCTTATTATATGATGGAAAAATATTTACAAAACTTCGACGCAGATCGACACTACGTGTACGAAGTCGAAGTCCGGCAAGGCGATTTAGATTTCAGAACAATTGGTTCAGCGGTTCGAGGAATTACAGCTACAAATCGAATTAATCGATGACGCCGCAGACTGACAAGAAATTCACGAAGAGGAGCGGAGTAAGTACCTCCGAGGACAGATTCTCATTTTATGGACTGAAAGCATGTATTGATGAACGCCATGACGCCAAAACCCGCGGCGGCGGCATCACCTTCCCACGCTGATCAATTTAACTGTACCACTACGACTACGACTACGCTAAGCCACATGTCAAGCTGCCTCAACTGGAACTACCTAAGTTCAATGAGAACATCCGGCAATGGCCAACACTGTTTACAGCCCTACAAATTCAGGAATAAGTGCTCCAACATTCACTGCCTAAAATGCAAAGGTAAACATCACACATTCATACACAAAGACAGGCCTCAACCACAGGTTAAGTACATTACAACTACTCACAGCCAACAGGCAAACATCCCAACTCAGTCAACACACATTTATAATTCTTCATAAAGCTGCAGTAGACAGCACACAGCACAGGCAGTAGATTCTACACTTGCAACAGCAAACGCTTTGACAACAGCTTTTACACAAGCACACATAGAACAAAGTTCTTTACGGCCAACTCACACTCAATCTTCAAACACATCATTAACTACACCTTCTACAGTACTAGTAACAAACACTAACAGATATCAAATGTTGCTATCCCCAGCTCTGTTAGGGGTTCAACATGCTTCAGGTCAGTGGATCACTGCTCAAGCACTTCTGGACATAGAAAGTGAAGTCAATGTTGCTACCCACATACTTGTAACTCAACTGGAACAACAGGTTAGTCGGCAATCATGCCTTATAATGTGTAGGCAATAGCCAAGAGCGTACTGTAAGTGTAAACACGAATGTTGCGTTCATACATGAGTTCATACAGTTAGAACATGCTCACTACAATAGAGGATTTTTCACCCACAGATTCACACGCTTACTAAATGCCTCATGTAGCGGTCATAAAGCCTGACAGTATAACAACAACATTATGTTCCTAGTCTTCAATGCTAGTGCCAAGAGATCCACTGGTATATCACTCAATGTATGAAGGTATAAACATATACAATGATCTTTTAGAAATTATCCTCAGATACAAACAAAACAAACAACACAAACAAACACTGACTGACACAAACAAACACTGACTTTACAAATATTTAGCATGTATGTATTTATGAATCTAGGATATATGTATGTTCATGTATGTGTATTTAGAATATGAATGTATCTATTTTAGTATATTATTGTATAGTGCTTATTATTAGCACCAACAACAGCCACATTTCATGTACAGGTATATCGCTGTCCATTCCAAGGTTGCCTGGTAGAGATTGCAGAAAGCGATAAGGCTGCCCATTGTACTTATATTTTGTAGTGTTAAATATGTTTTTTGTTATGTACCTATTTTTGTGGTGTACACTGAAGTATATATAAATAAATACTTAAATAAAATAAATAAGTATGCTTTCTTTTGTGTGACTTTACAAACTCACAACAGACATCTTTACAAAGGGTCCTATGGAGAGACTCCAGATACACAAAGAGTGCCCCATACTTAGCTTGTCGCACACAGACATATTTATTTGACACACACTCGGATACTCACCCGCAGGCAGCTGACTATATTAAAAACTCTGGGAATGTGTCTGGATGACTATTTGTATGGCTCGCAAACACTAGAACAATGGTCTACATTGTTCTAGTATGGTATAGGTAAGTATGGTATAGGTAAAGATGGTCACCCATCCTCTAACCAACCCTGACAAGCGTAGCTTAACCTGATGGATCGACCCGTGCGGCTGTTATTACTTAGCCACGAGCTCATATACTCGACGAGTATGCTACTTATAGGTATATACGGATACCATACCTATAGACTTATTGAGCATAGCAGGTTTTCAACTGAACAAGAGTGGTCATCTAACCACAAAATACCATAATTATAGGTACCTACTTTAATACAATGTAGACTCGGCTACACAAGAAACATACAATGTTACATCAGCTTCTGTCAAAACGCTTGGCTTATGTAGGTAAGTACCTATACAATGGCTACCTAGGTACACAAGACACACTTTAGGTCAGCATACCTGACTACAGCACTGCTCCTTGTACTCACACATACACTACTCACTTACTTATTCTCACAACTAGCTCAAATATTTGATCCTATTGGTATGTTAGCATCTACAACTATTCTAGCTAAGATATTGATGCAAGACACAAGGAAACAAAGTATTGACTGGAATTCTTTGATCTCAATGGACTCTAGTCATCTAGAGCTATGTTCAGCAACTACAGTGCTTGAAAGCTATACACATACCTAGATATTATTTTACAGATCTACATCAATCTGCCTAGCCTTTTCCCAACTATGTTGGGGTCGGCTTCCAGTCTAACCGGATGCAGCTGAATACCAGTATTTTACATGGAGCGACTGCCTATCAGACCTCCACAACCCAGTTACTGGGTAACACGACACCCCTTGGTAAGACTGATTGTCAGACTTTCGGGCTTCTGACGACCCGTAACGACTGTCAAAGATCCACGAATAACAGCCGGAACCAACGGCTTAACGTGCTTTACGAGTCACCCATCCACTGACCAACCCCGGCAAGCGTAGCTTAACCTGACGGATCGACCCGTGCGGCTGTTATCACTTAGCCACGAGCTCCTCTATTTTACAGATCTACATACACAAATAATAATATTATTAGGGTTCTTTGATCACACAAAGCTTAATATGGTGCTTGCCTGTAGGTACACTCGGCGTCAGTATTATGTGCTAACCCCCCAAGCACAATAAAAATATCTACAGTATTGTGACTCGGCCCTGTTAATTATTACCTACAGTCGCGCGGTACGTAAATACGCTTCAGGGCTGCTACTGCAGCAGTATTTTAATGTCATCAACCTACTTGAGTTTCTTTCTAGTTTTGTAATTATATATATTTTTTAAATTCGTTGTGTGCTAGGAAGTGATCAATAAAAATACATGTTGTGTTTTTTGATTAGTAGATTTAATAAAAAAAACAGCTGACTAGTACCTAATTATAATACTTATCTTTTTCATCTCAGCTTATTAACGTCCCCATATTACCTACAGCATGGAGCAACTCGAAATAACAATTTATTTGGTCACCCATCCGCTGTCGAGCTGCTGCAAACGTTACTTAATATCAACCAAATCATCGCGTGTGCGCTACCTACAGCAATAAAAACCTCACTACCTAATACAAAATCTGACTTAAAAAGTAAATTATAATGTAAATCTTACTGTGTAGGTACATACCTACCTACAATTTATTACTCTCAGAATCATTTCATAATGATATTTCGTCTAATTCAATAATATAATCTAAGTAGATAGCCTAGCCTAGGAAACTACAATAGTTATTTATGCAACTGACGTATAATAAGGGGTATTAAAACACGAATGTGTGATAATAGTATCACATGAGTGTTTTAATACCTAATTATGTACAGTTGCATACAAGACTTTACCTACATCCCTGTTATGAATCCTCTAAAAAAGGTTCTGAAACAGTTTTTTGCAATACTAATACTCGTATCGAACATGGCGGCCGGCGTCATAGTATACGACGTGAATTCGAATAAGTTATTTTTTTAAATTACGGCGCTGTTGTAGTGAAACGCGCGTGCATTACAATGTTCTTTTTTTGAAAACGAGTTGCATTATGAAATTCAGTACAACATTAAAGCACCCGTTTGGATGATATTATGGTTACCATGGTTACTATGACACTGGCTGTTTTAATGTTGGCAGTAAGCTAACTGTTTCAGGAACTTTTATAAAGGATTTATAGCATGGGTGTAGATAAACTAGTTTTATGCGACGCGTACTTAAGTCACTAGTGTGACTTTTTAACCGACTTTTCAAAAAAAAGATGGGACGTTATCAATTCGTAGCGTATATATACAACGTGTAACGTTAAATGCGCAAAACCTCTTAAGGGGTCATTGTACTCATCATTATGAACAACTTTTACTATGGGACCAAACCTGAAATCGCGAAAAAAAAATCAGCTGTTCAGTACATTTTGACGAATTATGCGAACATAAATGTTCGCATAATTCGTCAAAATGTACTGAACAGCAGATTTTTTTTTCGCGATTTCAGGTTTGGTCCCATAGTAAAAGTTGTTCATAATGATGAGTACAATGACCCCTTAAGAGGTTTTGCGCATTTAACGTTACACGTTGTATATATGTATATATTTTTATGTTTGTATGTACCTACACCGATTTCTCCGTCAATTGTGGACCGATTTTGAAAATTCTTTTTTTATTTGATAGGGTATGCTCTCGAGGTGGTCCCATTGTCACCAAGTTAGAATGTGATGAGGGGATCCCACGGAAATCGAGGGAAACCCTCAAGTTTTATAGGCATACCTATAGTTCAACAATCTATACCGCGCTTAGAGACGGGTGGATCGCTTTTGCTAGCCCAATTTAGCAAAAAGGTTCATAAACACTATACTTACAGTGTGTCTGTATAATACGGACTGGCGAAAATTAAGGGTGTGGTTGGTAGTGGTACAGACCATCAACTTGAACAACTTTCTCCCGGGGACCAACATCGTAATCATGAAAAAAAATCAGTCATCCCATACAAAACATCAATACATACTCGACCAAATGTGGGACGACTGATAATTTTTTCGCGATTACGATGTTGGTCCCCGGGAGAAAGTTGTTCAGTTTGATGGTCTGTATCACACCATAAGGGCCTTATCACACTAGCGAGTTGCGAGCGAGTGGAAAGCGGGGCGAGTGCGCAGCGAGTTCGCAACGTGTGCACGGCGACCACGCCGCGGGTGCGCAGCGACGTCGTCGCGTTTACCCAATTGACGCGAATGTACAACAGAGAGCGAGACAAGCGAGTGTAGGTACAATATTATGAAAACCCGGCGAACACGTTGCTCACTCCTGGCGTGCTGCGTGCTGGCTACGCGTTCGTGGCGAGTTCGTTCACAAATCGCTTCGCTGGAAACACGCTCGCAACTCGCTATTGTGATAAAGCCCTTAATTTTCGCCAGTCCGTGTACAGACACACTGTATAATAACAAAATTAATATTGAGAAAACTTATCTATTTACAGACTCATCTATTGTACGCACGGCTACAGATAAAGCTATACATTTCCAGTATAAGCTGATCTCCCATTGTATAGGATTTCCTTACAATGAGAGGTCAGTGTAAACTGGATGTATAGCTTGATGCATTGTGCACTACACTGGATCAAAGCTCCACACGACATATATGTCACACACCGCCTTATGCAGGTCATTGACAGCACCAGCGGTGATGACTGGTACTACATGAACACAAAACAAAACCCAGCTGATCTGATCACCCGGGAGTCATGCCTAAAGATCTTCAATCTTGTAAATAGGTACCTACACTATGGAGGCAAGGCCCTTCATGGTTTACTCAAGATCAATGACAATGGCCATATTCAATGACACAGACACCAAATGTAGACATAAATACATAGCACAATCAAACCTCATAAGTCAAAGTAGTCAATTTCTGCACGGACTCACTCATCAATTATTTATTCTTCTTTGATAAATTCGCAGAACACTCCAGTTTCTCTAAGCTTATCAGAATTGTCGCATACATACCTACCTACTTAGATTTGTACGCACGGCTACAGATCAAGCTATACATTTCCCGTATAAGCTGATCTCGCATTGTATAGGATTTCCTTACAATGAGAGGTCAGTGTAAACTGGAAATGTACCTATAGCTTGATGTGATAGCCGTGTGTACATAATATGAAAACAAAAATATACATCACAATTTTATATTTCACACAACACAAAGTCTTTCTTTCTCAAAGGAAATGCATGATATATCATCACTGCATAGTATAAAACAACGTCGCTTCCCGCTGTCTGTCTGTCCCTAGTTATGTAGGTATGCTTAGATCTTTAAAACTACGCAACGGATTTTCATGCGGTTTTTTCTAATAGATAGAGGTATTCAAGAGGAAGATTTATATGTAATACATAATATGTATTATAAAAAATATTACTAAGTCGCAGCGGACTGTCTGTGTCTCCTATGACAAAGAGGTGTTTATTAAATGACCCATGGCCAGTTATAGCAGCTGTAATTGTAAATAACAGCTGCGAACAGTTACAGCTGTTGTACCTAACTGGACATGGGTCATAAACACCTCTTTGTCATAGGAGTCACAGTCAGCTGTGCAGGGCCTGCATGGAGGACGACGAGACAGCAGCTCATGTGCTTCTAAACTGCCCGGTAGTCGCCGCATACAGGGCAAAGTACTTCGGTAACCCAGGTACGGGTAACCTCCATGAGGTTGTCAGTAATATCAAGGCGCTGCTGCTGCTGGCCTTTGAGGAGCTGGGGTGGATCGAATGATCGATTTTCCCACCCACGCAAAATACGCGCATTGACGTGGAGGTGCGGATACCAGCCCGTATTACCTATTGCTAACTGGCAGGCTTCACATACACAAAAGTCTTACATACTCACATCCAGCCCACTAAGGAAACTGAATCCATTCTTAGATGGAGACAGCATACTAAGAGTTGGTGGCAGCATACACCATTCAGACATTTCATACAATGAAGCACAACCTATTATACTTCCTGCCGAAAACCACATCACACAGATTTTGATACAGCATTATCCCATGAAGCTACTGCACTCAGGTGTTCAGAACACACTCTGCAACATAAGGCTATTTCACCCTTATGTTACAGAGTGTCAGCCTATCAATGGTAGAGGTGAAGTAAAGAAATATTATGTTCCTGTGTTAGATGCACTAGGTAGGTACCTATAGAGGCAAGGTATGTGAGAAGTAGATGTCAGATCTTCCTGCACACCCAGAGTCCACTGACCCGTCCGTTTACTCATGTATGGTTAGATTTTAGTGGTGCTATAGCTATAAGAAGTTCAGTGACCCGAAACTGTAAATACTCTAAGGGCCTATTTCACGACGTCTGAACAGCCACTAAAATCCACCACCAAAAAACCAAACAAAACACCAAATTAATTAAAAAATGGAACAATTTGTATGAAATTATCTGCCAAGTAAGTTAATAGGAACTAGGTGGTGAAACAGGCCGTAAGGGTTATATGTGCCTATTTGTTTGCTTGGAAATTAGTGACTGAACTATCTGTGCTCTTAAAAGATATATTTCTAGGAGAGGAATACCTACTTGCTTATACAGGGTGTCCCATAATTAATTGATAACCTCTTAAGGGGTCATTGTACTTGTGGCGGCATCTACATCGCCACATATGAACTACACATCAATGGCATGACGTCACGCAAACCTGCATCGCGCAATTAGAGTTTACCACGCGATTAGCATGTATACAACGTCCCGACATCAACCGTCGGGCAGTAGCCCACCAGACACAATACCCGTCTGGTCGGAGGATCCTCCCTTTTCAATAGAAGATGAGTGAACTTTACACCCTGTTCCTCATGCCTCTAAATACTCATCATTATGAACAACTTTTACCTTGGGACCAAACCTGATAGCGCGCAAAAAATCAGCTGGTCCCTACATTTTGATGAGTTTAATGTACCTACCTGGATAAATGTAGGTACCTACTGAACAGCTGTTTTTTTTTCGCTATTTCAGGTTTGTTCCCATAGTAAAAAGTTGTTCATAATGATGAGTACAATGACCCCTTAAGAGGTTATCAATTAATTATGGGACACCCTGTATAAGCAAGTAGGTATTCCTCTCCTAGAAATAAATCTTTTAAGAGCACAGATAGTTCAGTCACTAATTTCCAAGCAAACAAATAGGCACATATGACACTTACGGCCTGATTCACCACCTACGATTAAGTTCCTATTATCTTAACGTTCCTATTAAATTAAACATTCCGAACTAATTTTAAACATTCCGAAACTGAGTTACATGAACTCTAAAATGTTCAAAAATGATACTAGCTACAGTGAAATTATTGACTTATGTGTCACGAATTACATGGAATACAAGTTTACCTGTCCTCTTGCAAGCCACATGGGGGGATATATGGAGCAGGGGTTAAAGCTGTGAAATCGGTACTCGAGAGACACCTATTTAAGTTAACTTAATTATGACTTGTTGTATAGGTACTATTCTGGTTCAAATTGAGGGAATAAGTACTTAATTCCCGACCATTGTATTGTGATCTAATGACTTAACTTACCTGACACCTGCTCTCATTTCATTGTAGGTAGGTACTTCTTTATCTGACCTACCTACCTGAACCTAATGTATTAGATGTTAGCGAATCTAGACAATGTACTTATACCAACAAAATAATACAATTTACACAAAGATTTTGGAAACAATTCTAGCAAGACACAATTTTAGATATTTGTCTGAATTACAAACTAGAAATAGTTAAGTGACTACAAGTGCAAAATAACTTAAGTATAGTAGTAGTAATTAAAGATTGTCCACCCACTTCATAGGCTTTAGGTCGAATTACCTCTGTAAACACTAAAAATGGATGGCCTATGTAGATCTGTAAAGATTATAACTAGGTCGTAAAGGAGAATTTACCGGACCTGTAAATAAAGTAATATTGCTACTTGCTACCAAGCAAAGATTGAATTGAAACTGTAATATTGTGTAAGTACCTACCTATTTTTTACATGAGCTAAGTGTAGGTACTGACCTACTTATGTGTAACTTACTATACTATACACCTAAGTGTGCTACATTAAGAGTTACCTAGCTATTTTTGTTTATGTACCTAACTTATATGTTGTCATGAATGCTAAACTCATAGATTTTCTTTTCTAACTTACCTATCTAAACTATTATGTTTACCTAATTAATAATACTTACATGGTTAACTTATCTGATAAGTAAATACTTATGTACCTAATGTAAGAAACAAGACTAGGTACTACTTAGCTAATGCTATATTAAGATGCTATGTCTATGTTCCTTAATTATTATTATTATACTAATAAAAAAACCTAACTTATTATTATACAAAAATAGGTAACTATTCTCTACTAATATTAAGGCTCTAAACTACGTAAAAGAAACTCATTGTACTACTTATTTCAATTCAATCATTTTATTTATTATTATCAAAACTCAGATACCTATGAGCCTACTTACCGAGGCTTTCCTCACTTGGAGGACCGAGAATGTTTAGTAATGTCAACATCATGTTATAGTTGTCAATCTAAATATGAACTTGACAGATGGTTGGCTTGTGGTTGCCCCTTCTAACTTCACAATGAACAGAGCGCACAAGTCTCTTACAACCTTACAAAATTAAATAGTTGAGAAGTAAATATAACCTTGTGACTTGTATTAATGTGTCCTGAATAAACAATAGTCAAGTGTATAAAGTGGTTTTTATCAAGATCCCAAACATCACTAAAAGCACACATGTTTATGAAACCGGCCTCGCTTCACTGTTGACAGCGCTATGTCTTGGTTTTTTATTTGGTCCGAGTTTATACCTAGGACCTTGTGAAAGCTGTGGGCAACTGCTGGAAGCAGGAAGCACAACCAGTCAAAGTCGCGGTTCTTGGAGGAGGCCTATGTCCAGCAGTGGACGTCTTTCGACTGAAATGTTGATGATACGTAGGACATCTGTACTTACTTATCCCACAATTATGTTTTCACTTTTCAATTGATTACTTACTTACCTATAATATCATACCATATATTTATTACGTACAAAATAAGCCAGTTAATACCCATTCTAAGCATATGACAACCCACTGCACTGACCCTTTTATTGCCTATATACTTATCCTTTAAAAACGATACAAGTAGATCACAGATTCACAGTTCCCTTTATGGTTTTGGATTGTCGACCAATGCAAACCCAGTGTGTGGAGGCTTGCCGGCGCAGGCCTGCATCGACAGGTATCGGCCGGCGAGCGCTATTGCGGTGTGAAACTCATACTACTCGTACTTATCTAAAACTGCCGCCTGCTAGTGTGGAGATGGAGACCCAGAGCCGGTAAGCAACCGTTGCCGGCAGGCAATAATCACTGCAGTGTGTGGGCTATGCAGACCTTGGACAACAGGCCGCCTGATAGGATCAGAGACTGCAGGCCAACTGTTAATGTGCCCCACACATAAATCACCCTTAATCAAGTCTAATGTCCTAATAAACAGAGTGGCCTAGGTAACACTAAACAATATAAATATCGCAAACAACAATCACAGTTTTGACAAATTCTAGGTTATCTAAATTGTAAACGTCATCTCTCCAACCTGTCATGGCTGTCAATCAATGGTCGTATCTGTCACTCGACAAACGTCAAACATTTTCTGTTTTTATTCGGCGCCGAAACAATATTAGTTATTATGAAAAACAACACTCTTTTTTGTATTTAGAGTTTCGTTTCCCAGGTTCTATGTATGGTACGTGTTATGGCCAGAGCCCCATACAACCGTGCAACGTCTCCTTTGAACAAAAAAAAATATTTTTGGACCAATCATTGTCCAAAAAAAATTTTTTTTTTCACGTTGAAAGTTTTAAAGTACAGCTCGGCTGTAGACTCTTTCGACGATGCATGAGGCGTGTTGTGACACAACTTACGAAAGGCCTATGTCCACTTGTCAATTTCTGGAGTTAACGACGAAAACTATTGAATGATTACAATCAATCATTCAATGGTTTTCGTCGTTAATTCCTCATGCATCGACGAAAGAGTCTACAGCCGAGCTGTTCTTTAAAAATTTCATCAACATGGAGGACATATCGAGAACAAGTAGTATTGCACAGAATTCGCACTTCACTGAGAACTACCACATAAAATAAGCAATACGCGTACTGAAAATTACGAAGCCAATTACAATTTGCTAATCCCTTTACGATCAGTGCTCGTGCATAATTCGCCTGACAGTGACGTCACAAGTAACAAACATTAGCATACATTACACACACAGCATGATTACTAATGAACATAAAATCTATTATTATCGACGATTACATACATAACTTCACAACTCAACGAAGAGTGAAGCAGAGCTGTACCTACCACATTCATACACACAAACCCACATTTCGCCAGTTATATTTAACTAGCTTTTGCCCGCGGGTTATCGGACAATATCCCAAGGGAACCTGCTACCGGGAATTCCTTCCTTATTCCTTGTCTACATTATAAAGGGAACCTCTGTGCAAAATTTCAGCTTTCTAGGTCCAAGGGTTTGGGCTGGGCGTTGATGAGTCAGTCAATCAGTCAGTCGTCAGTCAGTCAGGATTTCTCTTTTTATTTATATAGATAGATATCTTCTACAACATTAGTTTTTGTTTATCCTAAACCCGAAAAGGGGTCATTGTAACTTTTCCAATGGGACCAACCTTGAAATCGCGAAAAAAATCAGCTGTTCCATACATTTGTGTTCACTTAAATCGACAAAATGTATGGAACAGCTGATTTTTTCTCGCGATTTCAAGGTTGGTCTCATAGAAAAAAATGTTCAAAATGATGAGTATAATGACCCCTTTTTGGGTTTAGTGTAAATAAAAACTAATGTTGTATACATACAGGGTGTAAGGGACAGCCCTCCACAAATTAACAGGGTGCATTCAGCTCCTTATTGTGAATCATATTCCACCGGAAATTTTCTCAGGAAAAGTTTCATTTTTTTTAACGTTTTTTTGGCTAATATTCCTTTATTTCAATGTAAAATTACATTCTCTGTTTGCAGCACTCCATTTATGTAAATAAAACAGCTAAAATCCAAAAAACAGCAATGTATGTCGAAATACTCTAACGTACTACGCGCGAAATCAGCTGTTCACTTTCTGCATAGCTTCAGAGTTCATCAAACTCACCGCATACTACTTGCATACAATACAATAGAGACAAGCGAGACGCTCCGATTTACCGAGTCGCAACAGTATTGCCAACTTAATAAACCTCAATTTGTGAACGAAAATGTTAGATCAAACTTGGTTCACATAAGAACTCCTCTAATGTTAAATGCAAATCTTTTAGTGCACTTAATTTCTAAAGGAAAAACGCACATAATGTGCCCTTGAGTATTCGTGGTAGGTACATACCTAATTACTTAATTAATTCTACTTTTCAAGCGATCACTGGATCCAGTTTCCAAGCCACCCAAGGGCCTTTTCATGGCTTTACGGCAGCTACCGACTGGTAGTCGAGTCGCGAATCGAACGTAAGCCCTCTGCAATGGAAGCCCAGTCTTCTATTGTAATGGCCCGAGCGGTGGCGTTGTAGATAGGTGTGTGGGAAGAGTCTTGATTGAGAGACACAACTTTGATATCTGAACTTTTACTAATGTGACAAGGAAAAACTTACAAGTAATATTAATTAAGACACAAACACAATGCTGACTGTCTGTGCTGAACTGACTTTCTCAACTGACTGTCTTAAGGGAAGAGCGGTGGTGACTATTTGTACATAAGATTGTTTCTAGAAAGTATAGATAATTACCACGACCCTTTTACATTCATTCCTGCTAATTACTTTATGGTAATGTCTTAATAACATCCGGACCCTTAGGGTGCTATTCAATATTTGGTAGTTTGTTACTTAATGACTCTGAGAAAGGTATACATTGTTAAAAATAAAATAATGACTTCCATGAAAGTGTGAACAACAATATCATTAGTCCATTACACCTCCCCTCTTAAAATGGGAATAATTTGAAAAAAATATTCACATCAAAAACATAATTATTTATGATTGCTTATTTAGTTTTTATTTGAGCAATTCTTGATGAACGTCTCAAAGGGACGTGTTCTTGAGATGTTCCTGGAATTTCTTCTAATTCAACGTCGTTGTTACTATTATTGGTTTTTCTATGTAAATTAAAAGTAATACAATTAGTTATTCTTCCACAACAATTTCTAGAGTCTTCTATAGCTAACACTCTATTTTGTGATGTACAGAAGAATTTTCTTTTAAGCAAGTATTTTCCTATTCTATAAAGTATATAAAATCCTATGAGTTTAGATAAAAATATAAACACAGAATAAGTATTACTCTTAACTCTATGGAATACATTATCATTATTCATTTCATCCAATAAATCGTTTATTTTGTCAATTTTGTGACTCGCTATATTCAAGTCATTGAAATTCATACTAAATTTATTGAATGGAATGAAATCTAACTTATCTTCTATGGTATTATTTATTAATCTATTACAACAATTATCATTAATAATATCAAAATCTGGAAGTATAGACAGATGGTTTGACAGCATATCTTGATTTGATGAGTGCAATATAATATTAGGAGAATATAATTTACAATTCTTTTGTAATTTTAAAATACCTGTAGATTTTAATTCTAGATCGTAAGGTTCTTCATTTTTACAAGAAATAGTTGAAATAACTTTATTAGGTGTTACAAACAACCAACTATTTGCGTTTTCTAATCTATACCATTGTTCTGATTTTATTAAACCAATCCTTGTATCACATGATGAAGGAATTTGATTTTTAGTATTTAAAAATAATGTTAATTCGCAATTATCCTTAGCATATACTGAATATAAAGGATTTTCTAGTTTACAAATACGATTATTATTATTAGATAATTTCTTACAACTATTAATATTCTCTAAGGTAGTATAATGAATTTTGTTTTCAGAGATAAGAAAATATTTCTCTGTAGGTAATATGAAGACATAAGTATTATTTTTATTTAGAATTGGTACAGGAATTAAATTATATGCATCATAAGATTGTTGCATAACCAATGGGGTCTTAATTATGAATACAATTTTCTCATTCATATAATATGAAATAATGTTAACTAATGATAGCAGTTCTGATGCGTTATCCATATTTAAATCCAAAGGATATTGTGTATGAGTCGGAATATGTGATAAAGTCCTTTTTAATTCGTAAATATATTGTTCAGGAGTAATTATAATCGGATGTAAGTTATTATTTTTAGCAAATAATATGGCATCAATAACCATAGATATTTCATTATTTACTTCACTGGTAACCAATGTTAAAAAAAATAAATGTTCATCTATGTTTTGTTTCATATTAATATTGAAAATTTTATTATTAGTATCTTTTATATAATTAGCTAAGGTTTCTAAATTCTTATAGAAAATGTCTTCATTTTTCTTAAGATCAGTTATTGTATTGTTAAAGTTTTGAATAGTAGATTTTACAATTTGTGATTGAGATTTCAGTAATGTAATTAATTCATGTTCATTATTATCTAAATTATTGATAGCGTCATCATAACGTTTCGCGTCTTCTGCGTCTAGTGTTCCAAATAAAATATTAAATATGGTTCCTACGCCATCGATAAAAGAACGTTTCGAACGATGATTTACAAAAGAATGTCCAATTATTTCCTTAAGGACCGTTTCTTGATTCTTTAAATGAGGATATATTTTTTCTACGATTAACATAGACGTTCGGCATGATAAAAAATTGTTAAATGTATCATGACTGCAAAGATTTCTAGTTTCAACTAGAGTATTTTTGATAAGATCTAATTTCTTGTGCCAGCTGGAAATATCAAGATAAGTAACTAGACTCCATTCACTATCAAACTGTTTTGCTTTTCCTACATGCTCGAAATAAATTCCACCCTTGTTTAATGGTGTTATATTATAAAGTTCACCTTGACTTGATGTGAAGGTAAACCTGGAACAATAGAGTTACCTTATTATTTATTTTGCTGATTTTAAACGGTTTACATGTACCCTAACTTTCTTTCTTTTTATTAATACTGTTATGTTTACTGGTGAGTTTATTTCTACAATTTCATATGGACCCGTAAACTGTGGAGAAAGTTTCTTTGATCTTCCTGATTTACTATTCTCATTCGTAATATACACCTTATCACCTAATTTATATTTTTCTAATTTACATTTTTTATCATAATATTCCTTATTCCTATTTTTTGAATCAATTAAATTATTTCTCGCTAGTTCTCTAGATTTTCTTAATTTTAATGTTAGATCATCAATATAATCATCATAAGAATATTTAAATTCTGGTTGCGCGGTTATAGATGAAGGTAAGTTCGGTTTATAGCCAAATAATAATTCGTGTGGTGAAAAATTAGTTGACGTATGGACAGCAGTGTTATAAGAAAACATTGCAAAATCTATCCATTTATCCCAATCATTTTGATCTTCTCTAATAAAATGTCTTAAATATTCTGCTAGAGTAGCATGACTACGTTCTAGGCTGCCGTTAGTCTGCGGATGATAAGCAGTTGTAGTTAATTGTTTAATTTTAAACAATTTTGAAACTTCTTTTAAAAGTTTTGATGTAAAGTCGGCACCTTGATCTGTGAGAATACTTTTGGGAATACCAAATTTACATACGAATTCTTTAACAAAAACATCGGCTATTTTTTCTGCGGTATGTTCGGGCAAAGCATATGCTTGTGAATACTTTGTTAAATCGTCTTGAAGAGTTAAAATATATTTATTTCCATTGAGAGTCAATGGAAAAGGTCCTACAATATCTAAACTAACTCTTTCAAATGCTTCGTTTGCCGTTGATGTTATAATCATAGGTTCTCTATGTTTTTTCCGTACGAGTTTGTTTTGTTGGCATGACTCACACCGTGTTATAAATTCTTTTATTTCTCTTTTCATATTTTGCCATTTATAAATACTTTTTATTCTCTTGTAAGTCTTGTGGAAACCTGCATGGCCTGCCATAAGACTACTGTGCATCTCTTTTAGAATATCTGGAATTTCGTTTGGAGAAGGAATTATTAATGTATTATTATATATATTTATTTTAATATTTGTTTTCATAAATATAAATCTTAACATCATTCTTGACTTTTTATAATTAAATCTATCATATTTGTCTCCTAGTCGAGTTAGGTGTAACTCGCTTTCTTTTTCTTTTATTAAATGTTCTTTTACATTATTTAATAAATCAAAATAAATTTCATAATTAGATTTATCCCAGTAGTTTTGTTTTGTACAAACATAGTAAAATCTTGATCCATTTTCATTGAATACAGCAAACTCATTTACTTTAATGTTATTAATTTGATTTAAATGGTCATATTCAGTAACTAAATTTTTTAAGCTTTTGTCATAAATTTGTTTGTCCGCTGCTATGGGTATTAAAATGTTTTTCTTTTTTTTATTTAATTCGTCGTTAATTTCACATATATTATCATTTATTATTATCGACTTTTGAGCTGTTTCTAAAAACGATTTATATTTTTTGCGTATTGTTGACGTTGTTGTCATTAATTCCTTGTTCTCAACAGATGGAACTATTCTGCTTAACGCGTCTGCGTTAGTATTTAATTTGCCTGGTTTATAAATTGGAGTAAATTCATATTCTTCAAGAGATAATCGCCATCTGAAAATTCTAGCACCATCATTTTTTGAATTGAATAGGTATGTTAACGGTTGATGATCTGTGATCATATTAAATTTACGGCCATATAAATATGGACGAAAATGTTTTACACACCATATGATCGCTAAAAGTTCTCTTTCAGTGGTTGAATAATTTTGTTCGGCCTTATTTAATGTCCTACTAGCATAGGCGATTGGCAAATCCTGCCCAATTGGCCCTTGTGATAATACTCCTCCTATGGCATAATTACTAGCGTCTGTGGTAAGATTAAAAGGTTGATTAAAATCTGGATATATTAAAATTGGAGATTCACAAAGTTTTTTCTTAAGGATTTCAAATGCATGTTGCTGTAGACTTGTCCAATTGAAAGGAACATCCTTTTTTAAGAGCTTTGTTAAAGGTTGTGACAAGCTACTGAAATTAAGTATAAACCTTCTATAGTACCCTGCTAATCCTAAGAATCCTTTTATATCTTTTACATTTTTAGGTATGGGATAATTTTCGATTGCTAAAATCTTATTTGGATCTGGTTTAACTCCATTTTCCGTGATCAAATGACCTAAGTACATGACTTCTCGTTTTAAAAATTCACATTTATCAGGCTGCAATTTTAAATTATTGATGGAGAATCTTTCAAAAACTTCTTTTAATTTTCGATTGTGATTTTCGAGATTATCAGCATGAATAACGACATCATCTAAATAAACAAAGCAACGATTACCTTGTAATCCGGTTAAAATATTATTCATTAGACGTTGAAACGTCGCGGGAGCGTTTTTTAAACCAAATGGCATTCTATTGTACTCAAAATGTCCTTGAGGGACGGTGAATGCCGTTTTTGGTGAGTCCTTAGGATGCATTTTAATTTGATGGAAGCCTGAGGCTAGATCAAGTGTTGTAAAATATTTTGAATGACCAAGTTGGTCTAATATTTCCGTTATTTGAGGCAAGGGATAGGAATCCCCGATGCTGACCTCATTTAACTTCCTGTAATCTACAACAACTCGCCATTTCTTTTGACCCGAAGCGTCTATTTTCTTAGGGACCACCCAAATAGGTGAATTCCAAGGACTGTTTGATGGTTTTATGACGTCATCTTTTAACATTTTATCAATTTGTTTATTGACTTCTCCCTTTAAGGCTTCTGGATACCTATAGCTTTTCGTATTAACGGGAGCTTCCGTTTTTGTATGTATTTCATGCATAACCACATCTGTGCAGCTTAATTTATCCCCATCTAAATGGAATATGTGATTATATTCTTTACATAATTCAATTAAAGAATTTTTTTCTTCGTTATTTAAATGATCTGTCCGTAGACAGTTTTCAAGTTTTTCAAGTCGATTACTTTCATAGTTTTCATTAATAATAACGTTTTCTAAGTTATTTTTATCTAACTGTAATATTTGTTTATTTAAAATAACTAAATCTATTTTTTCTAAATTAACATGAGGTATAGGGAAGGTCACATCCTCGTTAGTTGAGTTAAGTACGGTCGAAATGCCTTTGTTATTATTCACTGTGATAAGACTCGGGCATAAAAGTACTCCCGGGATTAACTCTGTTCGTGGAACAATCCCATGGTTAACCTGTACATAATTAGTTATTTTAATAGGAATAACACATTCGGTTCTTGCTTTCACCGTCAAGGTTAATTCCATGTTTACTTCATTCGATTTGACTTGATCATTTGTTTTTTCATAACACAAATTGAATTGGTTTTCCGCGAGTTTTAAAATCTTGGTGCTATAATCGATCATTCCTTTATATTTATTTAATATATCGCCTCCAATAATGCCATCGGCACTAATAGGGAAATTATCATTCACGATATGGAGTATTACATTTAAATCTCCTATAAACTCTAATTCGACATAACCTAACGTCCTTGTAGGGTTGTCTACTTTATCGATCCCTTTTAAATCAGCTAAAATATCATAATGAATTTCAGCGTCTTTTGGTATAGCACTTTTCTTTATGAGGCTAATTGTTGCACCAGTATCTATCAGAAAATCTATGTTTCTTGTATCATTTTTCAATTTCAATGAAACGAAATAACAATTATTATTTATCGCGGTTATGAGCCCTTCTATTAAACTGTTACCCTTTGGTTGGCTCGCGCCATCGGGATTTATTAGTTTTTTTTTTATTAGACGTAGAGCTTTTATCCGAATAATGATTATTACTAGGTTTAGAGTCAGTTTTATTGAGTGAATTTTTATTCTTTAGATGATAGCATTCATCTTTAGTATGACCCTTTTTCTTGCAATAATTGCAAAATTTTGGGTTTTGATTAGGTCCCGAATATGATCGAACTCTACAATTTACGACTGTATGGCCTGGCTTATTACATTTATAGCAATGCTTGGTATTAGAATGGTTTATGTTTTGAAATTTAGATATTTCGTTTTTACTTTTGAGCTGTTGCTCTTCAACTACTGCCATGGAAATAGCATCTTCGAGTGTTTTTGGTTGAAGTGCTTTTAAAATTAGATTTAAATCTTTATTTAATCCGGTAATAAATACACATAAAGCCTGTGATTTAAGTAATTCAACGCATGCTTGGCGGGCTTCTTGTGTTTGATTTGTTGAGTCCAATGAATTTATTAATTTTACGTAGCAAGTTTCGACTTTATTAGCATATGCTAAAACATTTTCATTATGATTTTGTTTGCAACTACTCAATTCTAATTGCCACTGACCAATCGTTCGTTTTTCGGTGTAAGTATCTAAAAGATAATTTTTTAAGTCATCCCAAATTTGAAATTCGCGATTTCTAATCATTGACCTAGCGTTATCAGTAATTTTTGTAATAATTATTTGGAGTAAAATTTTTTTCAGATTCGGATTAATTAAATTATTAACTGTGTCACAATTGTCTAAAAATTCATGGATACGCGCCTTACTGCCATCAAATTTAGTTAACATTCTTTCAGCCATTTCTAGTGAGATATAATTACTATGTGTAGTTGTCGATGTAGATACACCGAGATTTGCGTCTTGAGGCATGATTAATAATACACTTATACACTCACTTTTCACGATTAAACACTTTTTATGATGACTGGCAGATGATTCCGTTTAGAAAATATTCTTTATAACTGTGTTTTATAGAAAATTGGCGGCGTACTCACAGTAATAAAATTACTTGAAGATATCCGTTGACATTGTAGCTGACGTGATGAGTAGGAGACTGGGCGGCGTAAGCGGTTGATAATCTTCGGACCGCTGAGGATACGTTTGTCCAATTCCGTAGATCTCGTTCTCGTCGTGATGCTCAGATGCTCAGGAACATGTAGTTGTAGGAGAATCGGAGGTTAAGGACTCCGACGAAGGTCTCGTACAATCGGATGCTCAGGAACTTGTAGTTGTAGGAGAATCGGAGGTCAAGGACTCCGACGAAGATCTCGTACAAATAACTCAATCTATATCTCACTTCTCTGACACCAATTTGTAATGGCCCGAGCGGTGGCGTTGTAGATAGGTGTGTGGGAAGAGTCTTGATTGAGAGACACAACTTTGATATCTGAACTTTTACTAATGTGACAAGGAAAAACTTACAAGTAATATTAATTAAGACACAAACACAATGCTGACTGTCTGTGCTGAACTGACTTTCTCAACTGACTGTCTTAAGGGAAGAGCGGTGGTGACTATTTGTACATAAGATTGTTTCTAGAAAGTATAGATAATTACCACGACCCTTTTACATTCATTCCTGCTAATTACTTTATGGTAATGTCTTAATAACATCCGGACCCTTAGGGTGCTATTCAATATTTGGTAGTTTGTTACTTAATGACTCTGAGAAAGGTATACATTGTTAAAAATAAAATAATGACTTCCATGAAAGTGTGAACAACAATATCATTAGTCCATTACACTATCACGCTGGGCTATCACTACTATTAATTTGCTTAACATAAACTTTGAATTAAATTGACAAATTAATCGTTTCATTTATCCAAAAAAAATAACAGCTCTAACATTTAGTCAAGCTTAAAAATAGTGGTATTTTTGTACAACATTTTTGCAAGAAACATGCAAAATTTTTTGAGTAGTTGACAACACTGTTTTTGTGTGTGATTTTTCGTGTAGTCATTAGTACAGTTTAGTTGTCCTGCGACTGTGTCCTGCGCAGTATCGCTCGCTGTTGTTCGCGCAGTCGCGTCGTGAAGTTTACGTACTTACCCATTTGTGTTGTTGTCTGTGAGAAATGGCTACACGAGCACTAAGCTCGTGAATATGGCGAAATGATAATGTGCTACGGGGAAGCTCGGGGAAATGCCAGGGAAGCGCTCAGAAATTACATCGATAGGTATCCTGACCGTCGGCATCCATCAGACTCCCGGATAATTACCAATGTCTATCAACGAGTGCTAGATAACCAGCCCATAGTTCCCAATCAAGAAGGCGCCGGAAGACCACTTCGCGGTGCAACTGTAGAAAGAGTTTTAGACCTGGTCCGTCAAAATCCACGCCTAGGCACACGCACTGCAGCTCGACTATTGCGCCGGAATCATGGAGCCCGCGTCTCACACTTTTAGACTTCTTTTTGTGGGGCTACGTAAAGGAAAAAGTGTTTGTTAGTGCATGTGCGAGTGAGGAAGAAATGCGAGATTGAATCACAGACACATTCCAGCAGCTGCGCTACAGCTGCAACGAAGATCCCAACTTGCTGACCCGCTTGCACGGGGAGACCCTGCGCCGTGCCAATGTGTGTGAAGGTCTCGGTGGAGGTCATTTCGAGCCGTATCTCATACGACCGGAGCGATTCTAAGGTAGGATTAATTTTTGATACCTATTGAAATAAGACTGATTGATTTACATTATTTTTCTATGTAATAAGCATTGTACTTATGGTAAAAACACATAACGCTCCTTTTTTAACTTGCCGCAGTCGGGTAAAAAAACGAAAACCACTTCAACGTTAGTTGTAGCTATTGTTTGGCACAAAATTAACTCTAGTGCTTATTATTTTGTTATCTTTACTCGCTTTACCAAAGCGGAATTCCCGCTGTGTGAAAGGGCAGCTAATGAGAAGCCTGAATGCATGTTTGCAAGTACTTAGTATTTTTTTATTTTTATTGACTGTTTGTTTCATCTGCTTTGTTATTTTCGTTAAGTTTTAGACTGTTGTTGGTTGAGCGGAAAATACTTTTGTATTAATTTGTTTAAAAATGCCTCGCAGACGATACAACGTTTTACGTAGGCAAGCCAGAAAAGATAAAGGTTTTTGAGGGAATACAGCCATCATCGTAAATACAAAATAAAAACATTATTCCTTATTTCATAAAACCTACTTATTTTATTTTTCATTGAACCCTACCCGTACTTGACAAACTGACCAATAAGTAGGTACCATACACCACTTTAAACATCTTTCAGTTATAAAAATAATTAAATGAAGGCTAAATTATTGTCGCTTTTACTGTACCTGCGCGTAAGTATCTACCTACTCAACTAACTTGTGCACTACGCTGTCGCTAGTTTAAGCCAAGTGGCGCGAGAATTGACCCCGTGGCGGGTGGGGCAGCCGAACACTCACTGCGCTACCGTTCGCTACGTGCGTTTTGCCACGGAAGCAATACATTGCGTGCGAGGTAATAAAACAAATCAGGTTTATTGGATTCCCATAACGTTCCTGAAATAATTTCATGTACCGGTCATCTTAGTATGATGTACTGAATTCACCCTATCAATCTGCGGAGGGCTGTCCCTTACACCCTGTATACCTACTAGTCTACTCCCAGTTGGATTTGAAAAAAAATTTTAGCCTTTGATAGCCCAATTTTTGAGGAAGGCTTGCTACTTATTTAACATCACGCTAGAACCCTTAGGAGCCGAGGAAAAAGAAAAATGTCAGAAACAACACTAAGCAAAAACGAAGTAGA
This sequence comes from Cosmia trapezina, assembly GCA_905163495.3. Taxonomy (NCBI): domain Eukaryota; kingdom Metazoa; phylum Arthropoda; class Insecta; order Lepidoptera; family Noctuidae; genus Cosmia; species Cosmia trapezina. Next base: position 10,438,875 of record LR991022.1, on the reverse strand, counting down.
TAATAGCGCGGGCATACGATGCGATGCGACGGGGTGGGTCGGGGAACCAGAAATTTCACACGAAGGAAATCCCGGGAAGAAGCTAGTATTTAATATAAGTCCCATGTAATAGGGGGCGAGCCTATATTGCCATCAACTGGACACAAATCCAGACTCCGGACTGCTACTGAGAAATTCCCGATAGAAAAACCCAATAACACTTTGCCCGACCCATGAATCATACCCAGGATCTCGTGCTCACAAGTAGCGCTTGCTCTAGAGTCTAGACTCTAGACTCACCAGTAGCGCTTGCTCTAGAGTCTTAGACTCTAGACTCACCAGTAGCGCTAGCTCTAGAGTCTAGACTCTAGACTCACCAGTAGCGCTTGCTCTAGAGTCTAGACTCTAGACTCACCAGTAGTGCTTGCTCTGGAGTCTAGACTAGACCAACGAGGCAGTCGATTACAATAACATATTAATATATGTAAATAATATCGAATATGTAATACTAATAATCATTCAATCGTGTTTAGTTTTTGTGCACATTGAGCTTTGTCAGTCAATCAGGCGGACATTGCGGACACGGAATACGACCACCATTGATATAATACGACACAAAAAATAGTGTATTAATGTATTTATAGACAGATTTTGTCGCGTCAATGACCAGAAGTTGGTATGGACACAAATATAGCTTTGTTGTACAAATAAAACCGCGTGTCATTTACACCGGTAAGAAATTCGTTTTTTTTGTGAGAAAAGTCGCTAATGTTGGTCCAGGATGTAGCCTGTGATTGGTTGAGTTGCCTTCTTTTCAAACTATACTCCATCTATATCTATCTATAATATAAAAATGAATCCCTATTTCCCTTGGTCATCGCATCACCCGTGAACGGATGGAACAATTTCGCTAATTCTTTATAGGTTGTGTTTATTATTGTCAGGAGAAGGTTCTTATGTAGAGAAAAATTGGAAAAGTTGCCGGGAAAATCGGAAAATTCGGGAAAACAGAACGTGGACTTTCTATGGGAATCTTGAGTTACCTACTGAAATTGAGACAGGACAACGTCTGTCGGCTCAGCTGGTATAATATAAAAATGAATTCCTAATTCCCTTGGTCACGCCATAACTTGAGAACGACTTAACCGATTTCATTCATCTTTTTTTTTAAGTTTTGTAATACTTTTTAGAGGGTTTTTACGGAAAGAAAAATTAAGAAAATTTTGCTCAAAAAATTTTAAAATTTCAGAAAACTTAACAACTATTAAGATTATTAGGTCAAAATCGGCTGAACTGACTGTAAAAAAAGTTTGCTTAAATGTCTAATCTTATTGTAAATGGAGTATACAACATTAGTTTTTGTTTAGGTAGGTAGACTAAACCCGAAAAGGGGTTCATCATTTTGAACAATTTTTTCTATGGGAGCAACCTTGAAATCACAAAAAAAAAATTGTGTTCACTTAAATCGACAAAATGTATGGAACAGCTGATTATTTTTCGCTATTTCAAGGTTGGTCCCATAGAAAAAGTTGTTCAAAATGATGAACCGCTGACCCCTTTTCGGGTTTAAGGTAAACAAAAACTAATGTTGTAGATGGCAGTGACGAATGACGGTGGCTGTTATCGCGTTGGGTATGTATGACACAAGTTTATTTATTACTACTTCTGGCATACAGGCTACTTACGCATTATGTACGCACAGCAGCAGGTCAAGTTACTACAAACTGTCAAATTTTCCCATTCGATTTTGAACTTAACCATCAACAATTTAAAATTTAAACTCATTTGGAGAAATTTGACAGTTTAGTATAACACACAAGTTCTGTAAAAGAAACACATTTTCAGAGTAAAATGTTCCTTTTAATAAAATACCAGTCACATTTTCATTCCAGCCATGATACAAAGAATAAATTCAGCTGCTTATAACCCAGACCACGTTGCAGGAAAATAGATTATTGCGGAACATGGCACTCGTGGTATACTTCCACGGGCGACAGTTTCTAAACCTAATGCATTATTACTACACGTGCAGTACTAGCGCACAACCAATTGAATACTAGTACTTATATCAGCACAATTATAATAGTATATTCATGGTAATCGTGTCGCCATCGTCGAATGTGTGGAAATTATAACAGAGCCATACATTGATTAACAAGGAGAGAATGGCTAGTGAGAAACCGCGAGGAGCACTTTATTTATAGGGTGTTAGGTTAAACGAGGGACATACTTTAACGGTGTGTAGTACTCATGAAAATTAACAACTTTTACCACGGAACTAACCCTTAAATTAATATGAAAAAAAAATCAACTGTTCTCTACAAGTGCAAAACCTACGCGATCAAAATGTACGAGACAGCTAATTTTTTTTTTTTTCATATTTCGGGGTTAGTTTCATGGTAAAAGTTGTTAATTTTCATGAGTACTACACACCGTTAAAGTATGTCCCTCGTTTAACCTAACAGCCTGTAATAGGCTTAGTTATTGTACACCAGAAAATACATAACAAAAAATATATATACAGGGTGTAAAGGACAGCCCTCCGCAAACTGATAAGGTGAATTCAGTATGTCATACTAAGATGACCTCTACATGAAATTTTTTCAGGAACGTTAAGGGAATCCAATAAACCTGATTTGTTTGTGTTTTTGTGCACAAATCGGAGCGTCTATTACTGGTTGGGAGGGGTAGGTAATAGGTATGCGGTGAGTTCGATGAACTCTGTAGCTAGACAGAAAGTGAACAGCTGATTTCACGCGTCGTTGGTTAGAGTATTTCAATATCCATTGCTGGTTTTTTTTTTGCTGTTTTTTTTTGCAGTTTTTTTTACATAAATGGAGTGCTGCGAACACACAATGCAATTTTACAATGAAATAATGAAAATGTAACTGAAAAAAAATTTGAAAAAATGAAAATTTTCCTGAGAAAATTTCCGGTGGAATATGATTCAAAATGAGGAGCTGAATGCACCCTGTTAGTTTGCGGAGGGCTGTCCCTTACACCCTAATAATAATAATATATATATGTATAATGGCGGCCTTCTGCGATCTCTTCCAGGCAACCATACATTTAATACTTACTTTACTTTATACTTTTAGTAGATCAATAAGAGATCAATAATAAAATGCTGGTGCTATGGTGGTATGGTAAGTGAAGCATAAATAAACTTCTTTTTTTTTTGTTTATAGTGTGGATCTGTAGTAACTTTGTGTAGCCAGCCGTTCTTTCAAATCTTCAGCCTCATTAGAATGGTTCGAAAACCATTGCCTAGGAAGGGCAGTTTCACTTTCTATTTATGTGAAATTTTCAGTAAGGTTTCTCGAAAGTAGCTAAGGCAACCCGCAACAACCTTATCCATAGGTAGCATAATCAAATCGGTCGATCGATCTTACCGACCGTTATTGGTTAAGTTCCAATTTCTTTTGACACCATCAAAATCGCTAGGCATCAGACGACATTAAGTACCTATTATGCAAGTGCAATGAAACAAAACAGTGTCAAAGATACACTCTCTACAAGATTGCCTAGGACCAAGTGCGAACGCGCGACGTAAACGTATGTAAACTCGAACGATTTTTGAATAAAAAATGCAACTAATAATAGAAAATTGGTTTTTGCGTCAAGCTTTAGAAATACATTGGTAAGAATAAAGTATTAAAACTAAGTAAATTTGATGTGCAAAACGAGTATTATCAATTTTAAAATCGTTCCAATTTACGTACTCCGCGATTTCCCTATAGGCACACCTAACTTGAAATTTCCAACACCTACTCATAAGCACATTTATGTGCCCACAAAATCCCGAAAAAGCACGATAACACCCGAACAAGCGTCGGTAATAACTCGGAACGTGTCATGAATGCCGTAAGAAGGCATGTCGCAAGGCTCTCCCGTCCGCCCACACAAACATGCTGTTACTCCAATAGCTTTTAAAAATACTTCAAATCGCCCTTATTAGTATTAAATAGGCAATGTCGGGTAATGGTGACAAATTTGTCAGATAAAACGAATGTATCTTGAATATTAATTTCTTTTAATGAAAATTCCTTACTCGGTAATAGGCTCCGATCGAACATTAAGTCGGGTTGTGTAATGGTCGATAATTTTAATTGTAGATGACTTTTTGGTCCGTGTTCGTATCGCTAAGGTCCGTTACAGTAATTTGGAATAATTACTGGACTTTAATTATGTTAATTCGATCGTAACCTTACCTTGGTGTGAAAATTACTTAAGAAATTGATGTCATAAAATCATTAGAACTCAGTTTCTAAATCTAATCAATTTACCTGATACTCATTCATGATTCATGATCATTGATCATTTACAGTTGACTAGTAGATATGGTAAAAAACTGCAGTCAAACATTAGTACCACTACCAAACAGGTACCCTACATTTGTTGTTAGAGCGGACGGACACGATCGAACCAAATACGTCAAAATCAACGCGTGTCAATTTTATAAATGAGCTTTGTGCCTTTGATCGCAGCCGCGTGGCTCCGGGACCGTGGGACACACGGCCACGACAGCTCTCGGCCCACATAGCCTGCCCAAGTGGCCACAATGATGTACATTTGGGACAACAAGTATAGTTAACGTGGTGAAATGGGCTCTTATGGCGCTCGTGGGCGGCAGGCGAACAACTTGTACCAACGTAATTGTTGTGAACTTTGATCCAAGTTACTGTTGGTTCGAGACGCCGACACCAACGGAAGCGAAACGGGTTCTGTTATATCACACTTCTGATCCCTAACTGGTTGAGCTAAGATAATATTTGTTTAAGGTCGATTAAATTTCCTTATGTGTTAAAAATGCATGTGTAACCTACCAATCAAATGTCTACCGCCTTTTCCGAAAAGAAAATAAAAGAAATAAGAATAGAAATCGGTCAAAACCAATACTGATGGTTCTCCCATAATAGGAGCAACCCGGAACGTAAAAATACATTCCAATCCAAGATTTACATAAAGAGACAAGTCGCTGCGCAACTTAAAAATCAGGACGTGTTACGAAACGTCTAGCAACACTGGGCCCGTTCGACCTTCGCCGACACTGATTGATATTGATAGAGGAAGCCCGACACCTCGGCTGCGGCCCGGAGCCCCGGATCAACCACGCCGAAGATTGATACGGTGACCCTACGTTTCTTTGGGCCCTCGCTAAACAAATATTGCGAGACTTTCAATTACGGAATGCCTGTGACATTCCTGACTGTTGCCGTAACTGTGTGAAACTGACACGGAAAATGTGGGTTGATTTTCATTGTTGAACCTGACAGCTTTCGTGTTGGGTTACGAAAAGTCTCTTTAGCTGTCAAGTGGTTCTCAGAAATGACTCTACTTAATATAAATTTTCCAATTTCAATGTATGCTGCGTATGTTTTCTGCTTTATCCAACTTTATTTAACCCCTTAAGTGTCGCATTATACCGCGTGGGTTCATAAGAAAAGCGATCGAAGTCTACAGAAACAAAATACATATGTCTATTAATCTGCCTAGCCTTTTCCCAACTATGTTGGGGTCGGCTTCCAGTCTAACCGGATGCAGTTGAATACCAGTATTTTATATGGAGCGACTGCCTGTCTGACCTCCACAACCCAGTAACTGGGTAAGACGATACCCCTTAGTAAGACTAGTTGTCACACTTTCGGGCTTCTGACGACCCGTAACGACTTCAAAGATCCACGAATGACAGCTGGGGTCAATGGCTTAACGTGATGCTTTCCAAGGCACGCAGGAGTCTAGGTATGTAAAAATGGTCACCCATCCACGGACCAACCCCGGCAACCGTAGCTTAACCTGATGGATCGGCCCGTGTGGCTGTTATTACTTAGCCACGAGCTCCTCATCCATACATTAGGTACATACGTCTATGTCAATTCCTAACTGCAAATTTAAGTTTGTAGTAATCCCAAAAAAAATTTTTTTATTTGATAAAATTACAAATTAAAAATTTTTGGACTTTCATTTATCAGGTTTAAAAAATCTTTGGACCTCTTTGACGACCGTACAAGGTAGATACGATTAAAACAGCTATAGGTTACACGTGGCGCCTGAATTGATGCCTGAAACGACTGAAACCTGGGAAAGTTCAATCAATCTCATTTAAAGCCAGGCTTGCCTGTACATCTATAGTGGATGTCGTATCGAACAAAATTGCCGAGGTTACGTAAACCAAACACTGTCTAATGCCGTGCTCAGAGTATACATCGATTAAGTATATTATGTACTTGTGTAGGTACATAATGTATGCCAGGCTTCGTTTAGTAATACATGGTGAAGGCTTATGTTCGGTTGCGGTCGTGACACGTTTGATACGAAGATGAAACTTGCCATTTTCCAAGCACTATTTAAAAACTTCACTGTACTTTTCAGGAAATTAAGACAGGGAAAACTGCTAAATGCTTCACAAAATACTTAGATATGTATTATTTAGATCAGCAAGATTACCTGACAATTTAATATCAAGATTCTACCTCAATACTGGATAGCATAAAAGAAATAATAAGACTTGATGCACAGCGTCGAGTCTGCCTGTTTGTTTTACCGGCCGCGTCGCTTGGGGCGACATCTGTCCGCGGGCAGACGACTCATTAGCATTGTTACCGAGGCTTGCAACACTAGCCACCCAACGACAATTCAGTTTCCACGCCAATCAACTACTACGGTGTCACTAAGGGCATATCTTACAAAACCGAACCTGCATTGCTTAGAATATTGAATCTCGTGGCTAAGTAATAACAGCCGCACGGGTCGATCCATCATGTTAAGCTACAATTGCCCGGATTGTCCGTAGATGGGTGACCATCTTTAGATACCGAGATTCCTCCTTGCCTCGGAAAGCACGTTAAGCCGTTGGTCCCGGCTGTCATTCGTGGATCTTTGACAGTCATTACTGGTCGTCAGAAGCCCGAAAGTCTGACAACCAGTCTTACCAGTTACTATTTAGCAGATTGACAAGAACCAAACTACCTATTCATGATGTACTTTTGAAACCAAAATTGGTAACCAATTTTAGTGAATCTCAAAACAAAGTAAATATGTATAATAAAAGAAACTATGATAAGACTGCCAAATGTAACAAACACAATTTTTATTCTGGCCAAGACATAGTTTACTTAAGGGATAATGTTTGGGTCCCAGCAAATGTTGTAGATATTCATTCTTCTCCGAGGTCTCTGATTTTAAAAGATATTAATTAATGGGCAAATAATTAGAAGAAATACATTGTATGTAAAACCTTCATTTAATAAAGATGTAAATGTTCAACAAAAATGTAACTTGGATTTGTTAAACAATGAACATTTACAATCAGAAGAACAAAATGTATCTATGGAAAGAATGAATAGTAATGGTCAAGATGTAGTGGAAAATGCCCAAGAGCAAATACGGGATTTTCAGTTAAGACCTAGGAGAAACATAGTTCCTCCAAAACATTTAGAAGATTGTTTGTTAAATTTTATTATAATTTTATGGGAAAGATGTAGTATGTACCTATGTTTATTATAGATGGACAACACCAGAAAGGGTTGGCAACACTAGAGATAGAGAGAGTGACGATTGTCTTCATGATTCTCGATGGATTGTAATTGTAACTGTGTAATTGTGACCTTTAATAAAAGTACATGTTCTCTAATAATTGTTTAATTAGAATAAACATAATACAGGGAATAACCAGTAACTGGGTTGTGGAGGTCAGATAGGCAGTCGCTCCATGTAAAATATTGGTATTCAGCTGCAATCGATTAAACTGGAAGTCGACCCCAATGGTTGGGAAAGGTTAGGCAGATGATGATGTACAAGTAGGCACCTGGTTATGAACTGCTGCAGGCTGCTACTAAAGTTCTGAATACTTAATTAGTTTCAGTAAAATGGATTTTCTAATCGACTACTACTGCATGTGCACTTAAAAGATTTGTACACAATTATTATTATTATTATTTTTGTATACTCAGATACCTCAACATTTCTTGGATCTCCTTATTCAACGTATCATAATTACATTCAACACGGGGTTAATTACTCAAACATATTTATTTGTTCAAGATAAACATCTGTTGCGTTTACATAAAATATGCAGATTATGTTTATAATTTTCATATTTTATGTGCCAGTATTGCAAGATAATTGCGACAAAATGCTTGCTTAATAAACATGTCTATTCTTAGCTTAAAAATTCATTCCCCATTTTTGCAAGACCGATAAAAAAAAATCCAGTGGGAGCGTGTGTGCATGGCTTTATAGTTAGGTCGTTACGGTTTCAGCGGTGAAGCGAAACTTTTATAGAGCGCCCAATAAGAGCAAAAACTCGTGAACGATGCCGCCTCGGCTTACCAAAAAATGACATGTCGAGCGATAGGGATGTCCAACGAACACTTTTTAAACGGAGCACTTCAAACTTGATACTCCGCAGAAATAAAACGCAAGAGAAACCCGACACGAAACATTTTCAGTATAAAATGTGAGACCATTCTTAAAAAGCGTATTTACGTTGAATAATTTACGAACGCTGTTGAATTCGAGCCAAATGGATTTAAATTATTCGATTAGTGGGCAGTTTTAATCGAGTCCACATTACGCAACGCTCGTTCATTGATTTGATGAATATGCTATTTAACGTCGTGATACAAAACACATTAAAACGTGCCTTCTGAAAGAAGCAAAATGGCCGGAGGAAGTTCAAAGCACTTGCAACGTGACGAAAGTGGAACACTCGGAGAATAAATTACTGCTCCAGCTGGGAGAAGCTCGCCCTTCTGCCAAATATTTGTTAAACTCCGTAAGGTCAAGGTGGCAGGAAGTAGGCCACGGCGGGAGATACAGCCCATAAATCTGACCCGGGCTGGTGTTGTCACTTCAGTGCTTCAGTCGTAAAAACTTCGACGTATTTGGAATTTATTTCAACTATCCTCATAAATATATATTAGATCGGAGTAGAACTCTTCCTCACATATCAATTACCATAAATTCCGGGAATTATGCAGCGAGTCGTAAGTGCAAATCGAATGTTTCCAAATAGGGCAGTCGCTTCGTAATGATGGAAGTCATGTACATTCAAGCCGCATTTCGTTTAGCGCATGCTGGGCGCGGATACGCGCATGTTACCTTTTTATATAAATAACTCCCCTTTTACATCCTTAAATAGGGTTTACTTGGAGATTGGCTGTCCGCAACAATCAAATCTTATAACTTTGCATTCCAGAAACGCAAACCATATCTCCGTGTGCTCAATTTGATTTCTCACGAGACCTTTCTATTCCTTCTCTATTAAGTCCGCTTTATCAAATATGTAAAAGAATGTATTGGAATACTAGACTAATATATAAGGTCCCATTAAAATAGATGGACAAATTTTCACACGGTGAAATCCCATAAATTTGAACAACTACTATGGGCCAAACCTGAAATCGCGAAAAAAAAAATCAACTGTTCCCTACATTTTGACGAGTTTGGTGTAGAATGTAATGAACAGCTGATTTTTTTTTCGCGATTTCAGAGTTAGTCCCATAGTGAAAGTTGTTCATGTTCATGGGTAGAACGCCCTGTGAAAAGTCCATCTATTTTAATGGGACCTTATATTACATAATCATCATTCTCCTGCCCTTATCCCAATCTATTTGGGGTCGGCGCAACATGTCTTTTTCTTCCATACTTCTCTATAGTCGTCATCTCGGTAGTCACTCCCTTTCTAGCAATGTAGCAATGTCATCTTTCACACAGTATAGTATATAAAAAAACTAGCAAATATAAACGATTTTATTACTTCAGAAGAGCAAGAAAAGTGAGAAATATTTTCAGATCCCAGAAGTAAAATTGAAATAGTTGTGTAAGAATTTATATTGAAGCAATGTAGTGTACGATCGCTGGCTCAGCCTTCCACCCTACCTAAAAATCGAACAAAAGAGAGCATGAATCGATGTCGCTTGCCGTTGGGAAGTGAATCGGAACGAAGTATTCGACTTATCGCAATATTATATCGAGTGACAATTCGATCGGCGAAGTGGCTTGTCACGCACTGATTTACAAGGCATGTGACCTGTCGTGCTCCATTATGTATGTACATACATGAATTTTATAGCTTCTCATATACCAGTAGAGGCATGCACTTAACACAGCAGAGGAACTTTGTATCGCCTAAAAAGAAGCCCAAGAAAACCCAGGCAAAACTGCACAATTTATATTTCGCTTCGTGTGTTATCTTAGCATTATCTATGATCGATAATACTGTTTTAAAAAAGAAACATTCCAACTTCCTGTATAATTTTTCCTCTTCACATAATTATCTCCTACTAAGTAAACGCGACTCTTCCAAAGACGATAATATTCGCACATGTGGTTTTCCGCGCAGCGTGACGCGGCCGGATCTTCTAAATATATATTTATGTTCAAGCGGACGCGATTACAGGAAAACGGTGAGACACACGTTACCGATAGATCTATACGCACTTTCTAATACAAAACAATTCAAGGTCACTGAATTTCTCTGAATATTGGGATGAGACGCCAAACGGAATAGAATCAGAACAAATAGAATTGCGGATTCATGTAAAGTTAGGAAAGAGGAAGTTTATATTAGACTAGCTTATGCCCGCGGCTTCGCCCGCGTGGATGTCGGAAAATATCCCACGGGAACGTATCTACTACCGGGAAATCCTTCCGTATAATTCCTTGTCTACATTATAAAGGGAACTTCTGTGCAAAATTTCTGCTTTCTATAGGTTCAAGGGTTAGGGCTGTGCGTTGAAGAGTCAGTCAGTCAATCGGGACTTTATTTTTTATTTATATAGATTATAGTTATGGTTCATGATGCTCAATTTAGGCTTAATTATACAGTACATAGTATAGCTTTTGCCCGCAGCTTCGCAGCGATATCGGAATATATTCCACGGGAATGTAACACCGGGATCAGAAGTACCCTGTGTGTTAATCCGGGTTATAAACTATCTGTGTGCCAAATTTCATCCAAATCCGTTCACCCGTTTTAGAGCCAATCCGGAACATACATCCGGACAAACAGACAATCGGACAAAAATTCTTCGTCATTATTTTATTTTTAAATTATGTACTATTTTGTATGTTATATTTTGTAGTGAACCTCCTGCGGTAAATACATACTATTAGGTAAAACCCAATGGTGTTTCTGTTTATGTACCTACTTACCTACCTATTCAAAATTATTTGTATGGTCTATTGTATTAAGTTTAGGTTATTTACCTATGTTTTTAATTTTAACTCATATAATTAATAGGTAAGTAAATCATTTTTAATAAGTACATAAATATAAACAGAACAGGTGCGTAAACAAATAATATAAATAGGTATGTATATACATTACATAGAGCATATAGACAATAGTTTGGGAATTTCAGAAGTTTGCGAGTTTGTTTTTGTGTTACTCCATCACGCTTTAACGACTGCACAGCTTTGTATGAAATTAAGCACACAGATTATAGCCTGGATTAAAATATACGGTAATTTTTATCTCTGCACATGTAACATTTTCCCTAAAAATGCGGGTGAAACTGCATCGAACAACAAGTTTTTGGTACCTATACAACATTTCAGCATCAATCCACCTTCAAGCGGTGGAAAAGACAATAATAAACATCATTGAACTAATAAAGACTGCATATACGTCGGTATGCACATGATTGGTGCAAGTACCCTGCACCAGCGCTCACGTACTGAACTTCTAACTAGTCAGAGTACATCTAATTAATTAGTAAGGTAGATGTGAACTCCGAGTTACTCTGACACCACGTTGAATTAGAAGTTAGGAGTGATAAAGTTTTCATCTGCTGTGGAGAATTAAATTATCGACATTACTGGGATAATTAGAATTTACCCAACTAGCTTTTGGCCGCGGCTACGACCGAGTGGAGGTCGGAAAGTATCCCATGGGGACGTACTACATAAAAGTATCCTATGGCCTACTTCAGGTCATGGTCTACCCATGTGTAAAATTTCATCCAAATTCATTCAGCAGTTTTAACGTGAAAGCGCAAATCCTAAGTAACTAATAAAAACGTGAAAGTTTGTGGGGATATCCATCCTGGATGGAAGTTTGTTACTCTTTTACGCAAAAACTAGTGAACGGATTATGATGAAATTTGGCATACAGATAGTTTATAATTTGGATTAACAAATGTAATACTTTTTATCCCGATATTCACACGTATACGAGACTTACGCGGATGAAATCGCGGGGCGCTGCTAGTTTAGAATAATTATTATAGTTAGAATTATCGTTAACAATTTAATCATCGCTATTATCGACCTGTAAACGTACTGAATGAAATATGGTCTCATCATGATATTAATAAACCATTGCGTATTTTGATAGATTATGGTAATAATATTTATTGTCTACGATTACTTAACCTAATTATACTTATAATCCATTCTGGGTCGAAAATTTCTATCAAGAAAGGTCCAAAAAGGACAACGACCTCTGACTATAGGCTATTGCTACCTCCACTAATAATAGTCCTCGGTACATAATGCCAGTTTTATAAACAAATGAATAATGCTCCAATTTGGGCCTCTAATAAACACGCAACTCGAAGGCTATCATCACTCTGTATCTGGAAGCAATCAGAAAGATGACTCGGTCGGTAGCGATTGCCCATCGAGATTTGTATGACGCGCCCGCAGTCAGCCACTCAATTTATCGCTTGATGAGATTAATTTAATCCATGACACTGAAATGGCCCTCTTCCTGTACCATCGGAACTTGCCATCGTACCTTGTTAAAGATAAGAATTCGACCGAAAATGACGACGGGTCCAGTTGAATAGATTAATGGAAGGGCCCCGAGATTTGCAGCCGTGAGAACGTTATTAAAATTCATTTTTCGTTTAAGATAACCACGTTACGGGAAGCGTGTGTGCGAACCCAAATACTTCGTGTTTGAGGGCTTTTATCTCCGCTTTTTAGCATTCCAAGGAGGTGTGAACAAAAAGTCCTGTTTTATTGAGTTTTATCTAAGAGATTCGTAAAATGTTTTAAATTTAACCTTAATTACACAGAAAAAAATGGCTTGTGTTTAAAGGCCTACCAGAAAAGTACCTATTTTACTGCCAAAAAATTCGAAATACCTGCCAGAATGAATAAATCCTCACCGAAATTAAAACCATTTTATTATGAAATTATAACTTTAGAAGACTGACAGCAGATCGACGTAGCCCCGCGCGCGGGGCTCTTATTTCTGTCTGCAGGGTTTAAAGAAACCCAACACACCAAACCTCGGGGTGCCCCTGACGTCGACCGTCTAGGGTTAGGGTTTTCGTCAGCAGGTCGACGCAGATTTGGTGAGCATTTATCAATTTTGGTGAGCAATAAATTTTTTTGGTAGTCATTATATTTAATCCCGAAGAAAAATAACTTATTACTTAATTAAAATTAGGTTGTTAAGTCAGTATAACAAGTAATTATGTCTAGTTTCTGTCAGACTAGGCACGAAATTACTATTCACTGTGCGTCTACAAAAGCTTTTAAGTAAGTAATAAAGATTTGTTAAAACTCAGGACATTATCTTAAGTTCTTAAGTGCCACTAAGTTAAACAATATAGGGAAAAGTAAAAGTAAACTTTTGTCATGTTTAAGTAGTTGTGAGACTAAATTAGTCACAATTTCACAGGTAAAGAGATTATTTTAACAGGTACCCTAATAACAAAGATGTACTGGGAACTATTGGCGAAAATAAGTAGATTAGATTTTTTTACGGCTAACGAAGCAAGAATAATTTGCACAGAGCAAGCGAACGCGAGCCAGACTGGCTATTCGTAGGTACCGAATAGCCATCGGAAATGGAGCGGACGCAGGCGAATTAAAATGAGCTCACACATTACTGTTCATAATGTTTATGACTAACAGGATGAACAGGATCTGGAGTTTGGCATTAAATATTGCAAATTTTATACAAAGGTACAAATAACTAGTACCATCAACCAGCTTCTATCAGAGATGGACGCTAGGAGCCACGAACGGGCGCGACGACCTGGACCAAGCGCTGCTCAAACCTGGGCGGTGGACCTCAGACTAACGGGTGTCGAGAGATCTTAGAGCTATACCTGGCGCGCATGAGAGCTAAGACAGACGTCAACAGCGACGTGCTGGTCGGGGGGACCACGGGTTCACCAGTGCTGATTAGAGAACATGGTCAACCAGGCTGCGCTTATAGATGGAGCGAAGAACGTCTCATTGAAATACCTAGAAGATGCCAGAGACAAAGTGCTGATAATCATGATCGTAGCAGTCGTAGCAAATAGTCTACAGAAGGTTTTACGTGGCGTTGTATAGACCTTGTCCGGTGTGACTTGTACAATTAATAACACATAAACATAGCATCACTTTATTCGTTCATTTATTTCATTTATTCCGATACATTATGGGGCAGTATTGTGAAATATTTTAGTTTATCTTATGTAACACTAATGCGTTTTTGCCTGAATTAAATGAATTTTATTTTTTTATTTATCACGCCACGCCTGTAATCCTCGAAAGGTTACGCAGAGGTGCACATTGACGTGGAGTTGTGGATACCAGCCCGTATTATCTATTAAGTCCCAGATGATGGAGGGCGAGCTTATTGCCATCAACCGGGCACAAGTCCAGACTCCGGGCTGCTATTGAGAAGTTCCAGATGGAAAACTCAATAACACTTTGCCCGACCTGGGAATCGCAGCCAGGACCTCATGCTCAGCAGCACACAACACACACAGCCAGCCAGCCAGTCATTGATCTAATGTTCGCAGCTTGCGAACATTAGATCAATCAATCTGCCTAGCCTTTTCCCAACCATGTTGGGGTCGGCTTCCAGTCTAACCCGATGCAGCTGAATACCAGTATTTTACAAGGAGCGACTGCCTATCTGACCTCCACAACCCAGTAACTGGGTAATACCATACCCCTTGGTAAGACTGGTTGTCAGACGACGCTTCTGACGACCCGTAACGACTGTCAAAAATCCACGAATGACAGCCGGGACCAACGGCTTAACGTGCTTTCCGAGGCACGGAGGAGTCTCGGTATGTAAAGATGGTCACCCATCCACTGACCAACCCTGGCAAGCGTAGCTTAACCTGATGGATCGACCCGTGCGGCTGTTATTACTTAGCCACGAGCTCCTCCTCCTAGATCAATGACGCAGTCAATTAATATATTATGTTTAAATTTTTTTATCGTTTATAAGTTAATGTACTTTTAGTTGCAAACAGCATTAAAAATAAAATGTGGAATTATCTCCTAACTGAACCAATGTATCTATTTTATGGCAACGTTTTTTTTTTCAGTTTGCGTAATTTTTTGACTTTGTCAGAAATACGTTATTGGCACTTCGCCGTCGATTTATTAGACAAACTAAAAAAAAACCTAGGTACATAATGGATACATTAAGTAGGGTTTTGTTTTGATACTGTAGTCAAAATCTAAAAAATTGGTTGTAAAAATGAAATACCAAAATTTATCAAATACCGAAAATATTGATCCAGTTGACATAAATATCAGGTATCAAAAAGGATCAAAGGATTCTTTTGATGTTTCATGCACAAAATAAACATATAGGTACCACGTAAATGTCAATATTTTATAAAGGTCTCATTACTTTATGGGTCACCAGGACCCATAAAGATCGGCTTACAATCGTCGATCCTGAAGTATAAGATCCTTAAATGGGTTTTACAACACCGCTATGATAGTAAAAGATGAACAGAAGGGAACCTGTTTTTTAATCATTAGGCACTTATCTCCTTGGCCTTCAACATTGGATCTAAATGGATACCCTGTCATCATAATAACCCAAGGATTGAAAATCATGTTCTGGACGTTTTTGGGCCCAGCGAACATTTGTTGCTGTTTTGTTTTTTTTTTTTGTTTTTTTGCGAGAATCTACCGCGTAGTCTGCTTCGATAAATATTCGAGAGATGACAACTGTCGAAAATGTTTCGATCCCCAATGGCGAGTGGGTTTTCTTTGAAATCAAATGTGTGTAGTTATTGGTGTTTAACACCGGGCACACCAAATTAGGTGGCTAACCGCCTTCTGATAAGGGTAGGTTCCCCTTTTCGCAACTACATATCATATACCATGCCTGCTAAAAATTAACAGCATTAATTTTTCTACAGGTGCAAACTTCAGAGGCTTTTTCGTTCCTTTCCTAGTAAGTAGCTAGTAGGGAACAGGTGGTCGCGACTTCGGGGCTCGGTCAGATTGTGTGGTGATCCGGACACTATCGGTTTCACATCGGACCGCTCCGGGGCTTCCCGGCTCCGATTACTTCGACCACAATGACTCACAGGGTTAAACTCGGATCGATCGATGGGAATTAACCCTTGCTAACGATGTCCGAAAATTATGTTCCACGCAGACGATAATAGAACTGCTCTCTGTAATTTAACTAGGTATTTAGTTGGCTCATTAGCATTTAAATTAGCAGTGAAATGGACGCTCGTAAATACTTTGCGCTATCTCGCAAATATTTCTCCTCACCTTCACAACAAACATGTTTGTCTGGCAACAATAACAAATTAACCTTTATTTAATCTAACATCGGTACCTACATCGTACGGTACATACCTATGAGAGAGTAAGTATGTCCGCTCTGAACCTTGCCGATAACCCGCGCCTACCGCTCCCAGATACAAGCTGTCCGGAGGGCCACGCGAATAATTAGCACAAGTCTTATCGTACTTTAATTAATTCTATTGGGAGATTGGGAATACCCGATGTGAACCCGCACAAATGTACCACCGAATTCAATTTAATCCCTAATCGTTAAAATAGTTCACTGATCGGGTTATAATATATTACTTCATCTCACATTCTCAAACAATGTTTTTAATATACGATCAAGCAATGTATCAATCTGCATAGCCTTTTCCCAACTATGTTGGGGTTGGCTTCCAGTCTAACCGGATGCAGCTGAATACCAGTATTTTACATGGAGCGACTGCCTATCTGACCTCCACAACCCAGTTACTGGGTAATACGATACCCCTTGGTAAGACTGGTTGTCAGACTTTCGGGCTTCTGACGACCCGTAACGACTGTCAAAGATCCACGAATAACAGCCGGGACCAACGGCTTAACGTGCTTTTCGAGGCACGGAGGAATCTCGGTATGTAAAGATGGTCACCCATCCACTGACCAACCCCGGCAAGCGTAGCTTAACCTGACGGATCGACCCGTGCGGCTGTTATTACTATAGCCACGAGCTCCTCCGAGTTTTTAATTATACGATAGTAATAATAAAATAATTGTGAATGATGAAGGAATATTTTCCTCCATGTTTACGTTAAACGTACTCGCCATTCATTCAGACAGTTGTCCAATAAAAAAAGCTATTAACGCTTTAATTGCTCGTAATCACGCTATTAACTAAGCAGGTTCTTTTTAAATGACGGCTGTAAATATTAAAACACATTCATGCTACACCAGAGGAAAGTATATCATGTGTCCCATGAATAACAATCAGACTACCCCCCACCGGAAGCTTAGTATAAATGGTTATTAGACGCAACTTCCGTTATAATTCCACCTTCTTTAACATATTCCTTCAATTTATTCCGGTTAATGGCTATTATGATAGTGATAGTTTCGCTCCAGAAGCGATTCTGAGGAGACAAAAAGAAACAAGGGTTACAAAGATAGCACACAATAGCTGGGAGCCACCCTTGTTGATAATAACACTTTTTAACGCACAAAAGTTTGTCAAAACTTATAAACAAAAGTTTGGCTGCATCTCAGGGCCGCGGCCGTGGGTGTACCTGCGCTCAGGTAATGGCGGCGCCCACAATGGCATTCCGAGCATCCGAAATGAATCAAAATTCGGTGCAACAACGATGACTAACGCCTCGGACCCTTCTGATAAATTACAATAATAATGGCCACCTCTATTGTTGTTATTGGGGATGATTTCATTAGGATGCGCCCGCGCACCTGCCCCCCGACCCAACCACGATGCGCCTAAACGTTACCGTTAACTGTCAAACATATGATTAGTGTTTCTAGTTAATTGGATAACAAAAACTACCATCCGTGACTTTAAATTACAAGTCAGATAATAGCAGAGGGGTCGGGCAGGGCAGCGCCACGGAATTAACAAGTGTATCCCTAAATGTCATTTATGGACAGGTCAGACGTGTTTATTGGAGTGAGCCAACAAGTCGTCCCCACTAAAACGACTGGTTCCATTATTTGTACGCGGCGGCGACCTCCCGCGCCGACGGGAACAATGAAAGTGAGAGAGGGCAGGAATGCAGGCGGGGGTGAGGGCAGGTGCGGCGCGCGGGGGGCGCAGCGTTCCCGGTTCCCAGGCGAGGAATGCCAGCACGAGCAACAAAGCCTGCCCGCCGCCATTCACCCCGCGCCGCCCTCCCCGCGCCGCTAGCGGTTCCGTCCCAGACACGTAATTTTTCGTGACTTTCCCCTAAGTAGCATTTACGATGCCGTGAATCGGTACTCGATACGTTCGATATTCAAAAATCGTCGCGTGCCCCCATTCGTTAGGCCGCAAAAGGTAAATTCGCTTTATTTTTACCGACGTGATCGGCTAATAAATTATGTACGACTTGCGGTCTACAGCTACCCTGTACGGAATTCATTATGTATCGGCGTCGCGTCAGGACTCAGGTCATGTAGCGCAAAAATAATGTACATACTGTGTGATTATAATACGTGTTATTGTTCCATTCATTGCAGACCGGTTGAGGTTCAGGGTCGGGTGTCGAATAGCGAACAGCTGACTCTTAATTTATTGCTATTTCAATATTACACACATATTTCTACACAGCCATGGATTGTAATGCTAATGTAACAGTAGGTTTTCTTGAAATACGGCGTCATGTTTTTTTAAACAATGGGCATCAATTTACAGAACGCACACATTACTTTAATTAGCACATTTTTAGAATTAATCATTTTGTTGTTAGAATCAAGTAGCTTTATAGTCACTACCTATACCTAAACAATAATTAAACTGAAATTACTTTGCTCCTGGGTTTTATAGCCATTTTGATTTTTAACTTACTCCTTTAAATTATTTGTGTGGTGTCTTTAACTAATAGACACAACACAAATAATATAAAGGAGTAAGTTAAAAATCTAACAACATGATTTTTTTACTCCTGTTATAAAACCGCAACCACCTATTACAGACTGAATGATATTTTTAGATTTCAATCTTTCAATCAGTATGCCAGTATTCTGTTTTTGAAATTCTCAGCGGGCAGTGGCCAGCATTGATTCAAATATCACCATAAAGCTTTTAAACGTGTTCGTTTCATTTGCTTTTTTCACTAAAATGGAAATACTTCATGAATTTCCAAGTAGGTACTTCTTTTGTTTCGTTGTTGCCAGGTTGTCAGTTTTCACTATAATTGAATTCTTATATTAATTTTATTTTTGTTTAATTTAACGCATTCGTGGTGGTCTTCAACTTGTAACGACAGTTGACGATTTTATTGCTGTCTCATACAATACATAATTCGTTTATTATGACAGTTTTTTCCTTTTTTTCCCTGTTATGTTTGCAGCGTTGATGTTGTAGTCCAAGCAGTTAAAAATGTCCTCAACAAGAAGACTGATGTGAGTTTTACGAGTCGTGGGACAGTAACGATGTTTTTATCGGGAGCCACAGATAAACTGACAGGTGGAAAACAACGTTTTAATTTTAAAACTTTTTACTTAATTTGGCTATCGCGTCGGTGTTGTCACTATGTTTACTGAGTGATTCATGTCAATCATTATCTGTCTGAGAATGTTTTATGTAAGTTTACATAATGTATATAATTATGTTAACTCTTAATCAAGCGTTATCACGAGTTATGGAAATACATTGTAATAGATACTAGTTGCTAAGGGCTCGTTTGATTAAATATTAAATTCGTCGAGGCTTCAAACTAATGTTCCACAATTGAATATTTTTATTATATTAATTTTTGAGGGCCCCATTTGACAGCAATCAACATTGACAATCAGCATGCCCATTGCGGAGTGGTAACTTTTGACATGAACTACTTTCTTTAGCATTCCCAAAAAGGAGGTAAAGCGTCTTGTCTCTGTCTGGCAGTCTGTCTCTAATGGAACTGATGCTCGCATGGAGAGAAATCAACCTCCTTACTCATGTAAAACAACTGACAATCAGCGACAAGTGTGGTCTTTAGATGCTGTAAAGGTGTACTGCGATAGATATTTTTAAACTCTACCACTGATCAGGGATTTAAGTTTTTATGCGAACGAAGTCACAAGCATCAGTAGGTCTAACTTGAAATACAGAAACCATTGCTGTTCCGCACGTCCGCCTCTTCTTCTTTTCAACCAAAACCCATAATGGTGAAAAGTTTGCTATTTTGAGGTTAGTCTTTTGAATCGTAAAAAATCGCTAATTACTTATAGCCAATTTTTTGCCCATTCATAATCTATGGTACCGAAGTCCGTGTCTTATAAGGATGACGCCGGAGATCAGCTGAGTGGCGCGTGCGACGGCCACCTGACTCCTGTCTACCCAGACGGTATCGATATCATCTGTTAATACTCGAGACATTGTTATATGATCGTCGAATGTCGATCCAAGAAATTCTAATTGGACTGCGGTTTCCTCATTTAAGGGATAAGTCGGTAACATAAATTGATTCTGAAGAAAGTGAGCTGCAAGTGTAGTATGACCACACAGTAGACAGATTGTAGACAGTACTTATAGAGTCTTTCTACAATCTGTCATTTGTCACGCGCGATATCAAAAATAAAGACCGGTCAAGAGCGAGTCGGACTCGCGCACCGAGTCTCGACTCGAAAAAGTGTGCTATTTAGAGACATCGTTTTATTTTTCCTGTAATCTTTACTTACACTTCCATCACATAGAATAATTTCAGATTTTTCTCTTTGCAAACTTCGGAGATAGGGGGGGGGAACGGTATTTTTTTTTACATTTTTCATCAGAAGTCGAAAACTATGCGGCCTAAAAAAAAGGAAAAAAATGTTTGAGAATTTTCAAACAGCGCTCTTTCATATGATACCCCACATGCCCTAGTAGCCCCACTTTGATTTTTTAAGACCCCCTTTTTCAGTCCCTGTTGCAAAAAAAAATATAAATATTTAAATTTCTTTCTTATATGCAAAATAGTACTACTATTCTAAACTATTCTAAATTTCAAGTTGATAGCAATAGTAGTTCTTGAGATATCCAGCTGTGACAGACAGACAGACAGACAGACAGACTAAGTGACACCATAAGGGTTCCTTTTTTACCATTTTGGTACGGAACCCTAAAAAAGAAACGTCACTGTGTTTTCGTAGATGGTAGAATGGAAGATATGAGAGAGAAGATAGAAGTGCTCGTGTTAAGAGTGTTGGAAAACTCAATGTCAAGGTCTCAAAACATTTGTTCACCATCGTATACCTTGAACGGTGAGCTTAGAAGAAGTCAATACACAATTCAGGAATTGACATGATGAGGAAATTGAATCCGAAGCACCCAATAACGAGAGAACTTCAGATCGATGCGTAAAGCAAACGAACTGTCACAAGCTATGAAATATTCCTGACAAAGATTCATTCCTAACATCAGGGATGTCACCATTTTGAGAAAACCGATAGCAAGATGGCAGAAGCACTGAAAACGCGGCCACAAGCAAAAAAAAAGTAAGAAGATGGCTCGGAAATGGAGAAATTTTAGACTCCGAAAATGACCCTTGTTTTCCTAAAAATATCGTTCCATCTAATCCTGAGGGTAACTGTGGCAAATCAGGAAAAGAGATCAACTTACTGATTATGATAGCATACCCCTGGCCTGGGCCCTAAACTTACAGTTTCCCTTACTAACTCTACTGCTAAAAGAACTACTATTTGGAAAACTGCTCAAACTAAAAAAGCAGAAATAAAAATTACAAATCTTGGAATGTAAGTTGAGCATGCCAAGAAGTCATTAAACTAAGAAGTTTTACACTTAACTCTAAAACATCAGTAGTAAAACATAAGTTAAACGCGAAAGCCTATGGTTAAGTTAATCGCTCCTGTAATAACTACATGGGCTCTTAAACATCAGTGTATTTCGAAGGAAATAACAGTCGCAAATACCATCGTTAATTTTACCATTTACTGCTAGAAACCAGAATTGAAGTACCACGCAGTAAGCACTAAAGGCTCAGGTACAGCAAGCCGCACGTACAGTGCGTTTCAACTAAGAATAGGAATGACCTTGCGCCATATAGTGAAGATTTAGCAAAATAGCATCTCGTTTACACATTTGCAAAGTCAGTGACATATTTTAACAAAAACAATTTCCAAAAACAGAACTAAAATGGATAAGGATAACACTACAAAACTTTGCAAGCCTTAGATTTCTAGCTTCAGTTGACAGTTAGAGGTCATTGACTTTCCTATTCTTAGTTGAAACGCATTGTAAGTGGCAACACTGCACTGTCATCTATGTTCTATGTTAAGGATTTGGTTTCCGCACTTAGTCCTTCATGTGGACCATTGTGCGTGAGCCATGGCGGCCTTCGGGGGTTATTCCAACCAGCCCACCTCCCTCCAGAAGCTAATCAAATCTCTGGGTCTGTTAAGAACATCTGTGAAAGATCGGGGTATTCCAAGAGACACTGCACTGTCATTGAGCTGGCCTTGTTATAGTACGCAGTTTCAATAGAATAAGAGGTCAGCTTATACTGGTGTTGTTATCTCTGACGTGCGGTCTAGGTGTTCACTAGAATCACTAGTTAGGGTTTTGAGTTTAGAGTAAAACTACTGAATTATCAGTAAGTACACAACAACTCTAAGGGAACGACTAAAGTGCATTTTTTAATCTCGGAGTCTAAATTGACAAATTGCAAATGTCAAAAATGTGAGCAGTGCTGGCCCAGTGGTAACGGCCCCGAGTTACGAGTTGTAGGTCGTGGGTTCGAACCAAAGCAGGCGCTTTACTTTGTGTAAATAATTTCATCACCACTGCTCTCAAAACGGTGAAGGAAAGCGTCGTGAGGAAACCGGCATGTCCTAGAACCAAAAATTCGAAGACATGTGACATCTGCCAAGCACTGGGCCCGTGTGGTGGAGTACGGCTCGCTCCATCTCAAAGATAGGAGGCCTGTGTCCCAGCAGTGGGAACGTTATAGGCTGATCATGCTAATGTCAAACTGGCTTACATCACATTATCATTTTAACATTTTCAGTTGTCAATTTAGTCTCCGAGATTAAAAAAACAGACCATAGTCGCCATAGGGCAAAGAGTGGGACTCTCTTGAGGCGCTACCATTGAGTTGTGCGCTACATTTAATAGTATGTATATCACAACACAATATATCTTCCTTTATAAAGAAATGTAAAATAAATTGTTCATTGAAAATTTACATTAGCATCAAAATACGTAAGTAACGGAATTCGCAAAAAGAACCGAAAGGTAATCAAGGAGAAAAAGAGCTCTAGATAGAGCAAGGGAGAGGGATGAAACTGTATTTTCCGTTGCTTGCAAAACGCAGCCTAAGGACTCTATGGGGAGTCGTACCCAGCCTAATACCGGCAAACAATGTATAATACATTACTTGCAATATGCATAACGTTGCATGTAGAGTCATACATTGTACTGTGACACTACAACCTACAACACGCGTTCATTGCACCTTGTAGTTTTAATGTAGAGTTAACTTTGTTCTTGGCGACTGATAGTTTAAAACTCTCCAAACACTCAGATTTTTTTCCTCTAAAATGACTAACTTTCATAAATAGGCAGAACAAATTGTCCAAAAAAAATTAATCATCAAAAACAAAAAAGTAGAGCCCAACAAACATATTCACTCAAAACTTATAGCTCAGTATATTAAAACTTGGCAATCTGAAAGCATTTCATCAATGCCTTCACTCAGAACCCTGAACATTGGAAGGTGTTTGTATAACCGCACCTGGTACATCGTTATCATCAGCTGTTACGTTGTGCCTCAGGAAGAACTCGCCGGACAGGGCGCAGGGCACTCGGGCGGCCACAGACAGCCTGCCACACGCCACCACCAACAACATCACCACTAAACACCTCATGGTCACCAACACTTAAAAGGACTAAAACAAAGTTCTCAAATAAACTCAGTTCTGTGACACACTCGCGAGCGCGCGTTCGTCTTGTCGAGCCGAGAGCGCGGCGCGTGCTCCTTCATCGATGCGCCTTCCCGGACTGACGGCCCACCACACCAGAGCCAATGAGCTCCGCCAACCGCACCGCGCACAACTTTTATTAGAACTCAAATAAAATAAAGCTTTTTGAATTCCAAATCTGGCATTAATTTAGCGTTCGGACAATTATCTGGATGACGTCATCATGATCCGTGTAAAACTTTTAAGATATAAAAACTAAAAAGTTGCTAGAATTGTCGGAGCGTTGCGAATTGTCGAATTTTGGTACGAATCATCGAATTAATGATTGCCAGAGCTTTGTATAGGGCTGTAGAGTCTAGTAAAAAGTGTAGGTATCATAGCTTTTTGCGTGTCGGTGTTGTTTGTAGCATTCTCGTCAGACAGTTGGACGTGTCGTGTCGTGGCTCTGCGGTGATGCGCGCGCACGGCTATCGAGCGTCGCGGCCACTAGTCGCTCATGCACGGTGAGACACGACGGCTGCTCAATGCTCATATAACGCTATAGTAAATAAATATTGGCACAGTAAGTTGTACATATTGTCTTTGATTGTGAAGCTGATCTACTAAAATTATCATTTTTGGCGGTAAGCCTGTTGTATTTAGGGAATTTTCTTTCAAAACTTCCTTAACAACACTTAATAAAGTGTTTTCCATAAAAACAGTAAACAGGTAAACACGGAGTCGCGTTAATACCTTAAAATCAGAATAAGAATAAAAGCTCTTTGAAAAAATCAACGAAACACTCACGAGTTGTTAAGATTTACTCACAATTAATACAAAACATTTGACAAATTAACCATGAACTCCCAAAACACAAGTTAGACAAAGTAATTAAAATTTATTTCATCAAAATAATCAAGTTAACAACTTCTAAATCGTAAAAGTTATGGCTGTATCATAAATAGTTTATCTTTCATCTACATAGCTCACCTAATGTTCTGAGATATGACGAATATAATGAGGTAGACATGTTTCGAATACCGAACACAATAATTAAACGTTCTAAAAGCCACAATTTCCAATGTCAAGGCTGGAGACTCGAGCTGCATACGAAACTATATACTAAACTAAACCAACCTGCCTTTTAACCTTTTTAGGGTTCCGTGCCCAAAGGGTGTCAACGGGACCGTATTATATTACTTAGGCTCCGCTGTCCGCCCGTCCGTCTGTCACAGGGCTGTATCTTTTGAACTACTATCTCCTATGGTCGCTATAACATCAAATTAATAATAAAAATAAAATAAAGTAAAAAATTAAAGGGGGTCCCCTTTAATTTTTTACTTTATTTTATCCTAAAGATGTTTATTTTTGAATAAAGTAATTTTAAAAAAATGTAAAGTACAGTGGTACGGAACCCTTCGTGGCCGCTTTTGTGGCTTTTTTTGTATAGACAATGGTGGAGCGTCGAAACTGACCCATTCGGATGATGAATGCGTGGAGATGGCATATTTTTAATTTATCACCGATGGATAATCCAGGTAGGTACGTTCATTGAGGTTCTTTGGTCGCGTCGTCGCCGCCCGCCGCGCCTTCGCGCCACCATTGTAAGCGAGCGCAGCCGGTGGACAAGGCAAAAGCGATAGCGGGTGATGTTTCTTGAGAAAAAGTTGAAGAAAATGAAGAAAAAGTTGTAGCGGCATCTACAACGTCACATGCGAACTACGCATCAAAAACCTGACGTCACACAAATCCACACACACAAGTGGACTTTACACAGTATAGGTAGAGGCATGAGGAACAGGGTGTAAAGTTCACTGAACCTCCATTGAAAAGGGAGGATCCTCGACCAGACGGGTGTACTGCCCGACGATTGTTGTCGGGAATTCGGGATGTTGTTTGTATGCTAGTCGCGCGGTAAACTCTGCTTGCGCGATGCAGGATTTGTGTGACGTCAGGTCTATGATGCGTAGTTCGCATGTGTTAGAGTAGCTTGACAAGGAGCAACAACAGCAGCAGATGCTGTTTGATGATGTGATCTAGTAATTTCGGCGCACTGGAATTGGTATTAAGTTAACGGATTGATTATCACTGTTATCGACCGACACCAACACGGTGTGTTGTAATAATTAACTTAAGTAAGTAAGTTATAAAAATTCATAACGGAGGTTACTTAGCGAGGTAATACTAATCACACTAATAATAAAAACTTTTTTACAAAAACCAAAACCGACTTCCAAAAAAAACAATACAAAGTGAAAAATAACTTTGATTTCGGAAGTCGGTGTCTTTGGATCTGTATTTTAGTTTTTTGCCACCGACTTCCGAAATCAAAGTTATTTTTCACTTTGTAGTGTTTTTTTTTGGAAGTCGGTTTTGGTTTTTGTAAAAAAGTTTTTATTTTTCACTTTTTAGTGGTTCAGTTTGTAATTTATCTAAGTTACAATAACCCAATGTCAACTGCTCATCACGTTTTACAAAATGTTGCTTTTCCCGATGCAGGGACGTTAATTGTTGAGGAGTTCTCCTAGTAAGAACCAGGAGAAATGGAGCTCATGATGAAGTCACCGTTACCATTATTTTGACGAGCATAAACCATATTAAAGTAATCGAATCGCAACCTGTTATATACTTAGATATAATTGAGTATTTCCGATGGCCCTCTGTGGTCTTCATCATCAGTTCCAGTTCACCGAATGGTACTTTCCGAGAGCAAATGCACGAGTTACTATAAAAAATACCCAAATCGATATAGGTGTGCCCATAAAATTTGAGGGTTTCCCTCGATTTCCATGGGATCCCATCATCAGATCCTGACTTGATGATCATGGGACCACTTGGGACGTATACCCTTTCGAACAAAAAAAGAAAAATCCAAATCGGTCAAGCCATTTTCGAGTAATCGGGGAACATACATAAAAAAAAAAAAAAAAAAGGTTCCGACGAATTGAGAACCTCCTCCTTTTAGAAGTCGGTTAATTTTTCACTTTTTAGTGGTTCAGTTTGTAATTTATCTAAGTTACAATAACCCAATGTCAACTGCTCATCACGTTTTACAAAATGTTGCTTTTCCCGATGCAGGGACGTTAATTGTTGAGGAGTTCTCCTAGTAAGAACCAGGAGAAATGGAGCTCATGATGAAGTCACCGTTACCATTATTTTGACGAGCATAAACCATATTAAAGTAATCGAATCGCAACCTGTTATATACTTAGATATAATTGAGTATTTCCGATGGCCCTCTGTGGTCTTCATCATCAGTTCCAGTTCACCGAATGGTACTTTCCGAGAGCAAATGCACGAGTTACTATAAAAAATAGCCAAATCGATATAGGTGTGCCCATAAAATTTGAGGGTTTCCCTCGATTTCCATGGGATCCCATCATCAGATCCTGACTTGATGATCATGGGACCACTTGGGACGTATACCCTTTCGAACAAAAAAAGAAAAATCCAAATCGGTCAAGCCATTTTCGAGTAATCGGGGAACATACATAAAAAAAAAAAAAAAAAAAAAAAAAGGTTCCGACGAATTGAGAACCTCCTCCTTTTAGAAGTCGGTTAAAAAGGCGAAAGTGTGAGTGTGTTTGTATGTTTGTTACTTCTTCAAGCTTAAACGGCTGGACCGATTTGGATGAAATTTGGTATGTAGATAGCATATACCCTGGATTAACACATCGGCTACTTTTTATCCCGGAAACCGCGGGGCGCAGCTATTAAGTACTTAATCATTATAATTCTCCATGCTCTGTAAATAATAAAAATAAAAAAAATAAAAAAAAATAAAAACGTTTATTTCAATTACAATAGGCATTTCGATACATATTATTGGAGATCACCTTTTAAGCAAGGAATTGCTTGTATTAGGAGACTCCGCGCTTCCACTTGTTATTTTTATGCAATTGAAATTTAGACAGTGTATAGGTACATGTAGGACTAAACAAAAATAAAAATAAGATAAATGATATGAATATGGTTAACTTAAAAAATTATACTAACAGTTCTGCAGTTTGATGAGCGTTATGTAGAGAAAGGCCAGATCGCGCGTGTACGTGTGATATGTGTATCATGAGTGAGTGTGTGAGTGAGTGTTATGAGTGAGTGTGGGTGTGAGCGTGAAAGTGAAAGTGAGATTGTGTGGTGTGTGAGATAACGAGCAATGCTTAGTTCACTCTTCCCAATCAATTTCCTGTATGTTTGCTTATTAATCCTGCTTTCACAAGCAAAGGTTGTAAAAGGTTTACATAATGGAAAAATGTTTCTTTTTGTGTAAAGTAGTGTGCTACTACTATTCTCATTACAATAATTCCAAACTAGCTTGCTATAAGTCCAATATAAGGATATGGTAAGCCTTTGTAAAAAATAGTTTAGTAAAATTATATGCTTTTATTTTTAATGCGGTAACGCCGGATCAACTCTGGATGGATACAATGGAGAGGAACAACTTGCGACCCACGGATGCCCCCCCCGTTAAAGGGGAGAATTTACAAGCCCGTGACACAGATAATATACGCTACGCCCGTGATAAAGCCTGTCGTACTGCATGGAGCAGTATGCTGGGCCGCGAAATAGACGGATGAAAAAAAATTACATGCAGCTGAGATGAGAATGTTCAGATGGATGTGTGGACTTGTAAAGTGATGAAAATGGATAAAATAAGAAATGAGTATTTAAGGGGAAGATTGAAGGTCGTGCCAGTGACAAAAAGGAAGGAAACGCAGGTGACTAAAGAGTGATCAATATAAATGTTGATAGATGGAGAGGAAGACCAAATAAAAGATGGATGGATTGTGTGAGGAATGTTATGAAAGAGAATAGTGAATGATAGCGTGACGGTTGATAGGGTAGAATGGAAATAGAAAATGTGTTGCGCCGACCCCAAGTAACATGGAATAAGGGCAGGCAGATGATGACGTCAGAGCAATTTATTGTTATGCAACGTCAATTTGCCGTGTATAACCAACCATTAGTAACCGACATAGCCCGAAGAATTGCCAAACTCAAGGGGCAGTGGGCAGGGCACATTGCTCGCAGAACAGATGGCCGATGGGGCCGAAAGATTCTGGAGTGGCGACCGCGTACCGGAGGACGTAGCGTTGGAAGGGCTCCCACAAGATGGACGGATGACCCTGTGAAGGCCGCTGGAACCGCTGGATGCGCGAAACACAGAGCTGGTCGAAGTGGCGGTGCTTGGGGGAAGCCTATGTCTAACAGTGGACGTATTTCGGCTGAGATGATGATGATGATGATGAAAGTTGTCCGTCTGTGTGAGTGACCGCGTTATTATTCTTCTACACTACGCAACGGATTTTGATACGATTTTCATTTAGAGAATTTATTCCGGAAGGTTCATTTGTATAATAAACTAGCACTTCCCGCGCGGCTTCGCCCGCGTTGATGTGGGATAATATCCCACAGGAACGTACTACCGGGAATTCCTTACTTATTCCTTGTCTACATTATAAAGGGAATCTCTGTGCAAAATTTCAGCTTTCTAGGTCTAAGGGTTTGAGCTGGGCGTTGATGAGTCAGTCAATCAGTCAGTCAGTCAGGATTTCTCTTTTTATTTATATAGATTAATAATACATGAATATTTAAACTTACGTCGTCGTCGTCTATACGTCAAGTCGTAATAACCGTGCGGAGCCGTGCCAGCCGTATAATTATGATTCTGTAAGACCTCATTCTAAACTTCGAATCTGAATCCACTGTGAGTTTCTCTCTCATTCTAAATTCAAAGTATCAAATACAAAACAAGAGAGAAGAAGTGATGCGAAGTGAGAGTGAATAACGAGTTGTTGTTTGAATTTTACAGAATCGACGTAGTCGCCAGTTATAAAATAAATAAACCTCCCAACATCGCTTGTCCATTGCACCTCACGTCGCTATATCTATGTGGTCCCAAACTACAGTCCGCCGGCTATGACTGTTACCCGTAATAAAAGGGACGTCTCATTTATTATTGACAAATATTTCGCGTTGAAAAAACTATTGTACCCTAACGGAAGGCGCCACATTCTAAACTTTATTGTATTTATTACATGTACAATATACGAGGCACTTTGGCGGTGCACTTTTATGGCATAAATAATAAAAGACAGGAAATTATATCAATTCTTCAGTCAGTGCAACGCGGGGCGCAAACGGAGGCATTTCTCGAGTGCGTTTATGTCTTTTGTATGTAAGAGCGCCGGCGCAACCTTAGATGTGTTCTGCATTCTTTGTGAATGACTCCTTGGTAATGTGTTTTATTTATTGAATGGGTGGCAATAGTGGGTTTAGATGTAGACTAGATTGAAATAGATTGTTATCTTAGTTTAATTTGAATGTAGAAAAATCCGAAAATCCTTTTCCTATCGTAATCGCATTTTCATTAACGCTTTGAAGACTCTAACGAGACACAGTAAAAGTTTTATCGTTCTTACTGCTATAGCCGTATAGTGTCCTACAAAGCCTTAAAGCATATCTAGAGTTAAGGTTAGACAAACACTGTACAAATTAAAATTTGAAGCGAGAAATCTTCTTTCAACAAAAGCCATATTTATCCAAAAATCTTCATTATTTTCACACATACCTAACTTTTCATTCTTCAACCTCTTTTCCAAACATCCCTATAAATTGTAATCAAATTAAACGGTTCCCAATATTAAACATTTGAATCGCGTGAGACGTGTCGCTTCATGTCGACACAAGTATAAACGATTAGCACTGGCCGGCGCAAATGCATAAAAACTTTTTCAAGTAAAAAAATAAGTTGAAAAAAGAAAAAAAACGAACCGTATACAATGGTTGGTGATGCCGTGAAAAATGTTCACAAATAAAACAAGTCTTAGATCACCCGGGAAGACGGTTATACGGTTCTCAATACGTGTGAAACAGATATTTATCAGCTTAACTACAAGTATGTTCTTCTATCAGGATTTTAGAATTATCACCTGAAACGGATTAAGTTGGTATCATGTCCAAGCAAAGAAAAGGCAAATTAATATAGTGGTACTTTTTAAAATGTCATTACCCTTATGAACAAAGTAGACAATTATAATTTAATTAAACTGTTAGCATGAAAAACAGAAAGTTCAAAATCAGAAGTATTTTTTTAAGTCTTAGGGCCCTCGCCCACGGCGACTTTTTGTAGCGATGCTGTCGCATCGCTACTCGAATCGAATCGTGGTGTAGGCGAGGGCAAACAGCTAGCACCGCATCGCGACTGTATCGATGCAAACGTGCGACGACATCCCTACTGCATCGCTACAAAAAGTCGCCGTGAGCGAGGGCCCTTAGGGCCGGTTTTTTGATCCCTAGTTAACTCAACCAATGGTTAAACATATAGTAATAGTTGAATTTTGGCTAAATGTGAAGGCTAAACATGAATGAGTTAACATGAATGTATGCATGTTAACTTATTAATGTTAAAAAATAGTAACTAATGGCATTTTGGTAAACGTATTTAGCCAAAATTCAACTATGAGTTACTATGTTTAACCATTGGTTGAGTTAACTACGGATCAAGAAACCCGCCCTTAAAGATAAATGCAGACATTTGATATTGCTACTTTGATACCCAGTTTTACAATTTATACTCCAGAAATTTCACAGAACAGTTAGAAAGAGGTAGCAATTGTTTTCATTGACGAAGTGATCTGCATCTGGATTGAGGTCCCATTTTTTTAACCCTTGCGAAACGAAATAAGACTTTAGTTAAAAATAGTAAAAACTTAAAGCAAAGGCCCATGAATTTCTTAAACGTGAATTAAAACTTTTACGATTAAATAACTTGGGCCCTCAATCCAGATGCACATGACGAAGTGACATATCGCGCGTAGTTTGTGAACCACGTTATGTAGAATAGTAAATGCTTTATTTTCTCAAATTGATTTAACAATTTCAGGGTACGAAATTTCTTCACAATTGTAATCTAGGTATATACCTACACAGTACTATCTCCCATTGAAGCCGTGGCAGATATTTTATAGCACCTTAAGAGCGTAGACGGGCTGCATTTTTCCATACAAATGTATTCCCCTATTCTCTTCCTGGATAATGCCTCTAGAGTAATCGTTTTTATTTATAAAAATCCAGGTCTATTGAAGGCATGCCCCTGTCATTTTTTTTTTTCAAAAAATTTATTACAAAAATAAATATGACTTACCAAAAACCTAAAAAAATACCCCGTTTTTACCTACGTAATCAGACGACTACCAAAGAAAATTGAAAAGTTTTTAAAATAAAAACAAGTAATAGGGGCATAGATCTATTCTTCCTTTAAATTTTGATACCAAATATAATTTAATTGGTTTAGGTTTCGAGGAGAAAACAGGAGAATACGAAACGTCGATCGGTCAAGGTTTTTTATAGGTAAAATCGTTCTGAGCTGCAGTTGTCTCTATCGCACTCTACGGGGGGAGACGAGAGGTGAGGGAGGGTTAGACTAATACGTACACAATTAGGGAAGTGACTAGTGTCGAAGTTTTTATCGAAATCATAGTGATGTCAGTCGATATCGACGTTTATCCTATACTGATTTACTGAATAGTGTTTGATGCTCATTTTGTTTTTTTTTAAGAGACAACGAAGTAACAATTCAATGACATTTTTAGGGTTTATAATTAACTAATAATTGAAATGAACTTTAGCGAAGTGTCTCTTACAAAAATACAAACCGTAAGCATTAGGTATAATACGTAACTAAAGTTTGCACTATACTGCTTGGTGTGATAATTCTGCTTTTGACTTGACATAAATATTTACAGGGGAGTTTATAAAATAATGACTGCTCTTATCAAGTAAATCTATATAATAGGTCTTTACCTATGAAATTGCCGTTTTGTATGAAAAAATTTTTTTCATGTATTTTTTATTTGTATTAATCGAAGTAATCACCCATGCAATCAATGCATCTTTGCCAACGCAGTGGCAGTTTATTGATGCCCTTCTTAAAGAAATCAGCTGGTCGGGAGGCAACAAATTCTTCAAAGGCATTTTGTACTGCCTCTCGGGTATTGAATTTTTTTCCCGCCAAGAAGTTATCCATATTCTGGAAAAAGTAGTAGTCTGTAGGCGCAAGGTCTGGTGAGTAGGGCGGATGACGAAGAGCTTCCAACCCCAGTTCTTGCAACTTGGAGACCGTCTGCTGTGCAGTATGAGGTCGCGCGTTGTCGTGCAGGAGCAGCGGAGACGAGCGATTGACCAATGCTGGTTGGGATGTGCCAGCTTCTCCATCATTGTGTTCAGTTCTTCACAGTACACAGCTGCAGTAATGCTCACCCCGTTTGGTAAGAAGCTGTGATGAATCACACCGGCGCTAGACCACCAAACAGTGACCATCACTTTTCTAGGAGTAAGTTTTCGTTTAGGGCATTGTTTAGGTGCTGAACCAGGATCCAACCAACTTGCTGAGCGCTTGCGGTTATCGAACAGAATCCATTTTTCATCGCAGGTAACAATGCGGTTCAAAATTCCTTCATTTGTGTGTCTGTTGAGCAGTGCAAGGCACGTCTCGACGCGTACTTCGCGCTGGCGATCACTGAGTTCGTGGGGGGTGCCCCACGAACTCAGTGATCGCCAGCGCGAAGTACGCAGCGCGTAGTAAGTAGCATTTGTCAAGCTTTTTTACCTTGCCAATTTGACGCAAATGGACCAAGATTGTTTTGACGCTAACGTCGAAAGCTGCTGCTAATTCAGCCGTAGATTGTGTATCATCAGCTTCCACAATCGCCTTTAATTCGTAATTGTCGACCAAAGTCTTCGGACGACCGCGAGGTTCATTTTTCAGGTCGAAATTTCCAGAACGGAAGCGAGCAAACCAATAACAGGTGGTGCGTTGGTTTGTAGTGTTAGCTCCGTAAACGTCGTTGATGTTGCGTGCCGCTTGTGCCGCGTTGCTGCCACGACGGTACTCATATTCCATAATTACTCGAATTTTTAACGTATCCATGATGACGAAAAAGATTGAAATGCGATGAAAATGTAACACTAATCAATAAAGACCTAATATTAGGTCTTTACCTATGAAATTGCCGTTCTGCAGTTCTGGCCATTTCAAATCAAAATAATTTTTGTTTGGCTAAGAATTCTAATTTCAAATTAATTTTATTTGAAAAACATGGATTTTTTTTTCCAAAAGTAGTCATTTGTTTATTGATATAAAAGGAAGTCGACAATCGTGTTAATTACACCGATTTTTATATTTTTTGCGTTTTTGGATTAGCCGACGCCGTCGTCCGAAATAGGATAATAAGTTTTTTAAATTATTTTTTTAGATAAGTAGGGTAGTAGTCAGTTGTCGGGAGCGAAGCCGTGGGCAAAAGCTTGTTCTTAATATTTATGCAGAAGACGCAGAAAAGGTGCTTGTGGGTATTTTAAATAATACAAAAGTTAATAATATGTACATTTATTCTGTCGTCATTTCCATCCTTTCTCTTACAGGTAAATTTCTTGGTATCCGACCGTCAATTATTTCAGGGAGAAGGCATTCATGGAAAAATTTAGTATAAATAGCACGATCACACGAAACACTGCGCACGCCGATATTTTCAATCCGACTGAGACAGAAACGAACGTAACGTAGGTAGTTTGTCTGGCGCGAGCGGGCGGGAGATAGTGATGGCAATTAATGCGATTTAGAATAAATTTCATTAGCATGCGAATTCTTGAGTCTTAGCATACGAAATGCTATTGCTATGCTATTTGCTAATATGACGATAATTAATAATAATCAAGTATGTGAATTTTGTTAATATGTGAATTAAAGAGCGCGTTTGCTGTTTTTAACAATTTAAAAAGAATCGCGCGGCACGCACGTGCCACACAAAATCACAAATTATTATTAACAATCACACGCATTCATTCAATATACGATTCTAAGTACGAGCTAATCGAAGATAAAAAGCTAATAATTGCTCGACTTCATTCTTCGCACCACCAAATTGCTAATAATTTCACTTGCGAACGTAGTCAGGGTCACGTGAAACAGATAGATTTAGTAGGTCCGACTTTTCGTGGGTGTGACAGAGAGCGCGCACTGCAGCTGCGCGCTGTCAACCTATGAAGTATGAAGGGATGAATAATAATTCATTTCACATTTCACAGAAATTCGCAACTACATTTCATTTGCTAAATGCTAAATAAGCATTCGCATGCTAACAATGAATGCGAATGCTAATTAATCCATCACTAGCGGGAGATGCGCGCTACTGAGCTACGCACACAAATACAGACTTCACTCACATATTGATACCGCCCGGTTGCTAGAGCGCAGCGCGACGGCAATAGTTTCTTCAAATACCTATTTTTCAATTCCCGCGCAGCCCGTCTACGCTCTTAAATAACAAAACGAAGGAGGTTTTGTTATTTAAGGTGCTATAAAAATATCTGCCTGCTTATTCATTCAAACGCACCCTCACCATTGCCAATCAAACGCGGCCAGTTAAGTGGCAAGCTGTGTGGCACCACCAGTCCACCACACATCCGCAAACACGCCGCGTCATCATTCACCTCCAAACAGAGAACTTGATGAGCTCACATTCACCCCACAATGCTAATGGGTTACCCAAACCCTTACCTGATCACTCGCTTACTCGACAACTTCAAACCAATTAATCATTCGAATACGAAGCTTCAATTTTTGACAACTAAAGGAATTTTAATCGAATTCAATACATTGAAAACGATTCCGACATTCTAGTGATTCACAATCGAATAGTTACTCGATGAATGGGAATTTTAAATCTTTTGTGGTGATGTTTGGGCAATTTAGTTGGTGCACAAATTAATATACGAATACCTTCATAATTGGATACAATGCAACACTCATCAAAACGATTTGTTTGGTTTACCTACATTTCTTTTTCTTGAGTGATTCAACGTACTTAGATGAATACTATACATATAAATGATCATAAATAAAACGCATTCAAGTTGGGCAGTAGAGGCTCGCTACTACGTATACAAACTACGTATAAAATGTTATACATTGAAAATGTTTCTCAAAAACGTATTAGTTATTTGTATTCTACCTAAATAAAACCTCAATTTAAAACAGTTCTCCAATTTTACACAACATTAAAACGCCATCGAGATGATTGAAACACAAAAACAAAAGTGAAGTTTGTCCAACAAAAGCTCCGCCGCGCGCACAAAAAAGATATTATTACGGTGAATGTTTCCTTGTAACTGTGTCACTGCACTTAAATGCAACAAAACCAGGATAAAATGGCGAACTGGAGGAAATTAAACGACGATGTCATTGAAACGGGTGGTCCGTAAGAAATAAAACCGTTGGTCCCGGCTGTCATTTGTGGATCTTTGACAGTCGTTACGTAGGGGTCGTCAGAAACTCGAAAGTCTGACAACCAGTCTTACCAAGAGGTATCGTATTACCCAGTTACTGGGTTGTGGAGGTCAGACAGGCAGTCGCTCTGTGTAAAACACTGGTATTCAGCTGCATCCGGTTAGCCAGGTTAGACGACCCCAACATAGTTAGGAAGACGCTAGGCATTGATAAGGCACAGAACGGTCGATGGCCACGCCTATGCCCATCAGTGGACGTCTTTCGGCTGAAATGATTGTGATGACTATGAACTATGATTATCATCTTTGGATACTGGAACAGTCTAAATCAAAATCAAAATCAAAATCAAAAGTCCTTTATTCAAATTAGGCTGAGAATCAGCACTTTTTGAACGTCAAAATTACAGTAAGACAGTCCCCACAAAACGCCCGCCCTTCACCACTTCCTAGTGCTTTAGCTGGGAAGAAGAAGTAGCGGAACAAACTCCCCAGCAGCACAGCTGTCTGTTCAGTTAGAAGAACTAGATTCTATACAATAGTACCTATGCAAAATAATTTACGCAACACAATACATTAAATTATATTTTTGTCAAATAAAATAAACAATTTTAGTACTTAACTCATGTAACCTGTCATTATGTAAGCTGATCCTGGAGAAAGAACATAACATAAACATTGTCTTGAGTTAATCACAGCGACCAACTATTCTTATCGTTTAAGTAATCGTTGATAGAATAGTATGCCTTTGAACAAAGATTGGATTTAACTTTAATTTTAAACGCATTAAAAGGCAAATCTAGCAAAGAAGAAGGTAGCTTGTTATAAAAAGCTATACCAAGACCAACAAATGAGTTATGAACCTTATGAAGCCGATGAAATGGAGCACGTAATTTGTCCTTATTTCTGGTGTTAATATTGTGAATATCACTGTTTTTACTGTACAAATGTATATTTTGCCTAATGTATAAGATGTTGGCGAAGATGAACTGTGATGCCACCGTGAGAATACCAATATCCTTAAAAAATTCTCTCAGAGAAACTCTAGCTCCTAGCTGGTAAATTGCTCGAACAGCTCGTTTTTGAAGAACAAAAATATTTTGAATATCAGCCGCTTTGCCCCATAGCAGAATACCGTAGGACATAACGCTATGGAAATAACTAAAATAGACTAACCGAGCTGTATCAACGTCAGTGTATTGTCTTACTTTCCTGACGGCGTAGGCGGCTGAACTGAGCCTTCCCGCTAGGCTTGATATATGTGGGCCCCACTGAAGTTTAGCATCTACTGTTATACCCAGAAAAACTGTTGATTCTACAGTCTTAAGTACCTCTTCATCTAAGACGATGTTGGGTCCCAGATTTCTAACATTCGGTAAGGCAAACTTTATACATTTAGTTTTCTTGGCATTGAGAACTAAGTTATTTGTCGTAAACCAATCCGTAACCATTGAGAGTGCACTGTTTACATCATCAAAATCATGTCTGTTTCTGTCTACTTTAAAAATAAGAGAGGTGTCATCTGCAAACAGTACAACATCACAGATACCCTTTAAATAGAATGGTAAGTCATTAATATACACTAGGAATAAGAATGGACCCAGTATTGAGCCTTGAGGTACACCTAACTGAACTGGTAGCCCGGAAGATTTCACACCATTAACATCTACACATTGGAACCTATTATGTAAATAAGAATTTATTACTTTGAGAGCTTCGTTTTGGACACCATAATGACGTAATTTACGCAAAAGCGTGTCATGGTGCACGCAATCAAAGGCTTTGGAGAGATCACAAAAAACTCCAATAGCATTTTGCGAGTTCTCCCAAGCGTTAAATATGTGTTTCAGCAGAGCAACACCCGCATCCGTAGTCGAACGACCTTTAGTGAAGCCATATTGTTCATCGTGAAGGAGTCTGTTTAAATTAAAATGTTTTAGCAACTGCTTGAGTATTAACTTTTCAAATATTTTGCTAAATGCAGGTAAGATAGAAATAGGCCTGAAATTTCCAACGTCATTTTTATTACCGGATTTAAATAATGGTATGACTTTGCTACTTTTCATGAGGTCAGGAAAAGTTCCTAAATCAACACATTTATTAAAAGTAACAGCTAGATAGGGGGCTACGATGTATATTATATTACTTAATAGTTTAATGGAGATGCCCCAGTAATCACCAGTGTTTTTAGACTTAAGTGTGTTAAAAACATTAACTACATCACGAGGTGTTACATGTTCGAAGCTAAATAAGCGACTACATTTGGGCACACTACTATGCAAAAGGTTTTCAGCTTTAGATGGGGACGAATTTAAGGAGCGAGTCGTAGTAATAGGTATGTTGGCGAAAAACTCATTAAATGCCTCAGCTACGTCAGCTGCTTTACTAAAGTCTGCCACGTGTATAGTAGATTAGATACTTTATCTACACCCATGCTATAAATCCTCTATAAAAGTTCCGGCAACAGTTAGCTTATGCAGCCAGTGTCATAGTAACCATTATATCATCGAAACGGGTGTTATGATGTTGTACTAAATTTCATTATGCAACTCCTTTGCTTTTTCGATCCCTTACTTACTCACGTGGTACGAGTATCTTTATGAATTTCTATCTCGTCA
The DNA here is from genome assembly GCA_905163495.3 of Cosmia trapezina. NCBI lineage: Eukaryota > Metazoa > Arthropoda > Insecta > Lepidoptera > Noctuidae > Cosmia > Cosmia trapezina. The sequence continues at coordinate 10,399,939 of LR991022.1, read as the reverse complement.
AAATGTAGGGAACAGCCGATATTGTTTTGTTTTGTGTGAGTGGGTGAAGTGAGTGAGTGGTGAGTGAAGTGAGTGAGTGTGGTGAGTGAGTAAAGTGAGTGTGGTGGTGAGTGAGTTGTGAGTGAGTGAGTTGAGTGTAAGTGAGTGTAAGTGAGTGAGTGTGGTGAGTGAGTGAAGTGCGGTGGTGAGTGAGTGGTGGTATTATACAACAGTTGCATAAATAACTATTAGATAGCAAGCTGGCAGTGCCGTCGACACTTTAACATGTAATGCCAGATTTATTAGTAACCCCGTTCACTTTGAGTGTACTCCCGAAGTTTCGAAGACCGTTGTGTCTGTCCATGTAATAAAAGATTACTGAGCTTAGGATTTAGAGAACGGTAAAAAACTATCATATCTTACTCTTATTTTCGTTTCAGTTTCAGGTACTTCTTCAAATTACTTGGGCCCAATCGATGGCCGCGTTGATCGCAGCATCAGTGGCGTCCATTAAGTCCTCAAAAGTGGACGTGTATGGACTCCCATAAGTCACGTGCATATTACAACACATATTCCTTTCTCACCTTCCATTATTGTTGTCTCGTAAGAGGAATCACTTCATTAGTAAAGCAGGGTACTCAATAGGCCGAGAGCTCTCAGCCGCAGAACATCCGACTATATTTCACGTCACCGGCCCGCATAGCGACCGTCCAGTTAACTGTTACAAATGTTTTCCTATTGTCAGGTTGCCTGACTCATTAATTTTGCACTGAACGGTGAAAGAAATTCGGCCACTAAAGCTTCTGGCACACTCGAGACTTACGTTTGCGACTTGTCGCCAATAAGATGTTAATCGATGATAGAAATTGAGTGCACTGTCAAAACCTCCATGCATGGAGGATCATGTCATCCTATCCTACTGCTGGACTTGGTAAAGACCTCTCAAAAAAGCTGAAAGTCGTCACACTGGGCATAAGCAACGACAGTGCAGACTGCAGAGTAAATACAGCTCCTCAGATTTAAAGACAGTGATACCGAACAAGTTTCCATGTTCCAGCGGCGAGTGCTACGAGTCGTCGAAGCGCCATCGACGCGGACGTTCTACACCTTTTTGTAAACTTGCGATTCGGCGCATTCCCGATCAATCGCGATTCTTACCGCAGCCAAAAGTATTGCGTGCTTCGGCCCTAACTCATGAAGACGTTTTGTTTGAAGCTGCCGAACAAAGAAGCACTTTGTTTAAGATATTGTTTCTCTTTTTATTTACTCCCCAGTTTACTGCCCTTTTAGGCGGGAGCTTACTGTTATTTGCTTTCATTGCGCGAAAAATGTTTATGCTACAATTTTGCGATTATGAGATTATGCTACGGGTTGAGTTCTGTTTGTTCGCCCTGATTTATATTCTGATTTCATATTTTAATATTACGCTACAAACATTTATTACGGACTAAATGTACAAATATTTTTTCAGTGTTTGTAATAAATATTACTTACTTGACCTGGTTTCAAATAATTCATGCTGAACGAACATAATTTAGCATTCATTGATTAATCAGAGGATTGTGTTCATGACGTTTTTTAAGGCGACGATAACCGACTTTTAATGATTTTAAACTGAAGATCACGTCTAAACGAGGAGTGTTAGTGATTTGAAAAAGTATATGTTAAATTAGAGCATTTTTTTAATAATAACTCTTAAGTAATCTATGAATATTATAGATAATGTTTATATTTACATAGTTTACAGTTTACACTATGTTCATTTGTAAAGTTATGTCTAACGCGGATAAAAAACTGAGAATCACGCAAAAACTTTCAAGCGAATTTTTATGAAACCTTTACCATTTTATAGATAATTGAATTAATTATCACTAGCTTTTGCCCGCGGCTTCGCCCGCGTGGATGTCGGAAAATATCCCACTGGAACGTACTACCGGGAATTCCTTCCTTATTCCTTGTCTACAATATAAAGGGAACCTCTGTGCAAAATTTCAGCTTTCTAGGTCCAAGGGTTTGGGCTGGGCGTTGATGAGTCAGTCAGTCAGGACTTCTCTTTTTATTTATATAGATAGATAGATAGATAGATTTAGTATACAATCTTATATTAAAATACATTTTGTTTTATGTATAATAAATTAATAATGCGTCTAATTTGGGACAGCGCTTCTTGATGGGCGAGTCCTACTATTACTGGGTGGACGTACGACGCGTTGCGTGAGCTCAGCACAGAACATGCAAGCTAACCACTCAAGGCCATTGGTATTTATCTGCCTCTTAAAGTGTGAACAAATCATGTATTCAAATCTTATTTGTTAATGCCCCGCAGATGTCTAAAAGTTCACCACCTATCTTATAATGTACCAACTTAATAACACTACAATATCACCTACTCAACACTCGATCATATCATAACAAACAAGAGTAGTAGGGACACATACACATCCCAAGGTGCCTTGGTTCCACTGGCGGACATTATCACTCTATCATCACACCTCAATAGATGGGCGTCATTTATCAGGCGGTGTCGGCACCACACGTAATGCTCCTTCATCAGATCCCATGCATACAATGTTATAGTGTGACCGATATAGGTAATGTGAACTCCTTTAAGAGGGCTGTCGCATTTTGTCACCTTGCCTACACGGGACCAAAATTTTGACCATTGAGTGTTAAATGAAAAGATTCTTTTTTGAAAAATATAATCAATTAGCGAACTAGTAAATAATATTAATTTAATAGGTACCTAATTATTAAAAACTCATTTCTACTGTGTTATCTAATAAACTCAGCTCAAAATTTATTATCTGTTTTTGAGATGAGTTAAATAAATACCACAATAAAAATGTGTTTTTAATAATTACCTATTAAATTAATATTATTTACTAGTTTGCTAATTGATTTCATTTTTCAAAAAAACATCTTTTCATTTAACATTTTTTAAATTTGGTACCGTGTGAGTGAGAGAGGTGACAAAATGCGACAGCAGCCCTCTTAAATATAGTCGCGATTATAGTTGATGCGCTTGCGTAGATCAAGGCATGGAAACTTAAGTTAACACTTTGTACTGTCTAGATCAAAAAAAAACCTGTTCAAGAGCGAGTCGGACTCGCGCACCGAGGGTTCCGTTCCGATTTCTGAAAAAGTGTGCTATTTAGAGACAACGTTTTATTTTTCCTGTAATTTTTACATAAACTTCTATCACATAGAATAATTTCAGATTTTTGTCTTTGCAAACTTCGGAGATAAGGGGGGGGAACGATATTTTTTTTTACATTTTTCATCAAAAGTCGAACACTGTGCGGCCTAAATTTTTTTTTTTTTTAATTTGAGAATGTGCAAACAGCGCTCTTTCATATGATACCCCACATGCCCTAGTAGCCCCACTTTGAATTTTTAAGACACCCTTTCAGTCCCTGTTGCAAAAAAAATACATATATTTTTATTTCTTTCTTATTCGCAAAATAGTTGAGTAAACGTCATCTAAAACTGTTTCAAATTTCAAGTTGATAGCATTAGTAGTTCTTGAGATATCGAGCTGTGACAGACAGACAGACAGACTGAGTCACACCATAAGGGTTCCTTTTTTACCATTTTGGTACGGAACCCTAAAAAGATTATATACAGTATAGAATCTTCTTTTCACCTTAACAACATTTTAAAGGACCTCAAATTGAAAGGAATTAACTGTATGGACTTGGATCCATACAATTAATTTGGTCCAAACTGATCGGTTTGGCATAGCAAGCACAAAATTTCCCTCTACATTTACCGATCAATCTATTTAAATAAAAGTCAATGCCACTTTTCGTTGTAATTTTATAACTCAAGAACGGCTGGACCGATTTAGTTGATTTTGGTTTTGAAATGTTTGACGTAGTCCAGGGTAGGTTTAAACGATGAGAAAAATTGAAAAAGTTGTCGGGAAAATTGGAAAATTTTGGAAAATTCTGGAAAACTGAAAGTGGATTTTATATGGGAATATTGAAATTGGGACAGGACAACGTCTGTCGGGTCAGCTAGAAAAATAGAGACGTGATGAGGATTTCAACCATTGTGATAGGTCGATTCCTGCACGTCTCCGATCCGCTCCGCCCAGCTCCGCGCCAGTGGAAACACACACTTATTGGACCAGTCACAATTAATTCGGCAAAGTTCATTTTTACCGAAAATAAACGATGGAATCTTATCTTGTAAGTTGTAATACAGTATCTAAGTGTAAGGTTTTAGTACCTGCCTAACTGACCGGAGCCTAAAGAAAAGATAGTCTGTAACTGCTGAAAATTACCTGAATTTCACGCGTTTTAAATAAATACTTACTTGGTTTGGCATAGCAAGCACAAAATTTCCCTCTACATTTACCGATCAATTAATTCATAATTATCAATTTAAAATATGCCGCGAGATGAATTCTTAAAACACCAGGGGCTACTTTATAATTGGCGAATGTACTGTAAGCTGTACCTCCAAGGCGTCGTTAATTAAGGCGACGATAAGAGACTTCAATTCAGAATTCAAATTCAAATTCAAAATTATTTATTTGTGACACATAGGTAAAATGTACATGATGATAAAAAATAAAAATGTTGTATCACTGTGCGCTGCCTTGCAAGGCGTACAAATGTTGTTCACAGTAATAGTTAAACAGGTAGTAAGTAGGTATTTATAGCCTATAAAACTATAAAATACCGCTATGTAACCATCTTAAATATTTAGTAATAAAATAATCATAAACAAAACAATACAAATTAAGGAAACAATTTAATATCTAGCTAAACTTATTAAATTAAATTAACTAAAATAAGTAGGTAACAAATATAATAAGTATCTGAGAATAGGGCATACCGGTTTTTATTTTTCTTCTAGATATTCATTTATGGTGTAATATGCTTTCTGAATTAGGAACTTATGGAGTGTTTTTTTGAAGGTATGTAAATCTTTTGAAGCTTTTATAGGTTTAGGTAGTTAATTAAATATTTTAGGAGCCATTCCTAGAAAACGTTTTGAGGTTTGGTGGGTTTTTGACTTAATTGCACCTTGATGGCGTTTAGTAAAATTTGAGTATTAAAATATATGTAAAATTAGAGTATTTTCTTAATAACTTACTACGTGAATATTAGATTACATTTATATTGCAAAGTGTAAAAGTTACGTCTCACGAGGATAAAAGCCTGAGAATCACTCAAAAACTATCAAGAGTACTTTTATAAAACCTTCACCATTTTAAAGATAATTTAATTATTTATCTTTTAGTTTAGTGTTTCAATATAATACCTTTTGGTTTGTGTAATCAATTAATAATGGGTCTTATTTGGGACAGCGCTCCTTGACGGGCGAGTCCTATTACTGGGTGGACATACGACGCGTTGCGTGAGTTCAGCACAGAACATGCAAGCTAACCGCTCAAGGCCGTTGGCACTTATCTGCCTCTTAAGACCTTAATTAATGAAAATGTTGATTGATTTCGCGGCGTAACAACAAAAGAACTTTCGCGGAGGCTGCGCGGCTCGGCCGCAGTACCACAGCTACCCAACAAGGAAAGTTGGAATTTTGTTGAAAATTCATCAACTTTTACGAACTAATTAGGTACACGCGGCTAACACCTGGCCGCGAGAGTTCCTATACGAAACATAGCATAGTACGGTAATTAAGTATTTATTTTAAACGCGTGAAATTCAGGTAATTTTCACCAGTTACAGACTATCTTTTCTTTATGCTCCAGTCAGTTAGGCAGGTACGCACGGCTACAGATTAAGATATACATTACCAGTATAAGCTGATCTCGCATTTTATAGGATTTCCTTACAATGAGAAGTCGGTGTAAACTGGATTTGTATAGCTGGATGTGTAGCCGTGTGTACAACCTTACACCTAGATACTGTATTACAACTTTCAAAGATTCCATGGTTTACTTTCGGAAAAAAATAACTTTGCCGAATTAATTGTGACTGGTCCAATAAGTGTGCGTTTCCACTGACGCGGAGCTGGGCGGAGCGGAGCGGAGACGTACAGGAATCGACCACATCACAATGGTTGAAATCCTCATCACGTCTCTCGTCTCGTCTGTGATTGGACGATTCCTGCACATCCGCTCCACTCCGCCCAGCTCCGCGTCATTGGAAATACACCCTTACCCGGGAGCCGTGCCTCTGAAAACACGTTGAGCCGTTGCATTCTTGCATTTTTGACACTGGTTATGGGTCGTCAGAAGCCCGAAAGTCTGACAACCAGTCTTGCCAAGGCGTATCGTATTGCCCATTACGTAACTGGTTTGTGGAGGTCAGATAGGCAGATACTGGTATTCAGCTGCATCCGGTTAGACTGGAAGCCGACCCCAACATAGTTGGGAAAGGCTAGGCAGATGATGAATTTCAATTTACAGCAATCGTTTCAACTCATAGTTAGCTTTCTACTCTTTCATCCAACAAAATACAAGTACCTATAACAACTTTAAGTTGTTATCTGACAACAGTTACAACAAATACCAGTCAGTTCAGTCTAGCCGCGTTTAGCTCCGTCGTTTATTACTTCGTTAGGTCTAATTTCTATTTAATTACTTTGTCCTAGGCTACTTTGTCCCCTGCAGAGGGTAAGGCAAGGATAATTGAGTCAACCGCTAAAGTCTACATTTTTAAACGGGCTTTCGTGGTAAGTTTTTAAAAGGGGAGGTTAATAAGTTTGGGGAGCACAGCATTGCTGCAATGATATCTTTTTACCCGACTACGGTGAAGCAAAAAGGACGGTTATGATTTTGGCCGGTACGTATGTTCCTATGTATGTTCATCTGTTCCGATCAGTCGACAAGTGAATAACAGCTGATTTAAACTTCTATTTCTGTTTCTGTGATCGCAACTTTCGTTATGTAACATTGACTGGCTTTCGACAAGTCTGTGAAAGGTCAAGACGTTTGAATAAGATAGGGTAGGTATGTCCTTTCTTATTGTTTTGGGCTTAGCTTAGATTCTATTGTTAAGGTTGAGAAATCCTTGGGTCGCCACATAAACTAAATCAAAACGACCAATCGTTTGATTAAATTTTTATCGAATCTCATCTTGATATATTTTCCAACGCGATTGATTAAGACGCAAATATATGCCAACGGCCTTGAGTGGTTAGCTTGCGTGTTCTGTGCTGAGCTCACGCAACGCGTCGTACCTCCACCCAGTAATAGGACTCGCCCATCAAGGAGCGCTGTCCTAAATTAGACGCATTAATAATTTATTACACATATAATATGTTTTAAACAAATAATTACCCTATGTAATATAAACATAATCTAAAATATTCGCATGTCAAGTTATTAAGAAAATGTTCAAATTTAACATAGGTATATTTTTCCAAATCAATAACACTACTCGTTTAGACATATTCAGTTTAAAATAATTAAAAGTCAGTTATCGTCGCCTTAACGTCAACTCAGTTAGCATGACCTAAAACAAAAGTAGAAAAAGTTAGGATGACTTAATCATAGATAAGCACTTTTCACATTCATCCTAACTATAGCTTTAACCGCCCTAGAAATAATGGTGTTATTATGACATCTTAAGTACCTACTCACGTAGCTACACAACAAAAATACTTTCCCAAATTCACACGGCGTCCAAGCTATGAATTACAATATTACAATAAAACCGTCACAATACAATCTAATATAAGTCCGTGGCTGAATGGAGCGGGTTCACGGAAGGGTCCCACAAATCATCGCCGCCTCATACGCGTGTAATTATCCCGAGCCGGACCCGCCCGATAAGATCTCTATAGCCGCTAATCTCTGAAGAATAACGTTGAGAAGTTCCACTCTTGGCTGGAGCAAGCCGTGGGATGGGACTTTAACATAGAAGGACGACCCCCTATACAGGCAGGGACATGACGCGACCTGTTACAGTCCGCTAGGCGTAAAGCTTTGCATTTGTGTGAGTGAACACCAAAATGGTACGAGAGCCCATGAAATTTTTGTCTTATCGTTTTACGTAAGACACAAACTTCAATCGGCTTATCGTTTTACGTTTTACAACGATGCGACATGGTTTTGATCATGGCCTCTCGTACTAAAAGAACAAAAGCCCATTGCCAAAAAGACCGGTTTTAAACCAAACAAAGAACGCGTCGCGCTCTATGCCGGACGTCACACCTACACTATCTATGTGCATTCACACAAATGCAAAGCTCATCTTACGCCTCGCAGACTGTACCATGGATTCAGTATATGATTCTGGACCCCTTTTTTATGCACTAAGATAGTCTCTAGGTGTAAAACCTATACTATAACGGGTATTAGGTCTACATCGAAGAAAATACAGCAGGCAGATGGCAGCGACATCGACGGGATTCTGGAAACACCCCGCGTGAAATTTTACGTCGGATAATTTAAAAAAAAACCGGTCAAGTGCGTGTCAGACCACGCACAATGAAAGGTGGCGAAGTTGGTATGAATTTATCCCAAGAACAAACTTAACATTGTAGTTGAAAAACATGTTCAATATCTTTACATACCGAGACCACTCCGTGCCTCGGACAGCACGCTAAGCAGTTGGTCCCGTCTGTAGATCTTGGATCTTTGACCGTCTTTACGGGTCGTCAGTAGCCTGGACGTCTGACAACCAGTCTTACCAAGGGTTATAGTGTTCAATACTCAATACTCAATATCTTTATTGCTTTAACATAACCCACCCAACCAACCTAACCACCCACCCAGCCTAACTGGGTTATTGAGGTCACATATAGGCAGTCGCTCCATGTAAAATATTGGTATTCAGCTGCATCCGGTTAGACTGGAAGCCGACCCCAACATAGTTGGGAAAAGGCTAGGCGGATTGATTGTGAATCTTGTAGGTAATCCTGCAAAGCAGTACAGACATTCTGTTCCTCATTATTCGGTGCCCCTAATCCAACGGTTGTCTGACTAAGGCGGCAGGAATGTGCGCGGGCGACGCGTTGTCCCCCGGGAACCGCCTGCGCTTGTACACACAACAGATATGTTCAAAGGACTACTCCGTATTTACCGATTAGGCAACATGTTTAAATCCTGTTTTTCCCGATATGATAATAAGGTGTGAAGAACATTTAAAAGGAGGACGTTTTGACCTTTGAATGGAAATGACCTTTAAATTAATACTTCTGAATGGTTTCAGCATCTGTTGGGAATACCTATGATGTCCAGCACGTCTAAAAGGCTAATAAAACTATATGAATCCTGAAGGACTCTATTTAATAATATACCAGCTTTTGTAAGCGGCTTCGCCACCGTACATATTTCCGGGATAAAAAGTAGCCTATGTGCTATTCCAGACTATAGTCTATATCTGTGTCAAATTTCATCCAGATCCGTGCAGCCGTTCTGGCGTGAATGAGTAAGGCCGCTTTCACATTAGGGCGTTAGCAGCACGACAGTAGCGCGACAGAAGCACATGCCTTATGCATGCAATATTTTAATGAAAATAAATAAGAGTAAATTCTACCTATATAAATTGTGCATTTGAACAAACATCCATCTATCCAAATTTTCGCATTTATAATAGTAGTAAGATCATTCGACTTCCGAAATAAAGAACTGTGTTCTTATTATACCTACCTACATCCCATCCCGAATGATTGTTCCTAAGATTACTTCCATCTACTTAATATTATTCTGTTTGGATTGCATATTTTGTTAAACTTTGCTTTCTGAACCTTCTTACTTCCTTAGCAACCGGTATGCGCCTGCGCACCGCGATCAAGATCCGCCGCGCATTCCAGCCAGTCGCGATACCGCTCTACAGATGAAAGGATGATCCTTTATTTTTAAGGATTTATAAACTTGTCTTAACGCTGGGATAAACGCATTTTTATTCAAGTAGGGACTGCTTGTTTTATTTCATTCACGTATTCTACAGTAAAATGACAATATCTGCAATTCCGTTTTACGAGTCAAGTGTTGGTCCATTTTATGAGTCTTGTGGTCGCAAACTTATCTAGGATTGTACTTTTAACTGACATCACAAATTCGGCATTAGGTCAATCAATCTGCCTAGCCTTTTCCCAACTATGTTGGGGTCGGCTTCCAGTCTAACCGGATGCAGCTGAATACCAGTATTTTACATGGAGCGTCTGCCTGTCTGACCTCCACAACCCAGTAACTGGGTATAATTACGATACCCCTTGGTAAGACTGGTAGTCAGACTCTCGGGCTTCTGACGACCCGTAACGACTGTCAAAGATCCACGAATGACAGCCGGGACCTACGGCTTAACGTGCTTTCCGAGGCACGGAGGAGCCTCGGTATGTAAAGATGGTCACCCATCCACTGACCAACCCCGGCAAGCGTAGCTTAACCTGATGGATCGACCCGGCAGTAGGTATGCCTACTAATCGGTGGCTGTCATCTGAGTTTGTTCCAGCTAAGTTTCAAGGACGTCCAGGAGAGTTTTCTTATAGAGGCCAACTTTTCGCAATTTATGCTAGATCACTCGACGAAAATCCCGTCTCTTCTTTGTAATTCCTGAGTTTCAAATTTCTGGTGAAACAGCATAGCAAACCATGTATGACTTGCATTTAAGTTTAGGTAGGTACCTAGTTTTGTACGCTATCTAAACACAAACTACAATTTCACATCCAACCCAATGACCTACAGGCTCAAGTAAATTGCCACGACATAATTGGACGTAACATGACTACATGACCAACGTTCTCCCTACGCGTCTCACATTGCCACAAAGAGCATCCGTAGCCAGCGACCGACAAACTCCAGACATAACAAAGCAACTAATACATCGCACACCTAGATCTAAACTGAGACAACTCAAAAAAGGTCATTTTTCAGGAGACGATAAAAACGTAGGTATATCTGCATTTTTTGTTAGGGAAGTTATACAATTTAATTTGATTCTAGATAATAAATAGATTGTAAAATGTCAATGTATACAAAGTGGGGCTAAAATTCAATAATTTTTATCGTTAATCACTGTTTTTCAAACATAACTCAAAATTAATGACTTTTGAGTTGTCTTAGTTTAGATCTAGGTGTGCGACATGTTCATTATTGTACTAATAGCGAAACTGTTTAGTGTACAGGGTTCAACATAGCTTGAACCGCAGGCAACCATTCACAGCATCATTCGCTTAATTTAAAGTAGTTCATCATAATTTTCAAGTCATTGGTCAAAACGTTCTTTGAAATAAGAAAATGTGACTGTTGAAATGTTTGTCATATGGAATTTAAATGCAAAGATGCTTTTTTGAAAAAAATAATCTATTATTATGTGTTGTTAATAAATAATATTAATTTTATAGGTAATTATTAAAAACACATTTCTATTGTGATAAACTGATAACTAATAAGTAAATTCATCTCAGTAAGTATTATACATAATTATGATCTGTTTTTGAGCTAAGTTTAACACAATAGAAATGTGTTTTTAAAAATTACCTATAAAATTAATATTATTTACTTATTAACAATGTTATGATAATAAATTACATTTTTCAAAAAAGCATCTTTTCATTTAACATTCTTAAAGGTCCTCCCATGTAAGCGAGAGAGGTGATAAAATATGAGTCAAATAAAAGCAAAGGCAGCAACATCCAGATAAACCAAAATGGCGGTAAACAATGTTTTTGTTTTCTAAGCAGTGCAATTACTATTGGATATTGCTGTTTTTGCTGCAAAACTATAATTTCAACGGTTATTTTCTAAGAGATGTTGCTGTTTTTGTTATGAACTTATTAATTCAAACAATGAAGTCGATTTGACATTGATATTATACATTTAAAGTTGCTATAATTGAAAAGATGGATGTTGCTGGCTTTGCTTTTATATGACTCATATGATAGGCCTCTTAACAGGAAAAAGGGCAAAACTCTGCTGAAATGCAAACGTACTGAGGTAAAAGTACTTATGTACCATCGCTGACATTTGCCGTGAACCACTTTTCGACGTTATTACATACAGTACGGCCGATTTAACTTGACAAGTCAGAACTTCGCGCAGAAGTCTGCGCGGTATCATTTTTTAGGAACCAAATGGCGAGTGTAAGTGAGAGAACATGCGCGAAAGTTAGTAGTGCCTATGTTCAGACTTGCCAAGATATTTCGGCCGTAGTGTACTATGGTAAAGGTTCAAAAGTGGTTCACCGCAAATGTCCGCGATAGTACATACCATACATCATAAAGCATCAAATCAAGCTTTAAACATCAACTGGTGAAAGTTGGGCTTCCAATGACCATACCAAGAACAGTCCACCTTGAAACGTCATACAATAACCATTTCTGTCCGGTGGATCCTCCTCTTCGGGCTTTTTACAACACACACTCTCACAGATGCAAAGTTGTTCTTAGAAGAACCACGTGGTACGAGTTTTCAGTGTGGACACGAACCTCTGTTGCCATGTGTACATGCACTGTAAAATATGATCGAGAGAACTTGCAAACAATAGAACTATAAGTCGTCGTAACAGTGACGTTATATCTTTGAAACAATCACGAAATACCCGCACAATGGACTGAGGTAATTGTGGCTCACTAACGGGTTTCAACCATTGTGTTAAAACTTTAAAACCTGTAGGTATTCAGACTGTCGAAAATAATGGGGGAATTTGTTAAATACTCAATACCTACTATGTTCTTTTGCGGCATTTCTTCCCTACATATTCATGGCAAAATTAATTTTTATCTCTTTTCTCATCACGATACCAAAACTTGATACCTAACTGAAACATTTATTTTGTCTTTGATCTGAAATATTTTGAGGGGTTCGTGGCTAAATGATAACAGCCGCACGGGTCAAAAAAAGGTTAAGCCACGCTTGCCTCGGTCGGTTCGTGGATGGGTGACCATTAACTACATAACGAGACCCCTCCGTGTCTCGGAAAGTACGTTAAGCCATTGATACCGCGAATATATTTTTCAATACACTTCCTCGAATACTGGTTCATATCGCACTACGATTAGGTTCGCAATGCAATGTATGTCGCACGCGTGCGATTTTTCATTTTCCCACCCGTGTGCGGGAATGAAAATTGCCACAGACGACTTATACCTATACTTAGTCCAAATTGGTTTAATGCCTCTATTTACAACTCTCTATTCGGAGGTGAATGTTTTTTTTAATCTCGGCAAAGAGATATCCGTCTATAAGGCGTTAATATTTTTTGAATATTTAAATAATGTTTCTATATAGAATATTATCAAAAACCATGATTATTACAATAAAAAAAAACGTTTATGAACAAATTAACATTTATTTGTGTTCTAAATTCAAAAATATTTGAATTTTCTATTTTTCATATAATATTAGGCTGTTTATCGGCTTTAAACCTTTGCTTCTCTTTCAACCTAGCGAAAGCAAAGCGCGAAAAAAAAAGATAATTTAAATCATAGTTTCCTGTTAATTCATGACAAAAATATTTTCCGTTATTTTATTTTATTTCTTCAAAAGTGTATTGAAAAACGTCGTTTGATACTCGTGGACATTTGTTATTGCAGTTCTCGGCTCAAAAACAACCTCGCCTACGGCTCGGGTGTTTTAATTCCGCCTCGAATGCAATAACAAACGTTCTCCACTTGTATCAAAATGTACAATTGACACTGACCTGGTAATTGCAAAAAACGCAAGAAATTTCAATTTCGCGGGCTACCATTGCGCATTCACCTTAAAAGTTTAAATTCATTCAATATCACGAAATAATTAGCATTGTAAGGAATTTCAGCCAGAACATGGCGCCTCTTTGCGAGAAAATGTGATTTCAGAAAAGGTGTTTCTTTTTCATTATTTGATGTGTTTGTGTATTTTTTCTAAGTAATTATGCCTTTAACTTAAAGCTTTAGTTGTAAATCAGGTTACAGCCTCTTTAGTACTATACCTATACCTCTGCCCAACCCTTCGGGAAATACAGGCATGGTACTATCTATATTATGTTCTAATCAAAGATGGTGATCGCATTTTATTTTAACTAGCATGCAGGAGGTCACCGCTGCTCATCCGTATGAAATAATTCCCAAGTAACTTGAAAGACATCATTGGACAATAGAGAGAAATCATTTGCTGGGACATACAGGATATAACACTGACCAAAAACACGCTAGGGAAACTTCAGTTACATCACACAGAGGATGCTTGCAGCCAGACGGCAATATTTTCCAAGGCCACGGGCTGCCTGTTTATCTACGGCCTGATTATGTAAAACTGTTTTAAATTGAAACGCTTAACCTAATAACGTGTGTAATTTTATTGTAATCAAATGCTGTACAAGCTAGTCTAATGGCAATCGATTTTATGTAAATTGTAGAATATTATAAGTAGGTACATACATAATGTATTAATATTGCTCATCTTATTGAAGGAGCGATTATGCCTCTCCTTGTCAATTAGGTACGTATCATTTTTTAAATGTATTTATAGGGTCTGCCCTAATTACCTACACCATGGTGTTTCACGTGAGCATTTACCATTGAATAAGAGGGGCTAAGTAATAAAAGCCGCACGGGTCGATCGATCAGGTTAAGCTACCCTTGCCGCGGTCGGTACGCAGATGGGTGATCATCTTTACATACCGAGACCCCTCCCCACCATGCCTGCAGGTTAAGCCGTTGGTCCCGGCTGTCATTCGTGGATCTTTGACAGTCGTTCCTGACGACCCAGTAGCCCGAAAGTCTGACAACCAGTCTTACCAAGGGGTATCGTGTTACCCAATAACTGGGTTGTGGAGGTCAGATAGGCCGTCGCTCCTTGTAAAATAATGGTATTCAGCTGCATTTGATTAGACTGGAAGCCAACCCCAACATAGTTGGGAGAATGCTAGGTGGAATGATTGATCTACCATTGAATAAAACATCGATTTCATTCAATTAGGTACCTAACTACATGAAAAAAGTAACAAACAATAAGTGAGTATACAAAAAGCCATAAATGCCCGTTTTTCCTTATTTTCTTTCGCAGTCTCTTGGGAATGCACACAGTCAGTCACCAAATGGTGGACCGCGGTCCGTATGACCGCCGTCCTATAATATTTCTTTAAGTACCTATTTTATTTTTAAGTACCTACCTAAACAGTAAAATTAACTAAAACTTAATCAATAAATTAATGAAAATTTTGATCTTTTTTGCTAGTAATCGTCTACCAAAAGGACCGCGAAAGTCATAGATAGGTACCTATTATTTAAAAAAAACCGGTCAAGAGCGAGTCGGACTCGCGCACCGAGGGTTCCGTACCATCATATAATATGCAATTTTTTTTGTTGATGATTTCTGAAAAAGTGTGCTATTTAGAGTTTAAGTTACTTAATCTTTACATAAACTTCTATCACATAGAAAAATTTCTTTATGCAAACTTCGGAGAATTATGGGGAAGGAGAACGAGAACGGTATATTTTTTTTACATTTTTCATCAAGTCGAAAACTATCCGGCCTAAAAAAAAGAAAAAAATGTTTGAGAATGCGCAAACAGCGCTCTTTCATATTATGATACTAATGCCCCACTTTGACATTTTCAGTCCGTTGCAATTTTTTTTTTTTAATTTCTATCGTAAGTATTTGCAAAATAGTTGGGCAAACGTCGTCTAAAACTGTTCCAAAATTTCAAGTTGATAGCTTTAGTAGTTCTTGAGATATCCAGCTATGACAGACGGACAGACAGACAGACAGACTGAGTTCCACCTTATGGATTCCTTTCTAAAAACGGACCCCAATTGAAACTATGTACTTGGTGATCCCTGGTCTAAACTAAAAGGAAGTGTACAATGCGGTAAAACAAAATAATAATACCCGCAACTTCTTCAAACGCCTCAATTCCATAAGAAAACAAAAGTGCCGATAAAAAAAGTTGCCATAACATTTCCCTAAAGGGTAAATGATGAGTTCGAAACACTTTTAGCCATGGCAACACTTTCGTACCTTTCTTACGGAAGCCAGGTGTAACTCGAGCCGAAGTAAAAACTTTTCTCTGCGTCATTAATCATTGCCAAAAGTCCGCTCAACACTCGTTGAACAAAATGAGTGTTTCACAGTAAAGCAGTTATTTATACTTTTAATTTTCAGCCGCTTGTGTAGTTTGTTTGAGTTACTTACTTGAAACTTTTGGGAAAATGTGCGTTATGGGAATATGACTATCGGAATGGAGTGTATAACTACGTAAAAAAATTAAATTATATGTGTACTCCGTTTCAATAACCTACTCACATCCAGAAACATAAAAAAAAACCGGTCAAGAGCGAGTCGGACTCGCGCACCGAGGGTTCCGTTCCGATTTCTGAAAAAGTGTGCTATTTAGAGACATCGTTTTATTTTTCCTGTAATCTTTACTTAAACTTCCATCACATAGAATAATTTCAGATTTTTCTCTTTTCAAACTTCGGAGATAAGGGGGGGAACGGTATTTTTTTTTTTACATTTTTCATCAAAAGTCAAAAACTATGCGGCCTAAAAAAAATATGTTTGAGAATGTGCAAACAAGGCTCTTTCATATGATACCCCACATGCCCTAGTCGCCCCACTTTGAATTTTTAAGACACCCTTTCAGTCCCTGTTGCAAAAAAAAAAAAAAAATATTTTTATTTCTTTCTTATTTGCAAAACAGTTGGGTAAACGTCATTTAAAACTGTTCCAAATTTCAAGTTGATAGCATTAGTAGTTCTTGAGATATCCAACTGTGACAGACAGACAGACAGACAGACGGACTGACAGACCGACAGACAGACAGACTGAGTGACACCATAAGGGTTCCTTTTTTACCATTTTGGTACGGAACCCTAAAAATAGAGTACCGAAGTACA
Organism: Cosmia trapezina; assembly: GCA_905163495.3. Taxonomy (NCBI): domain Eukaryota; kingdom Metazoa; phylum Arthropoda; class Insecta; order Lepidoptera; family Noctuidae; genus Cosmia; species Cosmia trapezina. The sequence continues at coordinate 10,383,220 of LR991022.1, read as the reverse complement.
GAATAATAATGTTACAGTATTAGTAGTAGTTTATGTTCATAGAACACGGCCGAAAGGACGCGCTTCGACATCTCAGTCCGGCCTCAAGTCTGCTATTACAATAGTGTCAGAATGGTCGATCATTGATTTCATGATTGTTGATTTTGACAAGTTTGGTAATCTACTAATATAATGGCGTCATTATGGCGTCATTATGACTTTCCAATGGTCAACCACTGACACTCCATTGTAAGAAATTATGAATTTAGCAGATTACGAACTTTTAGCAAAATGACAATGCAGTGACAATGGGATCGTGTTGGAATGACGAATTTCTAAAAAATATCAGACTTGGGGCCCAGTATGCAACAGTTCGAGTGCGCGGCAGTTACCTGCGCACGGATGGACGCGGATTTATGCCCAGATAAAACTACTGTAGCTTTATTATACTGTGACAACAGAAGTCATAATTGTGCGATAGCTTTGACGTAGCACTCACTGCAATGTTATTTGAATCAGTTTTTAGTTTTTTTAGGTCCGTATTACAGAAGGAAACTCAAGCACTAATCTTTGTTTAAATTTAGTTTAAAACTAATTTCGACCAATCAAATGGCTTGAATCTAGTTTTAAATAATGCTTGAGTATTGACTGACTGACGTTCTGTATTGCTGACCTACTTACTATTTGTCGCCCGAATCTACATAACATAACCCAGAACATTATTATTACCTACGAAATGAAGGGCTTTGCCTTCAGTAGGTAAAGTACCTACAGCTAGGGCTTCCCTAATGAATATTCTGTTTCGGTCAACATGAAACCCCAGGAAAGCCGCTTCCATCGAAACTCAATCTTACGTAGCCCCTAAAGTAAACATTTCGAGTAGGTAATTAATCTCACTATTTCACGAGTTTAATGGTGAAACGGGGAAGTGTCGAAGTGGGAATCATAGAAAAGTTTCATAGTAGGGGAAGCAGGCAGGCAGGGCCAGATGCAATACAGAGCGGCGGCCCCGACAGGCCCCGACCAGCGCGCTCCGGTCATAAAACTTTTTAAATTGCTTTCTTTTTACATTTAAATAAATGGTTGTTGTAAATAATTCGCAGATTCCTTTATTTCCCTTCCTCTAACGGCTCAGTGTGTAAAGTTTATTTTATCAGACGTTATGCTAGTTCTATAAATACTTTTTCATGAAGATACTTCAGTTTTTATCATAGAAAATTGTTTAAAGGTACTACGAGTAGGTTTGATTTACAATCATCTATTGCTTAGTTTTACCTTTTTCTTAATAGTTTTCTACTTAATATATGGAACTGCAAATAAATCTACCTATTGCATTTTTCAAACGCAATGGTCTTTCCATTGCAATTTGCATCCAAAAAGCGAAGGCTACCAACATACGATAACATGAAACGAAAATTATTCATATTTCGAATGAACCGGCAAGCAATGAAGGTCGTCTCGAATTCGTCCCTGTTTGCGTCCGATTTCAGGTGAGGGCGGAACTCTTCACCTTTGAACTTCGCAATCTCTCGGTCCACACGAAGCCTCCTTTCTTCAAACTTTATGAGTATGTAATCCGCTTCGGGCTCGTGACCTGATTTCGGGTATCGCTCAAACTCAAACATATTTTTTGCTACCGGTAAAGAGATAGGTACTCACGGATGGATGTAGCTAATACTTTTCAAAGAAGTGCCTGTGATTCGCAAAGGAATTTCTACGTGAAAGCTGTTTAATCGAAATGTTATTGCAAATATTGTACCTAACTGAAGATTTATATCTACGAGTGAGTTACAGTTTAGGTACCTACTCTGAAAATCAGTCATCCGTTGCGGCAATAAATTCAACTCTTTTGCTGTATGAATGACACACAAAGACCACACACATCACACACAAGATGATCACATTGCTGCACTGCTGAACAAAAAGAAATATTAGAGGTAGCTATATGACTTGAATGACAAACAAAAATATAAACAAATAAGGCGCGGTGTTAGCTCAGTAATCACAAAAATTGGTTTCTTGGATTGTCGAGTATGACGTAAAATCAAAAATCAAAATCAAAAGTCATTTATTCAAATTAGGCTGAGAATCAGCACTTTTTGAACGTCGAAATTACAGTAAGACAGTCCCCACAAAACGCCCGCCCTTCACCACTTCCTAGTGCTTTAGCTGGGAAGAAGAAGTAGCGGAACAAACTCCCCAGCAGCACAGCTGTCTGTTCAGTTAGAAGAACTAGATTCTATACAATAGTACCTATGCAAAATAATTTACGCAACACAATACATTAAATTATATTTTTGTCAAATAAAATAAACAATTTTAGTACTTAACTAATATAACCAATTTTAGTACTTAACTCATGTAACGCAATGAAACTATCCGACGCAAAAAATACAGTGGACAGAGAAGGGTTTAAAGAAAAATTTTAACCGAATAGAATAGTAAAAATTAGTTTGATATTCTCAATAAAAAAATTTGGAAGTTGCTCCAACAAAAATAAACTTTGGGGTTGAACATCTCTGTATTTTCAGGGATAACAATATTCATTTTTTTAATAATTTAATAGAATTAGCATTTTTTTTAAACTTTAACCGGATAATTATTTAGTTTATTGTGTCTATTCTGAATAATCTAAAGAAAACCTGGAAAATAAATGCACATTCGCAGCTTAGTCACATCTCGGCAACACAAATATTGTTTTCAATTTTCAACCTTATTTCTAGCCAGCTAATGGTGACAATAGATTACGCGGTTAGTTGCCGTTTAAAATCGTAGTTAGTCCGCGTCTTAAGACTGTGGTCGCATATTTTCGCGCTCGGATTTTAAACATCTGACGCTCGACGCCGCGTAGCGAGTGCGCGTGTGTGCGTTTTTCCTCATGTACGGCACACAGTTGCGATGCTGCGACGACTAAACGATCTTGATCGTAGCTATGGCGTACCTATATTTTTTTGAAGTAAAAGCTAGAGGTTTACGGAGAAAATAAAAAGACTGTCCACAATACATTATTAGTGTATTTTAATTAAATTTATACAAATATGGATGAAGAAAATAATATTATGTAGGTACTTAAAAAAAATAAACTCATTTTACTTATTTGCTTAAGTATTTGTATACTTATAAGTAATTGAAGTTTTATAAAAGTATTTGTATTTGACAACACGGTTGGCGCAGTGGCTGAGCAATTGACTGCTGCGCAGCATGTTGTGGGTTCGATTCCCGCACGGAACAAATATTTGTACGACCTACAAGTACTTATTTGTTTCCGAGTCTGGGTGTTTTTCTATCTATAATATGTATGTATTTACAAAAAAAAATGTATATAAGAAGTTTATCAGCCATCTCGTTACCATAACACAAGCATTAGGTTGCTTAGCTTGGGACTAGATGGCGTTGTGTGAAATGTCCAAGGATATTTATTTATTATTTATTTTATTCATTTGTCTAAGGGGATTGATTGACTTTTCCTTGGATCTATAATTTCTGGGAGAACACAATCAGAATAAAAATTTTTTAACAGCGGAGCCATCTTTTGTCCAAAATCATCGTTTTTTTTTGTAAAACAGTTCAATTTAAGCCCTATTTTAATGTAGATAAAGACGCCACGCGCTAGCTATAATTATTTATTTTTCTTGCGGCATAGGTTTACCAACCGCATCAAGTGCATAAAACAGTTGAATTTGAACCAACACTAATACATAAATACATAAAGCCGCCTCATGCGCAAATGTTTGGTTTACTGTTTTCAAATTTCAAATAGGTAGGTCACCCCGCTGCCACAGAATAAATAATAGTACTGCTGCGTTCGTGTGGGGTTGGTTTTATAATGTTTATTAGCCTAGGCAGGTATTGTACGTGCCCAGTCGACCTAATGACTATACAGTCGACCACACGTCGCACGTCAGTGGTAAGTGATAAGGATTTGTATAGGTATCGTTTTCATAGTTTTCGATTTCGACTATAGCCAATAGTGAAGCCAAAATTAAAATCCAAGATGGCGGCTGCGAAAATTTTAAAATTTTTCGTCATGGATGTCGTTTTCATAGTTCTCGAGGATGAAGCTGATAGTGAAGTCAATCATCCTAGAAGGGATGATTGACTGCACTATGCGGCCCAAGAGAGCAATGCAATGGTGGCCCAATGGTAACGATCCCGACATACGAGTAGGTCATGGTTTCGAACTCAGGCAGGCACTTTGTGTAAATAATTTCATCACCACTACTCTCAAATCAGTGAAGGAAAATATCGTGAGGAAACCGCCTAGAACCAAGAATTCGAAGACATGTGACATCTACCAAGCCGCACTGGGTCCTCGTGGTGTATTACGGCCCACTCCCTCTCACCGAGAGGAGCCCTGTGTCCCAGCAGTGGGAACATTATAGGCTGATTATGATTGAGACCCATTATGTTGTGAGCGAGCACGTTTCAGTGCCAGAGGTCATCACTGATGTGAGACGAGAAGATATATTACGCTCAACACCGCCGCGCGCGGCCCTTGTCCGATCAGAGCGCGGCTAGCCGCGCATGGCAGCCGCGCTCAAATGCCGCTCTATATTTGGACACACCTTTATATAGTGCCTTTATCTATGCCTCACTCGTTTCGTATCGTTTAGTGCGGTCGCGATTTGAGTGTATTTCCCATAGTTTTATTGATGTTTTCCTCGACCCCTGTTTTCTTTCTGCGGACTTCTGATCTTGCTTCTTGTACGAACCTTGCTACCACACCGGACACGGTACGGAGAACCCCGCATAAACGTTGGACTTGAACTTGTTATTTTGTATATTACGACCAGCCTACTGATTTCATATTGGCACCATGGATCGTTGTGTAAATTGTGGCAAAGTGAGTGTGTGAGTGGGAGTTTACGTGGTCGTCGAGCTGAAGAACTTCAAAAATCAGCTGTTAAGTACCTATATGTAGATCGTTATGTAACCTCACTTTTATTACATCTCTTTTAACTCGGAACTTGACCGCGAAAATCCGCAAAATGTTCAGTGATGGTTTGATAATATAGTAGCTATAAATTGACACCAATTTCATTTTTTTACAACCCAGGCCCAGGCCCAAGTTTATATGACATGGTTTCCGTCTCCTTTGTCACGGATCCACAATAGAGATTGTGGCAGTAGAGATTTCAAATAAAAATCTGATATAAATTTTTTCTCCATATTCATCCTCCAAAATTCTTGTAGCCATCTTGGATTTACATTTTGACTACACTATCGACGTTAGCACCCAGAAGAACCATGAAAACGATACCTGTATTGAATTATTGAATATACTTGAAAAATGGCCTCACTTACCCGCCGTGGTCACCGCTCTGCGCCCTGGACGATGAGACGATGCTGCTCCTATCCGTCCCGGGACGGGCTGGTGGTTTTACGGGTTTCACAAGGTTTAGGCCGTGCTAGTGGGAAGTTATATGGTTCAGGCACTCAGGTTTTGCTGTATTTAGTTAACTTGGAGCGCACGCAATGACGGCGTTGCAGGCTCTTTTCGACCGTTTGTGCGACTGACGTTAGCGCCACGCGCGCGGGCGTGAGCGCGTATGTAACTTATTTTTTTTCAAATAGCGCGCGTTGATTGGCTCCGAGATGTCCATTGGCGGTTTGGCGGGATTTATAGTGAGAAGCCAAAACAAAAACCCAACATTCCCCCCATCGAAATCCGCCAGGATTTCCCGGTTATAAGGTCATTTGACAGAGTTGTCAAAGTGTTGAAGTATTGAATAACAACATTTAACTATCTAAGCATTGTTGAAAACATGTGATAGTGTGTGGTTTATGATTGTGTGAGTAGTGGACTGTATACATAAATAATTATATTAAAAAATAGTTTACTAAACTAAGGAGTTCACTCATTCAATGTTCCGAATGAGTGCCTAATGAAATTCAGTTAAATTTAAGATGATTCCTGCTCCAAAGGGAGCGGACTAAGCTTGACCACGGGTCGAGTAATGACAGTGTTCTTGGTACGAAGACCGACCACGCGTACGATGCCATCAGACCCCGGGTACAATTTTATAACTCGACCTAATGCCCATCGAAGAGGAGGCGCCTCCGAGTTAATGAGTACCAAATCTCCTTCTTTCAGATTGCGACAACCATCCAACCACTTCTGTCGTTGTTGGAGCGTGTGGAGGTAGTCTTTTCGCCAGAGTCGCCAGAATTTTTGCGACATCTGCTGTACGGCTTGCCAACGATTTAGTTTCCATATGGGATAATTCGTCAAGTCGTACTCGGGTGCTTCTAGAAGTTCTCTACCGATCAGAAAGTGCGCCGGTGTGAGCACTTCGAACTCACTGGGATCTGAAGATAGTGCACACAGCGGTCGTGAGTTTAACACTGCTTCGACGCGTGCAAAAAGGGTGGTAAGCTCTTCGAATGAAAGGGCTCTTTCTCCGACAGTTCTTTTCAGGTGCGTCTTTGCGGATTTGATTGCTGCCTCGTATATGCCTCCAAAATGGCTGCCAGTGGGTGGATTATGCTTCCACGTCACTTTGCGTGTGGTAAAGTTGCAAGAAATTTCATCAGTATTAGCTTCGAAGAACTTAAAGACGTCTGCTAACTGTTTACCAGCTGCGACAAAGTTTGTGCCGTTATCAGATATAACAGCACTACACAATCCACGCCTGGCGGTGAATCGATCGAATGACGCGAAGAAACATTCTGTGCTCAGAGACGAGAGTGTCTCCAAGTGCGCTGCACGAGTTGCGCAACAAACAAATACGCATAGATATGATTTTACGATACGAGCATTCCTACGAGTTGATTCCTTCGTATAGAAAGGGCCACCGATATCAACACCGACCGTGTGAAAGGTATGTACATCTTGAGTTCTAAATCTGGGCAGTTGACCCATGATGGGTTGCCAGGACTTGGGCCTGGCCTTAAAGCACGCAATACATTTAGTAGTTCGCGTTCTTATTACACTCCTAGCTGACACTATCCAGTATTTTTGACTTAATATACCTTGAAGAGATCGCGGTCCTGAATGTAAGTAAAGAATATGGTAATAATCGATAAGACTATACGTGAAATTAGATTTTTTAGGAAGCAACAGTGGATGCTTCTTATCATACGTTATCCTAGATTGCGAAAGTCTGCCCCCCACCCTGAGGAATTTATTCACGTCTAAGAAGGGGCTGAGCTTTCGCAAATTCTGATGAGGTTTCAAGCCTTTTGACAGTGCTATGATATCCTCAGCAAAGTGATGTTGCTGTACCGATTTTATCAGACTGTCGTGCGCCTTACGCAGATCGATTATCATGAGCCCAGTACGTTTGTCTCGGGGTAGTCGACAGTTACGTATGAACTGGTGGATACGTGCGACCACATGCAACAGTTTGTTAAAACTAGAATAACGATCGGTTAATTCATATACAACGTCGGTGGGAGCTTCAATGGACACCAAATTCTTTGACTCGATAGAAGGCTTAAGCTCCAGTGGATGGTCGTCCCTGAACTCTTCTATGGAACGAATTGGCCAGTTGTCTTCAGAGAGCCACTGTGGACCATTGAGCCACTCCGGCATTGTGAGAAGGATCGAAGGTAACGCGCCACGAGAACACACATCGGCTGGATTACTCACTCCACTGACGTGGAACCAACAGCTACTGGGAACTGTGTCCAGTATCTTGGTCACGCGAGTCGCAACAAATATTTTTAATTTATAGGCAGGAGTGTTCAGCCATGCTAGCACAACTGACGAGTCCGTGAATAACAGAATCTCGTCAATTGTTAGCTTGCGTTCTATTAAAATGTTTTTGACGTATTTAACTAATTTAGATAATAAATGTGCCGCCATTAACTCTAGGCGGGGTATCGATAGGGTTTTTAAGGGCGCGACCTTAGATTTAGCTATGAGAAGGCTGACCTTCTGTTCATTTTCTTTATTTATGGTTTGTAAGTATATTACAGCAGCATAACCAAGAGTCGATGCATCGCAAAATCCTAGAATCCGACAGAAGGTATTTTGCCTAACCATTGCATGTCTGTCATGTTTAAATTCTGAGAGGAGAGGCAGTTCTCGCACGTATGCAAGCCACTCTGCTTCAAGATTCGCAGGCAAACGTTGGTCCCAGTGAAGCTGTAGAGCCCAAAGTTTCTGCATGAAGCACTTGGCATAGAACACACAAGGAGCTACGAATCCTAGTGGGTCGAACAAACGTCCTATCTGCGATAGAATAGATCGCTTTGTGACCTCTTGGTCTAATGGCGCAGTCCGAAACGAGAAACAGTCGGTAGCCGGCTGCCACTGGAGACCAAGTACTTTTAGTGACAGATTTTCCTCATCATTAAATTCGATAGGTGTCTCACGGTGGTCTTCTGGTACGGCTGCTAGTAGTTGAGGGCAATTACTCGACCATTTTCGAAGTATGAACCCTGCACGTTCTAGTATAGCTCGAAGATCCGTCTGCAGCTGTAGTGCAGCGTCGACGCTAGGCTCTGACCATAACAAGTCATCCATAAAAAAAGCTGTCTTCAAGACACGCGCCGCTGCCGGGTACGTGTCCGCTTCAGCAGCTGCTAACGTGTGCAACACCTTGATGGCCAGGTACGGACTGCTGGCTACACCGTATGTCACTGTGTTGAGCTCGTAAACCTGCATGGGTTGATCTGTTGAGTCTCGCCACAAAATGTGCTGATACGGCCGTTGCTCTTGGTGAATGAGGATCTGTCTATACATTTTACAAATGTCTGCTGATAGACACACTTCGTAAAGGCGGAAATTGATTAAAATGTTATTAATGTCTGCTTGAAGTTTTGGGCCCGCCAATACTACATCGTTAAGAGATTTTTGATTGGTGGTTTTACATGACGCGTCAAACACCGTTCTCAATTTTGTTGTGGTGCTGGATGGCTTGTGGATACAAAAATGCGGGATCAAATATTTGGAATCCACGTCTTGCATCTCTCCTAAGCATGTCATGTGCCCTAAAGCCTCGTATTCAGACATGAACTTGTGATACTCGGATTTGAGCTGAGGTTCCCGATTCAGTCTTGCCTCTAAGTTGACCAGGCGACGTAGTGCGACTTGTCTGGATTCGCCGAGATCATGGTCGGGTCGGAGCGGGTATTTCACCACGAACCTACCCGTCTCGTCGCGACGACAATCTTTGGCGAACAGCTCTTCAGCTAAGGCGTCATCCGGTTTCATGGGTTTTTCTGACGGTATGTTCTCAGTATCCCAGAACGCGTTCATGATCTGATCGAGGTTAGTTGAACTTGTGAGACCGCAGAAAGAATTGTCCAAGCTGGCAGTGGTAGCTGACGTCATCGTTTGCCGTGGATTCCGTTGGTGGAGAACGACTTGACCGGTAATTACGTATCCGAAGATGGATTCGATAGCGACAGGCATCCCAGCCTGGGAAGGTAAGATCTTGTCACCGCCGTAAATATATGGGAAAAGATCACTAGCAATCAGCATTTCCACCGGTGCCGGTTTGTTAAAGGCAGGATCTGCCAAGGCAAGATGTTGATATTGATTAAATATCTTGTCTGGCATAGGGACTGTTGGCAAGTTGCCAGCAATATTGGCCACAACAACAGCATCAGTGGCGAGCACTGGAACACTGGTGCCACGTGGCTTGATGGTACAAGTTGTCAAGCCGAAATGCTGGACCCTATTTCCGCCTAAACCTGTAGGTTCGAAATCGCACTTACGACGGGCTAGGCCCAATTTCCTAACACAATCCTTAGTAATGTAACTTGACATAGCGCCACTGTCAATCAGAACACGTACGGGGTGATACTGTGACCACGCATCTGCGACGTGTATGACGGCGGTGCCAAGCAACACGGTCTCTTCAGTTGAGCACGTAAGAGCTACCACTTTCTCCTCGGACTTAGTCGAATCTAGGTGAAGAGTGACGTGGTGTCTCTTTTTGCACACCGTACAACAATGTTTGGACGTACAATCCTCCGTGGCGTGATTGTTCCGCAAACAGTTAGCACACAGCTTGAGTTCCGCAACTTTAACGTTGCGTCGTTCAGGTGTGAGCTCATTGTATTCGGTGCATCGGTAAATGGAATGCTGTGGCTTTTGACAATACAGACACGAGATGGAAGATTTTGACTCACTCTTATCAGTACTGGCCACACCAGACGCTAATGTATGCGCTTGGGTGCGCGAGTTTGGTGCTTTTGACGCCGCGAGAGGGGGCGACCTAGATGCGTTTTGCTTGCCTGGTACCGCCGATTTGACGGACACTGGTTTGCACTCCGACATCTCAAGTACGCGCGCCTGACTCTCAACAAACGTCAATAATTCCGTAACGGTAGGGATATGCCCCGGGGCCACGGTTTGTTCGAACTCACGCCTAGTAACCGCATCTAAATTACGCAACGATACGTAAAATAATATGAAACTGGCTAAATCTGGTATTTTAAGAAGCTCTAGTGCACTAATATTCTCTTGATAGGTATTCATAAATGTATTTAGGTTCGATGCGGACTCGCTGGTAATCGGTTTGAAACAAAACAGCTTATCTAAATAAGCTGTCGCTAGGACGCGCTTATTTTCGTAACGTTTCTCTAGCGATTTCCATACAATCGCGTAATTATCCGCACTGACCGGCATCGACTTCACGATTGGCAATGCTGGACCACTAACGCACGACAGCAAATAATAAAATTTCTCGATTTTAGTTACACGGGAATTATTATGGATGAGACTTAAAAATGTATCACGAAAAGTGGTCCAGTTCTCTATTTTGCCATCGAATTTAAAAAGTTGCAATTCAGGTAACTTAACTCGCCGGAAGTCACCGTCACCGTTCTCGTTCGTATTTCGTTCGGTTTCAATCGAAACGTTCTTGGACGTGAGTGCATCCGCAACAGTACGAATCATGTAGTAAATATCATCAAATGCTGCGATTTCCTTATATGTTGGCTTAAATTTCGAATCGTATTGTCTACTTAACGAATTAATTCCTGCGACAGACCTATCGAATTCATCCCGAATCTTAGACAAATCTTGCACTCTAGCGATAAACAACCCTTCGCTGTTTGGGTCTGTTGATACCGTTTTCGACATTTCGAATAAATTCTGCAAGCGAATAAAACACATCTCCTTTGAAGTCAGAAGTGGTTGAATTAATCTGTCGTATTCCGCGTCCTCCATTTTGAATAAGTACTAAAATGTCCAACACGTAGGTATTAAAAAATAACAAACTCACTCGACTAATAATTTGACCCCGTTAAATTAAAAACAAACGAAATACTTAACACTTTAGGTACGTAAATATTACGCCTAGGTAGGTACCTACGTAAATCTTTTACGAATGTTACGAACGTTGCGCGGCTGACTGTATTATTATCACAGCGATGAACCGATGAACGATTGAACGAACGCAAACTATCCACGCCCGAGCCCGACCGGCCGGCCCCGCTACAAAAACAATGTCATTACGCGAACGCAAATCACAATACCTATGCACTAAAACACTGTTTAACACTAGTAAACATTAATGACAACAGATTTGCCTTTAAATAAAATACAAATATGCCTAGAAACATCGACAAATTGAAACTTTCTAGAAACAAGTAAGAATAGGTGTCATAATACCTACAGACCTACCTACTGCAGAAATTATTTTGCAACGAACCACTTTATTTCACTTATTTACGTAATAAATTAGGTTTCTATAGATTACTAATCACACAATGTAATTAAATAAAGTGATTTCTTTGTAGAACACATAGAAATATTACAACTTATGGCAAAAAAACTTCGATAATTATTCTAGAACTAGTAGGTAGTAGGTACAAATGGCGGCTAAAAAATAAGTTATGTGAAAATGTGTTACTGTAATGAGTTTACTGAGTTTATATGACCATATAACTGGGTTATCCCGGCTCGATATGACCAAAATATGTATTGAATTATTGAATATACTTGAAAAATGGCCTCACTTACCCGCCGTGGTCACCGCTCTGCGCCCTGGACGATGAGACGATGCTGCTCCTATCCGTCCCGGGACGGGCTGGTGGTTTTACGGGTTTCACAAGGTTTAGGCCGTGCTAGTGGGAAGTTATATGGTTCAGGCACTCAGGTTTTGCTGTATTTAGTTAACTTGGAGCGCACGCAATGACGGCGTTGCAGGCTCTTTTCGACCGTTTGTGCGACTGACGTTAGCGCCACGCGCGCGGGCGTGAGCGCGTATGTAACTTATTTTTTTTCAAATAGCGCGCGTTGATTGGCTCCGAGATGTCCATTGGCGGTTTGGCGGGATTTATAGTGAGAAGCCAAAACAAAAACCCAACAATACCCATGATGAAAAATTTGAAAATGTTTGCAGCCGCCATCTTGGATTTACATTTTAACGTCACTATCGGCTTTAGCATCCTCGAGAACAATGGGAACGATCCCCATGACGAAAAATTTAAAAATTTTCGCAGCCACCATCTTGGATTTACATTTTGACCAAATTATATTGTATTATTGATATTGTAATTACAATATCAATATTACAAGTAATACAACATAATTCAAGAATTGTAACATAATTCTCCTAAAGTAAGTGTGCCTACCACGTTAGCTTCTTAAAATATTACTTAAATGAAAGGATCAAAAATATTTAGTCGCACTACAATTGACTATATATCACGCGAGGCGCATGCGCGGCGGCGGGAGGTCAACCGACGTAGGTCCTGCGTCGAAGAGCGCCAGAGCGCGACTGACTTAGGCCGTTCGATGCACCCGATTTTATACTCACTTTAAAAAATTATTTTCGTAAATGATTGAAGACAGATATGTTTTATTTTTTACACATATATAGTACAATCTTTCTTCTTACGTATAAAATGATTTGTGTTGCCAAATGACTTTTAGATTCTGAGAAATGACGTGTTTTTTTGTAGTCGATTTCTCGATTTTTGATTATCTTAGACGTGATTAAAATACAAGTTAATGAATTAAAAATCAAATTTTTCTCAATGCAATTTAAATTTCAGGATATGCCTCTTCGAATGAATACCACTTTACCTTCTTAATTAGTAGTAATAATTGGTGTAAGATTACTTCAAAGTTGAGCCTTCGCGCGTCATCTGGAAATCGCGCCTTCGAAATCGACTGTTTTCGTAGTCAATAATTCAATTTGAACAAGTTTTTTTTAATAGACTTTAAATAAAAATATATGATAATTACGATGATTGAAGTCAAAAGAAGCTAAAAAAATAAATTATGTGACCAAAATCACTTCAAAATCTCCCAAGTTCTCGATTTACGTATGAAAAATGAATATAGTGTTGTAATTAATACTCTTTTCTAATCTGAACAGTCCAAGCTGGTTGTTTTTATAAAAAAAAAAACAGACAAACCTTCATGATCTTGTCTACCAAGTAAAAATATATGGTATCTATACGAAAACGTGTAACTAATTGATAAAATAATAATCAAGAACTCTCGAATATATTGTTACAAAAATATAAATAAATATATTATCAACCCAATAGTAGGTACAAAGAAATAAAAACATGCTACGAGCTACGACTGCTACGAGCGCGCTACGAATCTGCTACGAATATCGCCTATTTTTAACCGACTTAAAAAAAAGCAGTTATATAAGAATTTGACACGTATATGTAATATTATTGAAACTGCAATATATTCACTTATGATAATCTATTACGGCTTCCAAAGAAATATACAAAATTTTATATGTGTGTCCACGCATTTCTCCAAAACTATTAATCGGGTTGCCACAATTTATTTTTGATTGGCTTACATTTACTTCAACTAAGGGAATAATGCAAGTTTCAACAAAATCTGTTCAGTAGTTTTCAAGATATGGACTAATACGTGTAGGTAAATGTGACGGCTTAGCTACGGGTGTGGTCAAATTCTAGTGCAATATTTACAACAAAAGTATTAAGAAGATACATCGAAGCGTGGTTTAACTCGGTGTGTAAGTGAACTGGCGTTATGGCTGTCCAGTTTGACGCGCGAGATAGAAGACTCTCACGCGCACCGGAACTAAACGCGATTCGTTTAAATGTTCGATTTATGACACTAGTATCATGTTTCGGTTTTAGTACAGCCGTAGACAAATTAGTCAAATAACACATGGAAAATCCGAATGATTTATTAACCGTATACATTTGGTTTTATAGGAATTTTAAAAACACATTTATTGATGTAAGTATCCTACTTATTACAAACAAAATTAAATATTCCAGTGTTTACGTAATTTAAAAAAAAATCGACTTAAAAACAAATTAACTCAAAATTGACTTTAATTTCGTAAGTCGGTGGCAAAAACTAAAATAAAGATCCCAAGACACCGACTTCCAAAATTAAAGTTATTTCATAATTTTGAGTTAAATGGGTCTAAAATTATTATTTCTGTGGTTCTAAGTTCCATATTTTTGTTGTTTTTATTTAGGTGTAGTTTGATGCGTGTTAGATTTTTCCCGGAATAAAAAACCAACGTCCATACAAAAAGCGGACTTCTCCTTTTGGGAAAGCTGTAACTTTTTTTCTAGTTTTAGGGCCCTCGCTCACGGCGACTTTTTGTAGCGATGCAATAGCGATGCTGTCACGCGTCCGCATCGATACAGTCGCGAAGCGATCGCTAGCTGTGTGCCCTCGCCCACGGGCCCAGATTCAGTCGCGATGCAAACGCGACACTGGTGCGCTTCTGTCGCGATGCAAACGCGATTCAGTAACGGCACAAAAATACCTGCGATCGCAACAGTTGCAAGATGGACTCCGTTGAGGCAACATTCGTCACGTTGTCTTTGGTGCTGCTTTTACTTAAGCAGCCGAAGCGTAGGCAACGAAAGCTCGGTTCTCCACTCACGCGCCACCCTCCTTCTGTTCTCTCCCCGATGTCGTCCGACACGGTCGCGCGTTTGCATCGATACAGTCGCGATACTGTAGCGCGTTAGTAGCGCGTTGGCATCGCTTCTGTAGCGCGTTGCAAATGCGACTAACGCGCGTTAGCAGCGATGCAGTCGCGCGTTTCGTAAACGCGGGACAGCATCGCTACAAAAAGTCGCCGTGGGCGAGGGCCCTTAACTGTTTGTTTGTTTTTGTGTTTGTTTGTTGTTGTGTGTTTTCTGTTCGGCCAAACCATTCCAGCATTGTGCATTGCTTCATCAGATAGGTACAATGCTAGGTTAGAACGGTCATGGTCTATCCTGCGTTTGTACCATGCAGTGAAGGTCCGTGCCTATTGGCGTTCAGAGAACTTTGAAGTTGACATTTTGAATTTGGATTGGGCGTTACAATACGTTTACGAGGCGTGGTTGGAGAGGACATTGTTTGTAACAAAAAGGGGACAATGTTATCTGTTTGTGGCTTTTGACTAGGTCAGTCCTGAAAGTGTCTAGGTGAATATGCAATATTCCTCATATTGTTTTGGCTATTTTAACCTAACCTAACATCACCATTATTCAGAATGAAGGAAATGGGCAGGTACATTTACTACCATTAGGTACACACGGCTACATATTAATTTATATACAATTCCAATATAAGGTAACCTCTCATTACCAACAACGAAAGCCTATACAACGCAAGATCAGTTTACTACACCCCTCAGACATGCACTACACTCAAATACAACACTCCCCATGCGCAATATTAAACACTTAGCTTAGATTTTTTACTTTATAATTTTGTACTATTTTAATTTTTTTCTAGTTTAATTTTTACTATTCAATTTTTAATATTTTCAGTACTATTTTAGTTTTTTTTTTTCTAATATTTGTTATTGTTCTTTTTAGGGTTCCGTACCAAAATGGTGAAAAAGAAACCCTTGTGGTGTCACTCAGTCTGTCGTCTGTCTGTCTGTCACAGCTCGATATCTCAAGAACGACCTACTAATGCTATCAACTTGTGGAACAGTTTTAGATGACGATTGTCCAACTATTGCAAATAGGAAAGAAATAAAAATACATATTGATTTTTTTTTTTTGCAACAGGGATTGAAAGGGAGCCTTAAAAATTCGAAGTGGGGTTACTAGGGCATGTGAATCATAAATGAAAGAGCGCTGTTTGTACATTTTCAAACATTTTTTTTTTTTTTAGGCTGCATAGTTGTCAACTTTTGATAAAAAATGTTTAAAAAAATACCGTTCCCCCCCTTATCTCCGAAGTTTGCATAGACAAAAATCTGAAATTATTCTGTGTGATAGAAATATAGACTAGCTGACCCGACAGACGTTGTCCTATCTTAGCTATGAATATTCTAACGTAAACGCGCGAAGTTAAAATAGTCGTTAAGTTTTCTGAAATTTTCAAATTTTCTGGGCAATTTTCTTAATTTTTCAATAATTTTCCTAATAAATTAATAGCGATATCTTCGTAAATGTCGGTATCTTACGCGAAAATCGTTTAACAAAATCATAAAATGAAAAAAAAATACGATGATTGCGTCTAAAACGTCGATTTCCTTAAAAGACTCCCCCAAAATGTTACGTACAGAATAATTAAACATCATTTACGTTTCATTACCTTTCAAATGAGGTATCAAAATTCAAAATCGGTTAAGTACTTACGAAGATATGACTAATAATAAAATAAAAGGAAAAAGAAATTAAAGTCGCAGAATGCTGAAAAATAATTTATTATCGAATATTACAGAAATCCTTTGTTCTCGGGCTCTACCTGGGGGTTTTCCATTGATCATATCTTCGTGGTTTTTTAACCGATTTTGGATTTTGATACCTCATTTGAAAGATAATGAAACGTAAATGATATTTAATTATTATGTACGTAACATTGTGGGGTGACTTTTTTAAGTAAATCGATGTTTTAGACGCAGTCTTTGTATTTTTTTTTCATTTTATGATTTTGTTAAACGATTTTCGCGTAAGATACCGACATTTACGAAGATATCGCTATTAATAATTCCTTACTTAGAATATCTTTGATGCAAAACAAAAAAAAAAGTACCAGAAATACCAATTTTTAGGATTTACAGCCATTTTAAGATTTAAAGTAGGGTATTTTTTGTAAAATTCTTTAAGTAGGAATATCCTGAAATGGGTTAACTTTAGGACAGTAGGTCTAAGAGTGATATCGACTGGAATTGATCCCTACTTACTATCACCCCTTAACGGGTCCGCCACTAATTTCAGGTCACCCTGTATAAGAAGACTATAATAGCTGACCCGACAGACGTTGTCCTGTCCCAAATTCCCTTAGAAAATCCACTTTCAGGTTTCCCTAATTTTCCAACATTTCCAATTTTTTTCAGCGTTTAAACCTACCCTGGACAACGACAAACACTTCAAAACCAAAATCTGCTAAATCGGCCCAACCGTTCTCGAGTTTTAGTCAGACAAACGAACAGCAATTGATTTTTATACAACGTGTAACGTTAAATGCGCAAAACCTCTTAAGGGATCATTGTACTCATCATTATGAACAACTTTTACTATTGGACCAAACCTGAAATAGTACACATAGTACGTCACAGCATGCTTAAGACACAACACCGCACTCTCTGTTGATAAACCAGCTCTGAATCCGAACTGGTTATCATGAATAGTAGTACAACTACTTAATTGTGTATTAAGCATGCTGTCAAATACCTTTGAAATCACGGTAGCTAGTGAAATGGGCCTATAGTTACCGCTGTCGGCGAGGTCACCAGTTTTGTTTTTAGCAATTGGCACTACCACTGTTCGCATCATCTCACCGGGCAGGTAACTATGGCTCATACAAAAGCTATATAGCATAGCAAGCACCCTAGGTAAGTGAGGGCCAGCACATCGTAGATGCTCGATGCTAAGCCCGTCATGACCAGGGGACTTACCCCTTGACATACATCTAATAGTCCGAGCAATCTCCGGGGACTTAAATTTCACCCCTATTTCCATGCCGGGCACAACATCGAGCACCGACCGCGAGGCTCCTAGAGGAGATTTTACAAAAAATGCTTGTTTAAAAAGATTTGCAATATCCTCAGGCTCACTCATGCCACCGACGCTCACAGGGATTCCCGGTCTGGGTTTCAATTTATTCGTGTGTTTCCAGAAACTACGAAAATCAGTTTTAGCGTGGTGTGAGGCTAGAATATCCATTTTAACTTGGTCTTCATGATCCTGGCACCACTTTAATCTAGACTTAAAGACCTTTCTAGCTTGACGCATTTCGTCATAAAATAACCCAGCAGAAGGTTTGCCATACCACGTCCACAATATAAATTTCTGCCTAGCGTCCCTATGAGCCTCCGCAACATGTTTGTTCCAGCCAACTATTACCCGCTTAGAGCACCTATTGCCACCTCCCCGACCTATCAAAGCAGCCTCACTTAAAGCATGTACAATGTCTGCATACAGTTTCTCAATAACAATCTTGTGACTAGGGTTGTTACACATATTGTCACAGCATTCACCAAGTTCGTGTGGGAAGTCAATTAGTTTCAACCTTTCATGACATTCACGCTGATACGCTTCTATCTGATTTTGACTTCTCCCTCCCCACACAACCTTGCTCACATTTACAACATTAACACATCTCCTTGGTAGCATAACATTCAAGTCACATTCTACTACCAGTGGCAAGTGGTCTGACCAAAGCACATCATAAACTACATACACATTTCTGACGGAGGCCACAGCCGCTTCTGTCACTACGCAATGATCCAGCCACCTCTTTGACCCATGAGCCTCACTCAAGAATGTATATGTGTTTGAACTTAAACCTAACATTTCTGTATCAACACACGTCCATGATTGCTCGGCACAATAGCCGGCAAGTTCGTCGTAAAATTGCTCAAATGGGTGCGCATTAAAATCTCCTAACATGTAAACATAATCTATATTACAGTTATCAATAATGGCACTCACCGAGCTCAATATGTCCGTAAAATCCGTTAAATTTGACACAGTATCCGTGGGCATGTAAACACTTAACACTAAGAAGGATATATCCTTAATCACAATTTTCACTGCACAAATGCGTGGGTTACCGCACTGAACAACAACTACATCATGGAAAAGACGTTTTCTCCACAAACACACACAACATGTACAACATGTACATGAACACATTATGTACAGCTCTTTCAAATACCGGTTTAAAAAACCGGTTTATGTGAACGAAACCGAATGTAAAGGTTTTGCGTCAAGTACTTAATAACGGTTTGAAAAATTTACCGGTATCCGAGCCCTGGCATCCAGTGTATAAGCATGACGAAAATATTTTAAGTAAATAAGACGGACAATCAATACCCAACCAGAAAAATCTTATAATCAAATCAAAATCAAATCAAATCAAATTTATTCAAAAATATATAAGGACTAACGATAAATACAGTTTTCCTTAAATCTATGGCAAGTTCACCCATGACTTGTGCCTGAACTAGGTAATCCTGTATTTCAGGCGATTGGAGGTAACATTAATTGATTAAATAATCATACTTATCTTATTGTTGCATAAATGTAAAAAGGTGTATAAAAAAGATAAAATTATATAATACTACTTAACAATATTTACTTTAGCACAAATAATAACTTCTCTGTATCTTCATAGGACATAGATTGAAGAGCTTCCATAAGGAATTTCTTGCAGTTACTATTATTTAAGGAGTAGATGTTTCCTTTTTCATTTAGCCTATTGTAGAGTAGTGGTCCGAGGTACATGTAAAATTTTGCTGTGAAAGCATGTTTTGTACTTTTTTGAGGGCAAACTATATCTTTCCGTCTCCTTTTAGTTAAATCAGTGCTGTATGGAAGCGCTGCGTGTTGTTTTAGTACAGTGCTCATTATAAACAACTGTCGAACTGTTAGTACTTTACAAGCTTTATACAGCAGGTTAGTGGGGAAAAGAAAAGGGCGGCAAGTAGCCACCTTGAGAATAGCTCTTTGAGCCCTTTCAATGGGCAATAACAAGGTTTTATTCGCCCCACCCCATGAAGTAATACAGTAACTCAAAATTGACTGACAAAGTGCAAAGTATACTTGTCTAATTATATTTGGATCTGCAATTAAACGTAGCTTTTTGAATACATATATCAGCTTACGAATTCTATTATTAAGTGCTTCCATATGTTGTTTGAAGGAAAGGGTTTGATCTATTATAATACCCAGGTATTTTATTTTATCTGTTTTTTTAATATTTGGACAATTACACTGGCTAGCTGCGGGGATTGGGCAACAATGAGCATGCAACGCTGAAGGGATGTTCGATATTTACTTGCGCATCGAAAACTTAATGTAATTTCTCTTCTCTGCATTCAGGGTTAGTGAGTTATTTTTAAGCCATTTACCTACAATATTGAAACCGCGTTGCGCAAGATTGTAGACTTCATTTTCTGAGTCAGCCGAAAAAAGTAGAGCAGTGTCGTCAGCGTAGGTTATGATAGTGCCATGCTCTAGCTTTACATCGCAAAGGTCATTTATGTAGATCAAAAACAGAGTGGGTCCTAAAATACTTCCTTGAGGAACACCAAAAGATGTGGTTTTTTGAACATCGCTGAGAACATTGCCAATCTTTACGCACTGGGAACGATCTTCTAAATAACTTTTGAATATTTTCAGCTGGGTGCCTCTTACACCCATGATCTCAAGCTTGCGCAACAGGATTGGGATGGAAACTGTGTCAAAAGCTTTGGCGAGGTCCAGGAAAATTCCTATTGTGTGGTTGCCATTGTCAAGTTCTTGCGCCAGATAGTCAGTCAGCTGGTGTACCGCATCGGCAGTAGAAACTTTAGGCCTAAATCCAAACTGCCGTTCAGACAGAATTGATTTATCTTCCAAATATTTCAAATGAATTAATTATTTTTTTTAATCCTAAATAAATAAAAATCATTCCAATGAATTAATCAAATGAATATAAACAATAATGTAATTTTTAAGAAAAGACAGGCTGTTTTATCATTAAAAAAACATTAATTTATTAGAAAATAATTTTATTATTTATCAATTAAAAATAATCCACAGACAAATATCATGAATCTTACGCACTACTGCATCAGGCACACTGGAACACTTACAACTACGAAAGGTATGAAGGTACAAAACAAATCATTGGTGGGTTTACTATACATCTTCTACATGAAGGTGATCTTGGTTCGCACTTGGTTCACTTGCCACACGTTGAGATTCTCGTACTCCTCGATACAAGCATCCACCTGTAAGATAAATGGATAGTTTAATAAAATCTTTTAGTTGGTAACGGACGTAAAAATATCGCGGCGGGATTTTATCGTACACTGGATTTTAAGCTCTCGGTGTTGAACCGAGCTTCGAGAATCCAACCTAACAACAAAAAACACACTGTTGGATTTTTAACTCTCGGCGCTAAGCAGAGCGTTGAAAATCCAATAAGCGAAAAAAAATCGCCGCGATATTTTTACGTCCGTGCGAACGTCGGCTTATAATTACATTTTCTTAGGTGATGATTTAATTAATTTTATCTACACTCATGCTATAAATCCTCTATAAAAGTTTCTGAAACAGTTAGCTTATTGCCAGCATTAAAACAGCCAGTGTCATAGTAACCATAATATCATCCAAACGGGTGTTATAATGTTGTACTGAATTTCATTATGCAACTCCTTTGCTTGTTCGATCCTTTACTTACTCACGTGGTATCTTTATGAATTTCTATCTCGTCAAAATGTAGGGAACAGCCGATATTGTTTTGTGTGTGGGTGAGGTGAGTGAGTGAGTGAGTGAGTGGTGGTGAAGTGAGCGAGTGGGGTAAGTGAGTGAGTGGGTGAAGTGAGTGAGTGGTAGTGAAGTGAGTGTGCGGTGAGTGGGTGAAGTGAGTGAATGGTGAGTGAGTGAGTGAGTGAGTTGAGTGAAGTGAGTGTGAGTGTGGTGAGTGAGTGAAGTGAGTGTGGTGGTGAGTGAGTGAGTTGAGTGAAGTGAGTGTAAATGAGCGAGTGTGGTAAGTGAGTGAAGTGAGTGTGGTGGTGAGTGAGTGGTGAGTGAGTGAGTTGAGTGAAGTGAGTGTGAAGTGAGTGTGAGTGAGTGTGGTGAGTGAGTGAACTGAGTGCGGTGGTGAGTGAGTGGTTTTCGCGATTTCAGGTTTGGTCACATAGTAAAAGTTGTTTATAATGATGATGAGTACAATGACCCGATGAAGGGTTGTGCGTTTAAATAAAATTCTATTATTACCTATACTTACATACTTTGTTTGTATTAGATACTCAACAATTAAACTTTCCATGAAAATACATAGAGTTCTTACAACATTGTACAATACCTACCCTAAGGTTTCAGAACCTTTTATAGAGGATTCATGATGGGTGTAGATAAAGTCTTGTATGCAACTGTACATAATTAGGTATTAAAACTCATGCGATAAACCCACATTCGTGTTTTAATACCCCATACTACAGTATATGCATACAACAGTTGCATAAATAACTATTAATAGCTAAGAGGAACATGAAAACGTCCTTTCCTT
This sequence comes from Cosmia trapezina, assembly GCA_905163495.3. Taxonomy (NCBI): domain Eukaryota; kingdom Metazoa; phylum Arthropoda; class Insecta; order Lepidoptera; family Noctuidae; genus Cosmia; species Cosmia trapezina. Next base: position 10,360,869 of record LR991022.1, on the reverse strand, counting down.
TTGATAACCAAACTGTTCATAAGATTCATTTTAGTACTAAAGCATTTGCATCAGTATATTTTCCAGTTTATTTAGTACACACGGCTACATATCAAGCTATTCTGTACATTTCCAGTAAAAGCTGGCCTCTCATTGTACGGAAATACTATGCAATGCGAGACCAGGTTATACTGGAATGTATAGCTTTTTATGTAGCCGTGTATACAAGGAAAGCGACGCCAGAAAAAACATTTTTTTTTATATATTTCGGTTGGTCCGTGAATGGGTGACTATCTTTACATACAGAGACTCCTTTGTGACTCGGAAAGCACGTTATGCCGTTGGAACCGGCTGTCATTCGTGAATCTTTTACGAGTCGTCAGAAGCCCGAAAGTCTGACAACCAGTCTTACCAAGGGGTATCGTATTACCCAGTAACTGGGTTGTGGAGGTCAGATAGGCAGTCGCTCCATGTAAAATACTGGTATTCAGCTGCACCCGGTTAGGACTGGAAGCCGACTCCAACATAGTTGGGAAAAGGCTAGGCAAATTGATTGACATAAGTCTCTAAAATGTTCTGAATTAAATAAATTATATTTTTATTATATTTACTCGTGAGTTTATTGATTATGATTATGAAAACTCACTTGATCGGGCTTGAATCCCTTGTCGACGCAGCGCTCGATGACATCAGCGATCTTGACGGTCTGGTTGGAGCCCGCTAGGTCTCGGACAATCGCGAAGATCCGGTCCGTGGAGCTTATACCCCTGAACAACCAAAATTATTGATTAGTTGATTGCCTTGGTGTAGTGGTCGCGAGAGCTACTGCCGAGCTTGAGGTCCTGGGTTCGATTCGTCGGGTAGTGTTACTGGGTTGTTCCTTTAGGATATTCGCAGTAGTAGCCCGGAGTCTAGATTTGTGCCCGGTTGATGGCAGTAGGCTCGGGCCCTATTACATGGAACTTAAAACATAACTGGTGAAAATGTGGGTGCACTATACAGCCTGTTAAAGTAGTTGCGTTCCATAGCTTAGGGGTAGGTTCAGTATCGATAAACGAACCCAGGAAAAAAAATCCAAAAAAACAACAAACAAACAAATTATATCAAGAACAACCTAATTTTGTACACACATCAAGCTATACATTTCCAGTTTACACTGACCTCACATTGTAAGGAAATCCTATACAATGCGAGATCAGCTTATACTGGAAACGTACAGCTTGATCTGTAGCCGTGCGTACCTACGAACTTAAAATAGCAATCATTTACGCGTTCGATAGTAGTTAAGTATGTAATTAAAGCATTTAAACAAATAAAATAAGTTTAATTCTAAACGATTGCTATTTCAAGTTGTAGGAACTGAATTAGGTTGATCTTGCAATAATTTTTTATGTTTTTATTTTGTTTTTTTTTTCCTGGGTTTCTTTTTCGATACTGAACCTACTCCTAAGGTATGGCACGCAACTACTTTAACACCCTGTATAGATAGGCACACCTCTGCCTAACCCTTCGGGAATAACAGGCGTGGTGTTACGATGATGATGATTTAGCTAACATTGTAAAAAAAAATATGGATAGTCGTAGATTGGAGTTAATTTATAACTGCATTTTAACTGCTATAAAATAAACCATGATACGGTAAAAACATAGTATAAGCTGGGGGCCTACTCCCTAAGCACGAAGCCCGTAGTTTCGGCCTTGGTTACGGGCGTTTCTTACTCCGTATCACCTACGGATGGATGATTGGTTCGGGGCCCGAACGAAGTATGAATGACAACATGATTTGCCAGTTGTCCCTACTCCCGATGTGTTTTTGCCCGTCCGAAAAATTTAACTTTTACACTTGTTTTGATGGATCGTAATGTCAGACGGACGGATGAACCGACGGACGGAAAGACGGAAGGACCTAGGGAGTAGGCCCCCAGGCCTCTTATTCTATTCTGTACTACGTTAGGCCAGCTCAAAGTCAGTGTCAGCACGGACTTGCGGTCGACTGTATATAGTGTACAATGAGAGAAACAAACAACTAAACACCGTGAAAAAATGTTGGTAAGCGTTACTATAGCGGCCGTGCGCTGCAAACAAAAATAGTCCTTACGGTGCATAGGTGTTCGTTTCTCCGATAGTACATGTTGTTAAATTACCTTTGAACATTCTCATCAACAGGTGACAAAGACTGTTTCGACATCTCCACCAAGCGGATAGCTTCCGAGACATCCTCTTTTTCCACTACGTCTGATAATCTGCAAACAATACGATGTAGTGTCGTAAAATTATTCCATCAAAAATAGGATATTTTTACTCTTTATATTTTCCTTTTGAAAAATATGGGACAGAAGTTTCGCCCAACAGAGGAACAACATAAGCACATAGGTTTACAAAAAAAACAGTCCTAATTTTATGGGCTTTTCATACTCTTTCCAGTTAGTTGCACCATCCAGAATTCAAACACCATTGAACCATAAACCGCTAGGTCTAGAAATTTTGCACGAGAGTTCCTTTTTTATCGAAGGTGAGCACTAGATATAGAATTTATGAAAATCCATCCTCTAAAGGGGTTTAATAGGGAATTAAAGTTTGTACAGGTATTCATCATTTTTGCCGATGTGAAATCCCGATGTTCGGACGGCCTGTCAGTGCATAACTTATTAAAACTCAAACTGACTGACTGAATTACTAAACATTCTGAGCCTGCCAAAGATTAACATGTGAATTAACAGATATTCTGGGATTTCGGGTGGTAAAGTCCGGTCGCGGAGCAGTAAGAAATTTTTACTTTAACCTGTTGCCGTCGCGCTCGCACAGTTGCAATGACCGCCGTCTTACGAGCACGATATACGGCAATATAATTACGCGGGAGGAATGTTCGAATTTCTTCCTGCTCTGCGACCGGACTTTAGCTAATAAATGCAATAAATCTATTATGTATACGTTTTTTTTACCAAACTACGACAAAGCCAAAAGAGGATTATGACTTTAACAGGCAGGCAGGCTTTTTTCTTAAGAGTGTATGTTCATTTGTCCCATCATAACTCCTAAACTTCTCGTATTATTTTGACAAATGAACTCGGGCTATACGAAAACCTGTTGTGAAAAATGTTATTTTTAATTTGTCTGTCTGTGATGTCTTGTATAAAGCTTTAGTTAGCGTTTTTGTCGTAGTTGGGTTTTAGTTTTTAATTTTATTTTTTATTATCATACCTGAGTAGAGATGGGTCGAGGGCAAAAACAAATATGGACAAAATGGGCATAAACTTGGCATATTGGGCATAAATGAGTTTACGCCCAAATAAATGCCCGATCACTGGGCATAAAAATGAATAACTTTGTTTTGTAAAAAAAAAAGCAGGAACATAACTTAAAATGAAACTTAATGTCAGTAGGTATTTTGTAAATTAAAATTTTAATGAAATATTCAGTCATAGGATAATCAGTCTTGTTAAAAAAATCACAATTGAAAATTCGAATATGTAATTATAGAAAATATAATTTTAACTCTAGTAAAATGAAAAATGAAGTGAAGTTTTGTAATTGGCTTTGATACTACAATAATCTTAAGTAAGTAATATGGTATGTATGTTCGTAAGCTGTAAGACTTCCGAATAAAATAAAATAAATGTTCGTCAATTTTTACCATCATCGTGGTCCTAATTATAATTTTGGCTTGATTTTGATGTCTATTACGTAAACTAATAATAGGTAATGAAATCGCTCAATACAATGTAGATAGCTTCAGTCATCATCATCATCACTAAAGTTGATATTAGATGCAACATCAACAAATTCTAGGTTTCGGTTTGTTGAAGTGGATGTTGATGGGCAGTAATCAAAATCCTTAGGCGTATTGAATTGAATCGAGTTAGATTCATCTTGACTGTCATAATCATCGCTTAAAAAATCGTCGATTTCCGTATCAAAATCGTTAACATTGGGCAATTGGATATTTTTAGATGGATCATTATTTTCCTTTAAGGCGCAGATTTCCTGGAATGATCAAAAAGGTGGTTTTTTAAAGCTGTGTATCTCATACCGTAAATAATTTTGACATGTAAAAAAAATATGATATTTTCAAGTCCTTTTCGCATACAGTGATGGAAGCCAAAACATAATTAAACATACTTTAATGCACCAAAAAAATCTTTAAACATACCTCCTAATAGTCTTTAAAAGCTGTTTATCCCTTCATTAGCAATTATAATTATAAGTAATTAAAAATATACCATGAAATGTCAAATTCCAAACTGCATCCAGTGATGGATAACTTTTTATTAAACAGTTAATTTATAATTTTATTTGCACTTTTACGACATAATTCCGGTGCGCGTGAGAATCTTCTATCTCGTGCGTCAGAAATTAACTATTTAATAAAAAGTAATACATCACTGGATGCAGTTTGGAATTTGACATTTCATGGTATATTTTTAATTATAATTATAATTGCTAATGAAGGGATAAACAGCTTTTAAAGATTATTAGGAGGTATGTTTAAAGATTTTTTTGGTGCATTAAAGTATGTTTAATTATGTTTTGGCTTCCATCACTGTATGCAAAAAGGACTTGAAAATATCATATTTTTTTTTACACCGCACCGGAATTATGTCGTAAAAGTGCAAATAAAATCGTATAAAATTAGAAAATAACTATTTAATAAAAAGTAATCCATCACTGGATGCAGTTTGGAATTTGACATTTCATGGTATATTTTTAATTATAATTATAATTGCTAATGAAGGGATAAACAGCTTTTAAAGATTATTAGGAGGTATGTTTAAAGATTTTTTTGGTGCATTAAAGTATGTTTAATTATGTTTTGGCTTCCATCACTGTATGCGAAAAGGACTTGAAAATATCATATTTTTTTTACACCGCACCGGAATTATGTCGTAAAAGTGCAAATAAAATCGTATAAAATTAGAAAATAACTATTTAATAAAAAGTAATCCATCACTGGATGCAGTTTGGAATTTGACATTTCATGGTATATTTTTAATTATAATTATAATTGCTAATGAAGGGATAAACAGCTTTTAAAGATTATTAAGAGGTATGTCATAGACTTATAAAAAAAGATGGACTCCGCGCCACGCATATCGAAAGTGAAGCACAGTAAGTATGCCGGACCGTTTGTACAAACACGCCTCGCGCACACATTTACATCATAGTATGCCGACCGGCCGCCTTTACGTGACACGAGCGACGGCGTCTTTGCAGGTACTCAAATCATGCACACATAGATCGGTACGGTGCTTCACTTTCGATATGCGCAGCGCGGAGTCCATCTTTTTTTATAAGTCTATGAGGTATGTTTAAAGATTTTTTTAGTGCATTAAAATATGTTTAATTATGTTTTGGCTTCCATCACTGTATGCGAAAAGGACTTGAAAATATCATATTTTTTTACATGTCAAAATTATTTACGGTTTATGAGATACACAGCTTTAAAAAACCACCTTTTTGATCGTTTTCAGGGAATCTGCGGAAATCTGAAATTCCAATTGTATGCCAAAGATGTGATTTGAGCTGCTTTTTCTGTAGTAAGGCGATTTCGTTTAGCACTGTGAATGAAACGCTCGCTTAAGATGATTGCGCTGTGTAGCCCGCGAAATTCGATTTTTTTTGGGTTTTTTGCAATTTGCAGGTCCGTGTCAGGTTGTATCTTGATCAAAGTATGATACGCGGAAATAAAACATATGTATTTGTATAATTTTAACCATAAAAATCATCAATACATCTCTCTAAGTTAGATTTCGTGCAGAGTCGTCAAACGAACGAAATCTAACGACTCATACATTGATCAAGATACAACCTGACACGGACCTGCAAATTGCAAAAAACCCAAAAAAAATTGAATTTCGCGGGCTACCACTGCGCATCATCCTTAACAGGTAAAGCATCCTTATTATATCAATTTCTGGTTTATTGCAATATATTAGCTATAATCCAATATGTTTTTTGTGAATTTACCTTTTCCGCACACTCAAATATAGCTATTAGAATGAAAAATTTAATTAAAGTTCTGTTAAAGTTTTTGCCCAGGCAAAAGGCATTTATTGGGCGTTTATGGGCATTTATCCGGCGTTTATTCAATGCGCCCAATATGCCAGGGCATTAACCCATCTCTATACCTGAGTCGTGCGAGCGCGGTGGACAGTCGTAGTATAGCGAGCAGGTTCCTCGCCGACGTGAACGTCACGTCACGAGCGTTGCGCGCCTCGCGACGTAGCTCCACGTAAGATGCTGGAATACAGTAGCTTAGTTACCTTGTGAAATTAGTGTGATTGAATGAATGAATATTTATAACACAGATACATTTGGTCTTCAATAACAATCCAGTTGACTCTCTATGTTCTGCCAGCGAATTCCGTGATAATTGCTGATAGTGTCATTCTATTAAAGTTGATATTATTTATTTTTCTATTTTATTGTATTTGGGTAGCTAACAGCTAACATAAAGTAATAACACACATAATCAGCCTATAATGTTCCCACTGCTGGGACACAGGCCTCCTCTCGGTGAGAGGGAGCGGGCCGTAATCCACCACGCGGGCCCAGTGCGGGTTGGTAGATGTCACAGGTCTTCGATTTTTTGGTTCTAGGACATGCCGGTTTCCTCACGATATTTTCCTTCACCGTTTTGAGAGCAGTGATGATGAAATAATTTACAGAAAATAAAGCGCCTGCCGGGGTTCGAACCTACGACCAACAACTCGTAAGTCGCGGCCGTTACCACTGGGCCACCACTACTCACTAGCAAATAACAATAGCAGGTATAGCTTGTCCACTCTGAAATGATGCGCCCCACTACTTAAATTTGTATACGTACACTACGGTAAATGCGGTAGTAGGGAGCGTCAATGCAGAGTGGACCAGCTATACTTAAATATTGTTTTAAAAAAAATGACTTATAATATAATAGAATAGCAGTATCAGCCCAGGGTGTGGATTTGGGCAATAGGCCCCTATAACATGAGACCTAAGGGACCTCTTAAATACTAAGAGACCTCTTATATACTAAGGAACCTCTTATACTCTATGAGTCTTCTTAAATACTAAGAGACCTCTTAAACACTCTTGAGTCGTCTTTAGCACTCACTCTCGAGTCATCTTTTGCACTCACTCTCTTGAGTCGTCTTTTGCACTCACTCTCTTCTAAATTTCAACTAAAGTTGATTAGGAGCGGTTAACAACTCCATAAAAATAAGCCCTTTAAAATATTTTTAAACATATCTGGCGAAATGTGGGTGTACTATAGAGTAAGTACACCTCTGCCTAAGCCTTCGGGGAAGTACAGGCGTGATATGTTATAATAGAATACAATTTGTTTCCTAATTCATCATCTGCCTAGCCTTTTCCCAATTATGTTGGGGTCGGCCTCCAGTCTAACCGGATTCAGCTGAATACCAGTGTTTTACATGGAGCAACTGCCTATCTGACCTCCACAACCCAGTTACTGGGTAATACGATAAGACTGGCTGTCAGACTTTCGGGCTTCTGACGACCCGTAACGACTGTCAAGGATCGACAAATGACAGCCGGGACCAACGACTTAACGTGCTTTCCGAGGTACAATGACCCTTATTTAATAATCTTGTATAATAACTTGTGTTTCTTTGATTATCCATTCAGCACAGTAGCTGACGTCAATCCTGGTTCTAGGGCCTAGGGAATAACTAGTGTTATCACTTGTGTCAGTTAAAAGCATGTCCTATACTCACAGACGATGTAGTCGGTGAGATGGTTGGGTACAGCCGGGTTCTTCCTCTTGGTGAGCGCCACGTAGCGCCGCACCAGTCGCATGGACAGCGCGCGCACCTCTGTGGGAGGCTGGGTGGAGTGCTGGTGCACGTATGCTATGTGCTTGGCGAGTTCCAAGTCTTTCTCACTGCACGAAACCAAATCTTTTATTAGATAGGGGCACAGATTAATACAGATGGGACACTCCACAAAATCATTTAAATAAAAAGCGACTCTTGCTACGACACAATAAAGTGCAATTCAGGTTGCACAACGCTTATTACCTACAGTTATATTCAACTACAAGTTGCCTCTCTTTCTATCGCGTAACTCTAATACCTTCTGACCTATTGAATTGTCCCCGTGAGAGGGGCCCGCTGCGTACTTTTAGCTTCATACCTAAACTGCGGAGTGTCCCATCTGTGATAGGGGTACCGAAATAATACAGCTATAATATACATACTAGGAGCGAACAGTAGGAGTATCTTATCAAACAACAAATTAATCATTAAGGGGGAGCTGTTTGCATGCAGCTATGGGCCCTATACACAAATTATTACACCAAACTTAGTTTTAAGTTGGCTAATGGCGAAAAAAAATCGGCTGTTTCCTACATTTATGTTCGCGTCAAAATGTAGGGAACAGCTAAAAAATTTTTCGCGATTGCAGATCTCATAGTAAGAGTTGTTCACAATGATGAGTTCAATGACCCCTTAAGAAGTTATGCGTTATTTAAATCACACCTCTATATGAATGAACGTTCATCTGCTCCTTTTATTTCATTTTTCAAAGATAGATGTTATAGTGCCGAAATACAACATTGGATTGGTTCACTTTTGATTCATTTTGTATTCAGATGTTTCACTTCGAGTGAAAGATGCCGAAAGAAAAGCAAAAATGAACAAAAAGTGGCGTCTGATATCAGCTTTACGTACACAAGTTAAATTAATAATAAGCTATCACATACCGGTTAGGCTTATCCTGTATGAGCCACAGTAGATCAAAACGCGACAGTAGCGCGGCGGGCAGCTGTATGTTCTGTTCGATGGTCCGCTTGGGGTTGTAGCGGCCGTACGCCGGGTTCGCCGCCGCCAGTATTGACACGCGGGCGTTCAGGCACGTCATTATACCTGCCTGGGGACAAACATTTATTTATTTATTTATTTATTTATTTATTTATCATCCTTACAGCTATCATTACATAACATATCAGTTATCAGTTGTTTATTTTGTTTGTAGTTTACAACCACCACAAAAATCATCGCTACTAAATAGCCACCATAAAGGAGGACCAATCTGGGTGCAATTATTTATTTATTTATACGGGATATTTTTTTAAGCAGTGCGCAAATTTACACAGGGTGTTCTACCCATGAATATGAACAACTTTTACTATGGGACCAAACCTGAAATCGCGAAAAAAAATCTGCTGCTCCCTACATTTTCACGAGTTTGGTGTAGATAAATAAAATGTACTGATCAACTGATTTTTTTTTCGCGATTTCAGAGTTAGTCCCTTAGTGAAAGTTTTTCATATTTATGGGTAGAACACCCCGTGAAAATTTACGCACTGCTTAAAAAAATATCGTGGATATTAGGCTCTTCAACAATGAGACACTATTACAACAATTCGTACATGGCAAACTTATTATAAAGCTTCTGTCTAGCACTGGACTGCTATAGGCTAATTTTATTATGACATAGAGTAAATTATAATACAGTCTGGCCATCGAGAGAATGCAATCTTGCCACCTATCAGTATCATGCTAACGAATATTTGTTTTGCGAATTTGATCCTTATTACTACTAGAAATTGTCCAACTGACAGGTGTCATGAAAGCATTTTCGCAACGGCCGGACTATAGGTATATACCTAGGTAGGACTAGGTAGGTAGGTAGGACTATAAGTACCTTGGCAATACTGATGGTTTGCTGCTCCATGACCTCGTGTATGGCGGTGCGGTCGTTCTCAGCCATCTTGTCAAACTCGTCGATACAGCACACGCCCTGGTCAGCTAGTACTAGGGCACCGCCTTCCAGCATCATCTCGCCGGTGAATGGGTCCTGCGGAGACCAGAAAGACAATTCTCGTACTTAAAAAACGTTCAAATTCAAATCTCATCTCTGCAATTTTTACATAAAATTTTGTCAAAAATGTAGGGTTTTTTTTTCTTTTGCTACTGAAGTTAATATAATATTCTGAAATTATTAAAAAATCAAATACATTAAATTATTTACTTAAAAAATAGTAGATTTGACCCCCAGAAATGTTGAACAATTAGTCACATATTTCATACCTTTCGGCAAAAAAATGCAAAAATGTTTGCAGGATAATCCTATAGTAAATGCTTTTCATTTTCAAGAAAGCATTAAGTCCACCTTTGTACCTTTTAGGTGTGGTTGGTTGGAACGGAATTCCCTCCCTAATTATTATAATACTCTTTGGAAGTTTCTTTTGCTATATATTATGTACTAGCTCATTTAACATCTCTTGCGGGACGGCTAAGTTCAGCAGCATATGCTGTGAGAAAAATACGTCAATTTACTGATGTAGATACCGCGAGGCTAGTTTATTTCAGTTACTTTCATAGTATTATGTCTTACGGTATCTTACTGTGGGGACCGGCTGCTGATATAGAGTCTATTTTTATTCTGCAGAAAAGAGCCATCAGAGCAATATATGGCCTCCGCAGGCGCGATTCTCTAAGGGAACTGTTTAAAGATATTAACATCATGACGGTACCTTGTCAATATATATACGAAAACATCATGTACGTAAGGAAAAATCTAAATCTTTTCGAAAAAAGAGGTGAAAGACACAATTATAGGACTAGAAATAGGGACCATTTAGTTCAACCAGGTTTCAGACTAGCTAAAGTAGACTCATCCTTCATGGGGTACTGTTTAAAATGTTATAATAAAATACCTCCGCACATACTCCAGCTGAATGAAACGAAATTTAAATCTTGTATAAAACGCACACTATGCAGCCAGGCATATTATAAGTTAGGAGATTACATCGCTGACAAAAATGCTTGGCTAAATGCTGGTCCTGCTCCACAAGGACGCTTAAACTAATTGATTAGCATTCAAAAATATTGTTGGACCTGCTGAAGATTAAGAAGAAACAAAATTTTTCTTTGCATTGTTTAAATTCAATCTCTTAGTATTGTATAAATGCATAGCACATGTGTGAGCACTATGTAGCTAATATAAAGCTACCTTTTACTGGGTTCGTCTTTCACTGACTTGAATGTGCCCTGGCGGTTGAGGGTATGTCATGCTCACTCAAATGTCTCGCTGGTGGTGGCGTGTGTGTTGGATCATTAAGTTCCCTTCAAAATGGTTGAGCTAATTGGTGCTGATCCATGCGTCATGTTCGTGAACGGGCGCCGTCAGTTGGGACTGGTCGTCTCTTAGCTGCCCCGGCTTATTTTTATTTTTTAATTTAGTTGTTTTTATCTTTTTTTTTTATTTTTTATTACGGACGCTTTTAACGTGCACGTCTTTCTACATTGTTCTCACATGTATATTTTCAATATGAACGATGTAACCAATATTTTGTAAAATATTTGATTTTAAAAGAGTGTCCGTGGAGTTTCTTGCCCGTTCTTCTCCATAGGATCTACGCTTTGGAATGGGCAATCTAGCTTCATTTTTCTGACTGACCGACCCAAGACCGACCCTTTGACAATTCAAAAGTGCCTGTAATTGGTTTATTTGAAATAAATGCTTTGAGTTGAGTTTGAGTTTGAGCTTTTGCCCGCGACTTCGTCCGCGTTTCCGTCGTTTTTCGTAAAAAAAGTACCATATGTCCTTATTCACGGTTTAGTGGTTTTGATGTAACAGACAGATTAACTTTCGTATTTTAGTAGGGAAATATAATATGACAATCCACAATACTGTTGAAAAATATGGCAATAAGGAACCGCAGAATATTATTATTAATAACTCCTTGTATGTTATTAAGTTAATGTATTGGACTGCTAAGCTATCGGGAGTTACACGTGTTATTGTGAGTCAACCATAAAAGATAGACATATGCTGTTACGGGATATTTTTTAGATAATTTTATGTAGAACATTTCCGTCATAAATGATTTCTATGTAGCTTTAACCATTAAGGCTGCACACGCGACGGAAGCTTAAAAAATGGAGCAACTTCTGCCGTTTTCCCAACATTTCCCTTCACTGCTCTGCTCCTATTGATTGTAGCGTGATGAAAAGTATACTATAACCTCCCCAGGAGTATGAAGAATAATTGTACCAAGTTTCGTTAAAATCCGTCGAGTAGTTTTTGTTTCTATAAGGAACATACATACAGACAGACAGACAGACAGACAGACAGACAGACAAAAATTTTACTGATTGCATTTTTGGCATCAGCATCGATCACTAATTACCCCCTGATAGTTATTTTGAAAATATATATCATGTACAGAATTGACCTCTCTACAGATTTATTATAAGTATAGATTAATACAGAGCCATCTAGTATAGTTTTTAGCCAGATGACTCTGCATTAAAAAACAAAGACTTGAAAGCTTGGAACTGACGGCATAACGTTTCTTCGTTACGTCACGACACAGTTTCTGCCATTTTACTCCTACCACAAACTGCGTTAAAGAACTTCGTCCCAACAAACCCCCTGGAAGGATGTCAATGATTTCAATAAAACTGTTGGTTTTATGCTGTTGCTGGTTTGATGAATCAATCATCATGGTAACTAACATAAGGGCGCGAATACACATGCCTGTAACTTGCACAAAACTATGCAAGTAGCTTACATGCCATTGTGAGAGATTCACCAATCAGAAGCTGTTATGGCAAACAACAACTTCTGATTGGTTGACATTTACCAATGACATGCCAGCTACTTGCATAGTTTTGTGTAAGTTACAGGCATGTGTAATTGAGCATTCCCGCCATTAGATTATGGGGCTGACAAAACCGTAAACAGTTGCAAGTTCCAATTTAAAAAAGATAAATAAAAAAACATAAGATTTACACAGTCAATTGACTGCTTAGACTTGGGGAGGCTGTCAGAAAGCTTCACTACTTTGGGTTTAGACTTTTCTGTTAACTCTCAATCCAGATCTAGTTGCCTAGTGCTGGCAGTCTATGTTAGTCTATTAGTGTATTATTGCTATGTTGATGAATTTCTCACCTTTATAACAGCGGCAGTGAGACCGACACCGGAGGAACCTCGTCCGGTGGTGTACTGTGACCGCGGCGCTAAGCGGTCGATGTAGTGTAGAAGCTGAGACTTCGCCACTCCCGGGTCGCCCATCAGACAGATGTTAATGTTGCCTCGGATCTTCATGCCGTTCGGACGTCTAAACAACAAAAAAATAACCATATTTCTAATAAAAAATGAGGAAGTTCGCAATTCGACACGTATATTTTTTTTTTATGTATGACCACGCATAACTTTTTACATAGTCCAATTTGAAAAAAAAATGTTTTGTTTGAGAGGGTATACCTCAAAGGTGGTCACATATAAAATGTATTAACTTTGCTCGGGTAGTTTTTGAATTAGCTTCATTAATACGTATTTTTTCCCCACTTTTTATATGGATGATGTTGTAGTTTTTTTTTGCAGGTAGTGGCATTAGAATTTGTGTCACTAAAAAGTGAAAAAAACTATTTTACAAAAAAATGCAACCAACTTACAAAAACAACACTACAAAGTGAAAAATAACTTTAATTTCGGAAAGCGGTGGCAAAAAACGAAAATACATTGAGATAAGAGATGACCAGTTCCTTACTTATCAACTCCTCCGACGAGCAGTAGCAGGAGCGCTTTCTTCACGTCCTCGTGGCCGTATATCTCGGGCGCGAGGCTGCGAGCCATGCGCGAGTACAAGTCCTCATCTGCTAACTCTGCTAGTTCCTCTTCTGTTAACGCCTCCGCCATTTCACTTTCGTCTGCTTGATTTAGGCAGTTTACGGACTGAGGAATGACATTAAAGTAGTGTTTAAGAACCGTATCAAGATGCAAAAAGTCAAAAGTGTCAATAATAGTCCTGAGTTTCGTCGTATACAGTATGAAAAGACGACTCACATTCTAATATACGTACGTATCAGACTGTAGCCCTTGCACGATCTGCCGGAAGCCGCCAGACTGCAGAGGCAGGAACACGCCAGTGACTGCGACATTAGCTTCAATACACCATATCTACTCCCATGTGCCTCTAAGTACGTATCATACGCACGACCTGCCGGAAGCCGCCAGACACCAGAGGCAGGAACACGTCAGTGACTGCGACATTGGCTTCATTACTCCATATTTACTCCCATGTGTCTCTAAGTACGTATCAGACAGTAGCCCCTGCACGATCTGCCGGAATCCGCCAGACAGCAGACGCAGGATTCCGCAGGAACACGCGAGTGACTGCGACATTATCTTCAATATATAATATCTACTCACATTTGCCTCTAAGTACGTATCATATAGTAGCACCTGCACAATCTGCCGGAAGCCGCCAGACAGCAGAGGCAGGAACACGCCAGCGACTGCGACATTGGCTTCAATACACCATATCTACTCACATGTGCTTCTAAGTATGTATCAGACAGTATCCCCTGCACGATCTGCCTGAAGCCGCCAGACAGCAGAGGCAGGAACACGCCGGTGACTGCGACATTGACTTCAATACACAATATCTACTCACATGTGCTTCTAAGTATGTATCAGACTGTAGCCCCTGCACGATCTGCCGGAAGCCGCCAGCCAGCAGAGGCAGGAACACGCCAGTGACTGCGACATTGTCTTCAATACACAATATCTACTCACATGTGCTTCTAAGTACGTATCAGACAGTAGCCCCTGCACGATCTGCCTGAAGCCGCCAGACAGCAGAGGCAGAAACACGCCGGTGACTGCCACGTGATCACCCGGCTGTGCTCGACGAGTGGTCTCGCCGCGGCAGTATACGGAGAGCTGGCGCGGGATGTGGCCCACTGGGACTTGGTCTGACTGTAATAATGTAGAGTTAGTGGTTGGAAATAAGACTATAGCACAATTCTTGTCAGACACATTTTTTTAAACAACTTAGCTACACACTGGTCAGGTTACCATGGGTTAGCACCAAATAAGATATTAATCAAAACATATAGCATAATTAGCTTGTAATGTTCCCACTTCTGGGACACAGGCCTCCTGGAGGGAGTGGGATGTAATCAACCACGCGGGAACAGTGCGGGTAGGTAAATGTTACATGTCTTTGAATCTTTGGTTCTAGGACATGCCGGTTTCCTCACAATGTTTTCCTTCACCGTTTTGAGAGCAGTGGTGATGGAATAATTTAGACAGAACCCAGACAGGCGCTTGCCTGTCTCGGTTCTGACCTACCATTACCACTGGGCCACCACTGCTCTTCAAAATGCATGTTTGTGGTAAATAATAGTAACACTGCATGAACCACTTAGAACTCTGAAATATATTTTTTATTTCTTCAGTAAAGTTGAAGAGATTGTTGAGTTGATAACAATACATACATGCTCCTGAATCTTCAACTCCTGGAACTTCTGGAAGCGTGACCCCCTGGTCTGCAGATGCAGCTGGCCGGCGGTCTTGTTGAGGCGGCACTCGTCGGCCGAGCACGACGGGGGTGGTGTGAACTGGAGCGATCGTACCGGCTGGTACGTCTCCGCGCCGCACGCGCTGCACGAATATGTGGCGACGACCAGTAGGGGCTTCACGTCTGTGCAGCGGGTTACTATGCCTGGGAGAAGCATTAAATATTATAATTATGTAAATTTATTTAACTCCAAAGGCTCATACATACTCTGACTATCAAAGTTATAACTTCGAAAAACTTATTCTTTATTAGATTGGGGTCTTGTGAATCAGGCAGTTCGAGTTTTATCTGATACTTATCCATACTCTAAAATTATAAATAAGAAAAAATATGGGCACTTATGAAACGTCAGAAGCTAAGTCATCATCATCTGCCTAGCCTTTCGGCTTACAGTCTAACCGGATGTAGCTGAATACCAGTATTTTGCTGCTGCCTACATGATCTCCACAACCCAGTAACTGGGTAGTACGATACCCCTTGATAAGACTTGTTGTCAGACTTTCAGGATTCTGACGACCCATAACAACTGTCAAAGATTCACGAATGACAACCGGTACCCACAGCTTAACATGCTTTCCAAGACACAGATAGGGAAAGAAAGCCTCCTCAGAAAGCTACTCAAACAAAAGCATTGAATTCACTATATACAACTAAGTATTCTGAATCATATATGTAACATAACTTTACCTCTGAGTGTAACTAGCTTGCCAATGTGCTCAGCCTTGACTTCTCTGATGGGTAAAGACTTTGATGAAGATAAGTCTTTGAAGTACACCTCACTGCAAAAGAAATGACATATTATAATATTTTTATTGCCCTCTAATGCCTGGATTCTGAGGTTTTTAAATGGAGTTTATCCATTTGATAGTGATTATTGGTTCAATATCGTTTTTCTGAACACTTTTTTAAGGAGAAATTAATTACCATTGTGAGAGTTTACCTGAGGACCTCGAAAAACCAAGCATAACAAAGGAATTTGCTTAAATAGATAATTTTGTTAAATCAATAGCTATTGAGAGTTTAAACTCTGTTTAAGAATTCTTTAGAAACCAGAATACTAAAGAGAACACAATGTTGACTGTAAAAAATCGAACTACCTTTATGGAACTCTTGGACACCCACAATATTGGCAGAACTAGAAATTAGGCCTGATCAGAAAACAAAATGCTTGTTCTTCTTAACATATCAATGGCAAATAAGGTTGTTAAAATTCAAATATTATGTTTAGGCCAAAACTCTGCCACTCAAACCCCATTCACTGACACAGTCATAAGATCCTAAGTGCACAGGTGACCGGGCCTGTGGTGCAAGTTGGAAGATGAGCCATTGCAAAGTGTATATGATACCTCATATACACTTCGCAATGCTTGTTGTTTTTATTAGAAAAGCAGATGCTGCATTGATTCTTGATGTTGTAAGATAGTTATCCTTTTTCCCTTTAGATCATACAAAGATGAAAATGACCTATTTGACTTTCAGAAAGTGCTGATTCTCCTAATTTGAATAAATGACTTTTGATATTCCCAGACTATTCCTTGTCTACCAACTACTTCCTAACTACCAATTACAAAATGATTCAACAGAAATGCTGCACTTACAATCTCCTGATAAGTTCTGGTGGGTATCTGTTGCGGGGGTCTCTCATCTCTCCAGGGATCCTGTGGTTCCTTGCCTCCAGCAGGATTCTGTGCTCTATGTACACATCCAAGGCATCTTTGGCAGCCACCTACAGATTTAAATAAGTAATATTAATAAGTATTTCAAAAATAATTTTAAAAAGTATTTGTGAAAAAGTTAAAATTGGTAAAATACATTATAAATACAACTTTCCTCGACAAATCCTTTACTGTCCAGGCCGCTCGTTTGTGGAATGCATTGCTCGTTCAAATTAAACGCGTGCAGTCGTTACCTATGTTTAAAAGGCTCGTAAAGGAACATTACTTGTCATTGTGATCTTGTTCTCATAACTGTTAAATTAAACATCTTTAGTCTTCATTAATTTTCGTTGCTTAAATATTTAGTATGTATGTATTTATGTATCTATTATTTAGGATATTTATGTATCTATTTTAGTTTAATATTGTATAAGTTGGTATTTACTATTTGCACCAACAACAGCCCCATTTTATATTGTGATAAATCACTGTCCATCCTAAGGTTGCCTGGAAGAGATTGCGGAAAGCGATAAGGCCGCCCATTGTAAGTTTTGTAGTGTATATTATGTTTTCTTTGTAATGTATTTTTGTGGTGTACAATAAAGTATATATAAATAAATAAATAAATCATAGAAATAATGCAGGTATTACAAAGTTTAATGCCTGTACTAGGATAAACCGAGTTAAGTTGCATAAATATCTAAATAAATGTTATAAATAGCTATTTAAAATGTAAAGCATATTTTAGTGAAAAAAGACTATTATTAGTCAACCTTTCCCTGTCCTATAAACCTCATAATTACTGTGGTTCAAGGTGATTATGCAGTCAGAGAAAGTGTTAAAGTGATTCCAGAGTACTACCTATGTTGTTTCATTGTTACCTCTCTATGTTTGTAATCAGGCAGCATCTCATACACAACGTCTGACACCATGTTGGTGTACCGTCTTGTGTTCTGTCTCACGGCCTCTGCTAGCTCTTCATTAGTCTCATGCAGGTCATCCAGCTCCACAATAATGGCATTCTGAAATATTTTTATTAACAAAGCATGATTATTTGCAACTACTAGACAGATCGTTATTAAAAGACTTCAGACCTCCTACTGTTTGAAAGTACAATTTTCGGTCAGTGGGTCGTCTTATGGGCAGAGTTCAATTTTTTTTTTTTAATATAGGTATAATAGATAACCATTAATTTGAGTAAAATCATGTTTTCAAAAACATTTGACAACAAAAAACTTTGTCTTATTTTACCAGTTCCCTGTGTGCAACCCTGGTGAGCTGCTCAGCGTATTTGAAGGTCTTGTTTCCTTCATCGTCGGTTTGGCAAAAGTCCACAAAGAAGTTCTTGAATGACTCTGAAACATCGATGTTTGTTTGCTTGTTATTTTAGGTTAGTTGACGACAAACAGGAACAAAGTGATGGCACACAGAAGAACTCATTACCACTGTCTGCTGCATAGTCACGCATAGCCATTTTTAAAACTATTTCTAAGGAACTTTTCACAATAAACAAGTAACAAAAAGTTTTATAAAGTATTTTCTCAAGAAACAAGCAGTCCGGCCAATTTGTTAACACCACTGTTGACAGTTTGGTGAAATTGGCGCGAAAACAAAAATGATCGTTCAGGGTTCAGGCGTTCAATCTTCAATCCTCTTCATTCTTCAATCTTTGCCACAGACACTACGATACGTTAGGTTAAATGCTCTAAAATGCCTAGGCCGCACACATCGCGATAACCCGAAGATTCGCGTAATCGCGATGTATGTAGCCAAGTATTCGCGTATACTTCGGAGCTTCGTGCGTAGTCGCAACGACTTCGCTCCGCTGTCGGTAAACTCTCGCAGATCAAAGCGTTTTATCGCGATGAACTTCGCTTGCGCGGCCACACTTCAGTCGGCCCTCTCTCTATACTTACTTTACTCTTTGGTCGGCCCCCACCCTTCGTGCGTAGTGGAAGTGTTAAGTTAAACTACAGTGCATAATATAGCTAATATAGTTCTTAATTTGTGAATAGTTATCATCCACTTCCTCCTTTTTCTTGCTTTTAATTTGTTTTTTACATGACATAAATGTAAAAAATAATTATTTGCTGCCATAAAATACAGAGCAACCGCGGCGTCCATTTTGTTTTATTCGTTTGTACATCGCTCGTACGTCGCGATAAACTTGACAACACGCACTATGTGGCCGCGCAGCTTCGCTGTAGACCGAAGACGAAGTTTATCGCCCGAATGTCATCGCGATGTGTGCGGCCCAGGCATAGCGATACGTAGATACTACGATTGTCATTGATTTGTTGTGGACTAGAGGCTTAGAGCATTTAACTATGGAGATGGCAAGCAGCGAATCACCGAACAACATTTTCTGCCACTTTATGCGGGGGGCGAGGAAAACACATACAGCACACTACGAAAATTTGACAGTGCTAGTGATGTGACACAAACAATGAGTGATATTTCATTACATGAATGAATGAATAAATGTTCATTCATTTTAATTTCTTGTATGTATACGCACGGCTACAGATCACGCTATACAGGGTTATTGGTAAAACACCAGCAACCTCTTTAGGGGTCATTGTACTCATAATTATGAACAACTTTTAATGAGGGACCAAACCTGAAATCGCGAAAAAAAATCAGCTGCTCCCTACGTTTTGACGAGTTTGATGTAGATAAAAATGTACTGAACAGCTGATTTTTTTTTTCGCGATTTCGTGTTTGGGCCCATAGTAAAACTTGTTCATAATGATGAATACAATGACCCTTTAAGAGGTTGCTGGTGTTTTACCAATAACCCTGTATATTTCCAGTATAAGCTGATCTCGCATTGTATAGGATTTCCTTATAATTAGAGATCAATGTAAACTGGAAATGTATATAGCTTGGTGTGTAGTCGTGTGTACCTACGCAAAAATACGCAATATGATTAATGCCTGCGAAACTACGTAGGTAGCCAGTAATGACCAAAAAATTTATAGTGCTTTAGAAAAAGAACGATTGTATTTATTTATAGAGTCAAATATTTTTTCAAATAACATATTGCTGGACCAGCCGGTCGATTCAGTAAAAATCTCACCGTGAAAACTTAGGTGAAGTGAGTTTGTTTTTGCAAGGAATTGACACTATTGACAGCTCACTCGACGCTCACTTCACCTAAGTTTTCACGGTGAGATGGTTACAGAATCGCACTGCAGTGCCTTTCCCTATCATTCTGCATTTAGGGTCGGCAATTCGTGATACATACTGAGCCCCGTTTTATAATGCGGGCTTATTGTAGGTATACGTGTCAAAAAAGTAGGAAGTGTAGAATATAAATAATAAAACAACACAGCCAATTTTATTATTTCGTTAAAAATAACACTTTTATTTTTATTTATTTATTATTTATTAAAACTTTATGCACAAGTAAAAAAATACTATACAAAGGCGAACTTAATGCCTGAGGCATTTTCTACCAGTCAACCTTAAGGTGATGCAGAGACAAAACATGGTAGGTGCAACAAAAGGGATAGATAACTGGCAAAAGAATAAATACTAATAAATACACGTCTTTTACCCGTTCGGTTTCTTTTTTTTTACAACTATTTGAGTTCGGTGTTTACTAGATAACTAATTAAATAAACTAAATGAGGTGTTTGATATTTTAGTAGGAAAACATGCGGGTGTTTCATAGCCATAGTCTAGTTCATAGCGGCTTCATAGCCATGGGCTAGTTCATAGTCTACTTCACTGACATTAAACATCTAGACGTTGCCATGATTACAGTGTGAAGCGTGGAAGTGAGACACATATATACGAAATTTTATTATTATCTCCTCACCGCTGTCACTGTGGCGAAGTTGTCAACAGCCTCGGACACCACGGCCTGTCTTGCAGCCGAATTGCGGGTCGCTAAGCGCGGCACGCTAACATCAATGACATCATCCGACGAGCCCTTGTCACCGTCGGCGTTCCAGCTGTATTAGAACCCAATGGCTTGGCACGCGACGATGGCAAGAGACCGGACGGCATGTCATTATTTCCATGGAAGGTGCATGGGTAGGCCTTTAGTGTGGGACGCTACGTGTGTCGATACTCTTGCGCCATCCCACCTTCATGGCTCGGCGTGCTGTGCTGACACTGCTGCTGCGGCTGCGGAAAACCTCAAGCGGCGGAAGTATAATAACCTTATCGGTAATTATATTTTTGAGCGGTTTGGGGTTTGAAAACGGTGGAATAATTATTAAATTATTCCACCGCGGATTAATTTTTTTTCAAATTGCATGAGCTGCAAAAACTTACATTCGAAACGAAGTAACTGTTATTTTTTAATAGCCTAAGCCTACAAAAGAAAAGAATTTAAATCGACTCACAAAGAACTGAAATTAATATTTTATAAATAATATTTTTTTTAATTTCAACCTGACTTATCCAGATACATTCACAAAAAAAAAACTGAACTATGTTTACTGAACATACTGACTGAAAAAATCATTTATTGTATCAATCATTCATTCACGTTGTCCCTGCACTATGCAAATTCCTTTAATTCCTTCCTGTACTACGTTTGCGCTACCAACGTACCACTGTATTTTTCTATCGTAATGTCAACAACGATTATTTCGACATTGTACTTAAATAAAAGTATTTGAATGTATTATTTATACTAACATGTGGTAAGAAACACCATGGTTTCGCAAATTTGAAGTGGCAGATCGCTTTTCGCACGAGGAAACTGCACAATTCACCATTTTTTGGGAGCACTTTCTTGCGACACAATACGATACACAATGACAGCTGTCGCCAAATGAATTAGTTTTATATAACGTGCATGGCCATATGGCCAGTCGACTTTGGCAGAGGGGTTCGCTCAGTTATGCCATCTCCATCTTAGAGCATTTAACCTATAGAGATGGCATAGCTGAGCGAACCCCTCTGCCAAAGTCGACTGGCCATGCACGTTATATAAAACTAATTCATTTGGCGACAGCTGTCATTGTGTATCGTATTGTGTCGCAAGAAAGTGCTCCCAAAAAATGGTGAATTATGCAGTTTCCTCGTGTGAAAAGCGATCTGCCACTTCAAATTTGCGAAACCATGGTGTTTCTTACCACATGTTAGTATAAATAATACATTCAAATACTTTTATTTAAGTACAATGTCGAAATAATCGTTGTTGACATTACGATAGAAAAATACAGTGGTACGTTGGTAGCGCAAACGTAGTACAGGAAGGAATTAAAGGAATTTGCATAGTGCAGGGACAACGTGAATGAATGATTGATACAATAAATGATTTTTTCAGTCAGTATGTTCAGTAAACATAGTTCAGTTTTTTTTTGTGAATGTATCTGGATAAGTCAGGTTGAAATTAAAAAAAAAAATATTTATAAAATATTAATTTCAGTTCTTTGTGAGTCGATTTAAATTCTTTTCTTTTGTAGGCTTAGGCTATTAAAAAATAACAGTTACTTCGTTTCGAATGTGAGTTTTTGCAGCTCATGCAATTTGAAAAAAAGTTAATCCGCGGTGGAATAATTTAATA
Source organism: Cosmia trapezina (assembly GCA_905163495.3). Classification (NCBI taxonomy): domain Eukaryota; kingdom Metazoa; phylum Arthropoda; class Insecta; order Lepidoptera; family Noctuidae; genus Cosmia; species Cosmia trapezina. Next base: position 10,338,392 of record LR991022.1, on the reverse strand, counting down.
ATTATTCCACCGCTTTCAAACCCCAAACCGCTCAAAAATATAATTACCGATAAGGTTATTATACTTCCGCCGCTTGAGGTTTTCCGCAGCCGCAGCAGCAGTGTCAGCACAGCACGCCGAGCCATGAAGGTGGGATGGCGCAAGAGTATCGACACACGTTGCGTCCCACACTAAAGGCCTACCCACCTTCCATGGAAATAATGACATGCCGTCCGGTCTCTTGCCATCGTCGCGTGCCAAGCCATTGGGTTCTAATACAGCTGGAACGCCGACGGTGACAAGGGCTCGTCGGATGATGTCATTGATGTTAGCGTGCCGCGCTAAGCGACCCGCAATTCGGCTGCAAGACAGGCCGTGGTGTCCGAGGCTGTTGACAACTTCGCCACAGTGACAGCGGTGAGGAGATAATAATAAAATTTCGTATACATATGTGTCTCACTTCCACGCTTCACACTGTAATCATGGCAACGTCTAGATGTTTAATGTCATTGAACTAGACTATGGCTATGAATCCACTATGAACTAGCCCATGGCTATGAAGCCGCTATGAACTAGACTATGGCTATGAAACACTCGCATGTTTTCCTACTAAAATATCAAACACCTCATTTAGTTTATTGAATTAGTTAGCTAAACACCGAACTCAAATAGTTGTAAAAAAAAGAAACCGAACGGGTAAAAGACGTGTATTTATTAGTATTTATTCTTTTGCCAGTTATCTATCCCTTGTGTTGCACCTACCATGTTTTGTCTCTGCATCACCCTAAGGTTGACTGGTAGAAAATGCCTAAGGCATTAAGTTCGCCTTTGTATAGTATTTTTTTACTTGTGCATAAAGTTTTAATAAATAATAAATAAATAAAAATAAAAGTGTTATTTTTAACGAAATAATAAAATTGGCTGTGTTGTTTTATTATTTATATTCTACACTTCCTACTTTTTTGACACGTATACCTACAATAAGCCCGCATTATAAAACGGGGCTCAGTATGTATCCCGAATTGCCGACCCTAAATGCAGAATGATAGGGAAAGGCACTGCAGTGCGATTCTGTAACCATCTCACCGTGAAAACTTAGGTGAAGTGAGCGTCGAGTGAGCTGTCAATAGTGTCAATTCCTAGCAAAAACAAACTTACTTCACTTAAGTTTTCACGGTGAGATTTTTAGTGAATCGACCGTCTGGTCCAGCAATATGTTATTTGAAAAAATATTTGACTCTATAAATAAATACAATCGTTCTTTTTCTAAAGCACTATACATTTTTTGGTCATTACTGGCTACCTACGTAGTTTCGCAGGCATTAATCATATTGCGTATTTTTGTGTAGGTACACACGACTACACATCAAGCTATATACATTTCCAGTTTACACTGATCTCTAATTATAAGGAAATCCTATACAATGCGAGATCAGCTTATACTGGAAATATACAGAGTTATTGGTAAAACACCAGCAACCTCTTAAAGGGTCATTGTACTCATCATTATGAACAACTTTTACTATGGGCCCAAAACACGAAATCGCGAAAAAAAAAATCAGCTGTTCAGTACATTTTTATCTACATCAAACTCGTCAAAATGTAGGGAGCAGCTGATTTTTTTTTCGCGATTTCAGGTTTGGTCCTTCATTAAAAGTTGTTCATAATGATGAGTACAATGACCCCTAAAGAGGTTGCTGGTGTTTTACCAATAACCCTGTATAGCGTGATCTGTATCCGTGCGTATACATCATCATTCTCCTGCCCTTATCCCAATTTATTTGGGGTCGGCGCAACATGTCCTTTTTTTCCATACTTCTCTATTAGTCGTCATCTCGGTAGTCACACCCTTTCTAGCCATGTCATCTTTCACACAGTCCATCCATCGTTTCTTTGGTCTTCCCCTACTCTTATAGCCATCGACATTCATACTCAAAACATCCCTCACCACATTTTCCTCATTCCTCCGCATCACACGCCCATACCATGACAACCGATTTCCGCACAACTTTTCAGTCACCGGTGCCACTTTCAAACTTCCTCTTATGTACTCATTTCTTATTCTATCCATTCGTGTAACACCACACATTCCTCTTAGCATTCTCATCTCAGTTGCATGCAGTTGCTTTTCATTCATCCCTTTTGTGGCCCAACATTCTGATCCATACAAGACAGCAGGTCTAACCATTGTTTTATATATCTTCCCCTTAAGTTTAAGGGGAATGCGGGAGTCGCAGATTGTTCCCGTGACCTGCCGCCATTTCATCCATCCAGTGTTAATTCTGTGCTTAACCGTCCGATCTACTTCGCCATCGCTTTGGACGAGTGAACCGAGATACCGAAAGTCGGAGCAGACTGGGAGAAGCGCGCCATCAAGCGCTATGGCTCCAGCACTGGAGATACCGCCAAAATCGCAGAACATGTATTCGGTTTTGGTTCTGCTGATTTTCAAGCCAACATTCTCCAGCTTCTGTTGCCATTTCTCCAATCTGCTCCGAATCTCAGGTACATCTTCACCGACAAGAACAATGTCATCGGCAAACAGCATGCACCAGGGTGCCTCCGTGCTCAGGGGTATCCGTGCGTATACATACAAGAAATTAAAATGAATGAACATTTATGCATTCATTCATGTAATGAAATATCACTCATTGTTTGTGTCACATCACTAGCACTGTCAAATTTTCGTAGTGTGCTGTATGTGTTTTCCTCGCCCCCCGCATAAAGTGGCAGAAAATGTTGTTCGGTGATTCGCTGCTTGCCATCTCCATAGTTAAATGCTCTAAGATCTCCATAGGTTAAATGCTCTACTAAGACTAGAGGTGACTAAGTTAGTAAGATTTAAGAATAACCATAGACAAAGAATCCGATTATTAAAACAACTAGAAATTCGTCGTTGGTAGGTGCCTAAATTCGGACATCTCATCCCATCCTTATGTTCGATTTGTTTTCTTTCCTCTTTTTCCCGCCTAACCAAACGTCAATCAAAACTAAAAGTGCTGTCGAATTTCGCTGACTTTCTGTAATTAAAAATTAAAAATTGTAAATGTGCGAGTGAAATTATAAACAAAACATGGCAGATTCCTTAGGTAAATTCAGTGGAAGTGATAGCTTGTATCGGGTATGGAATTAAAACCAAATATTGTATTGTTCAATGAAACAAAATGTAACCTTTGTTTACAGCTGGTCAAAGAGTCAAGAGGCAGAAAGTGGACAAACACGGCCGTATATCGGCTTTTGAGAGGCTGAAGCAACTGAAAGGCAAAGGCGTAAAGAACAAGTACGATGTGGACGAGATGGAGAATGTTTACGACACGGTGGACGAGAGGGAGTATTCAGAACGGGTGATGCAGCGTCAGGAAGATGACTGGATTGAAGACGATGGTATGTACTTGATTTCTTAACTTATTTCTTAGTTTTTCTGCTATAAACTAGCAAAAACGTTTCACAAGCTTACTGAAAGCTTGTTTACTTTCAGTTGAATAAAATATGTTTGGTAGAATGTATCTTTCTAAACAAAACATTATATCTTTATTTTCATCTTTTTAATTTCAATGCAGGCACTGGCTATGTGGAAGATGGCCGAGAGATATTTGATGATGATGAAATTGATGACACTTATGTGCCGTCTAACAGCAAAGAGTCAGGAAGAGGGCAGAAGAGAAAAGCTAGAGTTGCACCTCCAACATCTGGTAAAGGAAACATCAGGAACCTCCTCGGATCCATGCCCACAAAGAAGAAAGAGGTATAGTCACATTTCATTAAAGTTATGTTTCACACTATCATTTTGTAAATAACAGCATTACTGAATCTTTTCTCTTGTACATTTTTTTTTAAACATAATGTTCTCATTATATACTTACTAGCTTTGTAAATCACATGTAAGGGGCAGTAAGACTCTCATATTGGACTTGCAAATGTATAAGAAAAGTTTTGTAAAGTAGAAAAATATTGTTATTCTCTGTTATCTTTCAGGATGTGAAAATATCAGAAGACAACATTCTGTCAGACATTATGTCTGACTTGGATGGCAGTGCATCAACAGCAGTGAAACCAAAGCCAGTGGTCACTAAAGCTAACATAGTGGAGTCCAGTAAGAGGGATGCACAGAACTACTTCAAAAGTCTATCTTCAGCTGCCAAGAAACCTACCACTACTATTAGCTTGAGTAATAAAGAACAACCAATAGTTAAAAAAGATAATGTAAGTTTGCGATATACTAACTTTATTTTCTCATGTCTGTCTATGTAGTAAATCAGCAACCCTATACTGTGCAGCAGGCTGTGTTATATATTGTTGATTTATTTCAACTCAACTTAATCAATTAATCTTTTCAGCAGAAAGAAAACCTGGTATCTCCTGATAAACCTACAGAAAAGAAAGTAACAGTAAGTTTAACATTTATTGTATTACCCTTTCTTTATGTCAGATCCCTTGATCTAATCTCACAAGATCTACTTTTAATGAAATCTTCCAAAATTACAGATACAAAATGATGAAACATCCAAACATGTCATAGCAAAACCAGTCACAAAAAAACCAGAATGGAAGATAGACAGAGAAATAAAGCAAGAATTAGAAGATTCAGCCACACAGAACATTGAAGAGTTCCAGACACAGGACCTGGACTTCGATGATGACTTCAGCAATGACACCACACCTAAACCTGAGGAAGTAAAAAAAGAAATTATTCCTAGCACTGCAGAAACTATTGGAGATGTTGCTGAGGAGTTTTTAAATGAAGATTTTGACATATTCCCAGCTAAAAAGGAATCTAAGCAATTGAAACCTTTAACAAGTACCTGGTCTGATCAAATGGGTGAGAACCAGATTGCCAGTACAGTGCAGCTAGACGGACAGTTGCCTATTCATACAAACAAGAGTGGGGAGAAAGTATTAAAGTTCTACTGGCTCGATGCTTGGGAGGACAGGTTTTTGAAGCCGGGAGTAGTGTATTTGTTTGGTAAGGTGTATGCCAACCCATCTAATAAGAAGGCTGGCTGCGTGTCCTGCTGCCTGGTTGTCAAGAATATTAACAGGCAGATGTTTCTGTTGCCCAGGGAGTATGTAAGTATGGGCTATGGAATTACAAGGATTTTTTTGCAGTTGCAGAAAATCAACCATATTTAAACAAAACACATTATAAATCGGCGTTTTAGTATTTTTTGATTAAATACAGTATAATATACTGCAACTGCAAAAAATAACCTTGTAATTCACAGTATCATTATGAAATACAAAGTTAACTTTGCAATTATTAAACATATAGTATGGAACCATTTGTGTGAGAGTCCAACTCACACTTGGACGGTTTTTTATTCTACATATTCTTCTTTCTTTTTTCTTGTTGTGTATTAAAAAAGTAACAATAACTGTAACATTATTAAAGAGCTTAGCTTGACAAGATAGGTTAAAAGGTTGATTATCTTTTTATCATAATTATATTGTATTTTTTCCTAAATCTTTTTATTTTTTTCATGTCTGCAATGTTTTATTAGGATATAAGTGGTAAGGTATACTGCTGATAATAATTATAGTCAGCTAGACGTCTTTACCATACACATCAAGATCCATAAAAATATGATGAAATAACTAACAATATTGTACTGTTGTAGAAATTGGACCCAGTAACATTAGAGGCGACAGATCAAGAAGTGACAATGATGGACATGTACGCAGAGTTCAACAGTGCGGTCGCCAGTGATCTGGGACTGAAGGAGTTTAAGTCGCGGAAGGTTACAAAGAACTACTGTTTCAACCTGCCAGATATACCTGCACAGTCAGACTACCTAGAAGTTAGATATTCTGTAAGTGTGAAGGTATTCCATATAAATAAAAGTTTTAGACCCCTGTCTAGATGAGGTGTTTACGTGCAACGGGTATACTGATATTAGGACAGGGTCTTGAGGCCATACACGAAATTTTGCCGATTTCGCAGATTTACGTTATTTTACAGTTATATAGCATTTGTATAAGTTTTAATGCACAACATGAAAGATCATTTCAATTATGATCTAATGTATGAACTACTTTTTTATTTTTATTATTTAATTTTGATTAATGACCTAAACCGGCGACTGTTTTGTGAATTTTTGCTATAAGAGGTTTACAATATCACATATTTACGAATCGTTTTGACGTCTAAAGGTTGTGGAAAAATTACAATGTATTCTTGAGAAAGTTTCATACAATGTATGAATCACTTTTACCACTTTCATATAAAATTTTGATTAAAAAAATATTCAACTTAGTCAAATTTTTGAGAAAATTGACAAATAATTGCTTTTGATTTCGGCTACTCTCGTTCATAAAATTAAAACAACAGAAATAAACTTCAATTCAAAATCAATCCATTTCCGAAAAAAAAAAAAAAGCCAAAAATTAAAAACATTTGCCATTAAAAAATCTTTTAAAACAACCTAATTCTCGCATAGTAAACTCGACGCAAAATAAAAAAATAGCTCATTCATTAGATCATAATTAAAATGATTTTTATGTTGTGCATTAAAACTTATAGAAATTCAGTATTTTGACTGTAAAATCACGCAAATCAGCGAAATCGGCAAAATTTCGTATACGGCCTCTTAACCTGTGTTCACACTTACTTTAGCTGATTTGTCGATGTTTTGGAACTTTTCAAGCGGCAGTGAATGCAGTGATACAAATGTTTAAAAAGTTGAAAGGCCACTGGCGTTAATATACGTCGCTCTGTGAAAGTTTTTTAAACTAGCAGCCCCCGCGCTTTCTCCCGCATTAGTCTCGATCCCGTGGTAATATCGGGAAAAAAGTATATATTTGTCCTAACCCAGCCAAATTCCATCCAAATCCGTTCAGCCATTTTAGCGTGAAAGCGTAATGCTTCGGCCGCACCTGCGTGTATCGTCACAAAGCTTCGCGCCATGACACGATACTCGCAGTTGTGACCGACTATTATCGGCTATCGTCGTGAACATTCGGGCTGCGTGTGCGTTATCGCGCGGGTGGCGGTACATAAAAGGGTTTTATCTACACCCATTCTATAAATTCTCTATAAAAGTTTCTGAAACAGTTAGCTTATTGCCAACATTAAAACAGCCAGTGTCATAGTAACCATGGTAACCATAATAGCATCCAAACGGGTGCTTTAATGTTGTACTGAATTTCATAATGCAACTCGTTTTCAAAAAAAGAACATTGTAATGCACGCGCGTTTCACTACAACAGCGCCGTAATTTAAAAAAAGAACTTATTCGAATTCACGTCGTATACTATGACGGCGGCCGCCATGTCCGATACGAGTATTAGTATTGCAAAAAACTGTTTCAGAACCTTTTATAGAGGATTGATAACATGGATGTAGATAAAGTCTTGTATGCAACTGTACATTATTAGGTATTAAAACACCCACATTCGTGTTTTAATACCCCTTCTTATACGTCAGTTGCATAAATAACTATTAGCGCGCCAACATATCGTGCTGCGTGGTCAGACTAGCGTTGTTCATTTTAGCCGTTGTTTTCGATCAGTTAAGACACATGCGGGTGGCTCTGTAAAAATGGAGTGGAGCGATGCAATGGTACTGGAATTCATCCATAATTATGAAGCTGACCCCATCATATGGGATCCAAAAATGTGATGCATTATGTAAATGTTAGCACACATGTAGAAAGTAAAGAAAGTCGTCGTCCATAGTTAAACGTTTGAAAATGATTTCGGCCATATTGGATTATTGCACCATGTTCATGCAAAATATCGAAGCCGCTGTGACTACAGCTTTTATCGCGCTAACTTTTTAGTGTTCAAACGTACGAAGCTTCGGCTCGCATTACTTCGGGGCGATACACACAGGTGCGGCCAAAGCATAACAAACAACCTCACCTCCGCATTTATAATTATTACTAGCTGTTGCCCGCGACTTCGTCTGCTATCCAGGATGAAAAGTAGTCCATGTACTTCTCCAGGTCCCAGGCTACCTATCTGTCAAATTTCAGCCAAATCCGTTCAGCCGTTTTAGCGTGAAAGCGTAACAAATTCACTTTCGCATTAATTTATAATTTTAGCTAGTAATTAGTAATGATTATATTAAGTTTATATTAGGGACTTGGAATATTATAGGGTAGGTTATTTTCTTAATTTTTTTTAAATGTTGTTTTTCTTCCCCAGGCTACATTCCCGCCGCCTCCAAAAGACAAAAAGTACCTAACATTCTCGCACATCTTCGGCGCGACCACCTCATCTCTAGAAACCTTCCTGCTGGAGCGTAAAATCAAGGGTCCCTGTTGGCTGGAGGTGAAGCAGCCGGAACAGGTTCAAGCTAAGGTGTCGTGGTGCAAGTTGGAGGCCACGTGTGATAAGATGGAGCATGTTACTGTTATCAGGGAAGGCCCGGATTTGGAACCGCCGCCTATTGTTGTAGCTACTGTGAGTTGACTGTTGTTTGTTTTTATTTTAATTGACTTTACTTTTTAGCTATTAATTTGAGCCGGTTAGGAGCCGGTAGCAGTAATTGGGCATCCGCACTGTGGTCTTCAGTTGTTGCCTAATAGCTCAATGCTAAAACATGATTGAGACGACGTATATTTTAGTGGTACTGTGAAATCACTGATTTGTCATTTAACAAAAATGTTCCAGTCTTTCTATGGACTTTCCATTTGAAAGATTATAATAACCACCTTCAGCAGATTTTTTTTATAAATTGTTGCAAATGTTTATGTGTAATGTTATGTGATTCAAAAAGCAAGTAAGCTGTTTGTCCTCCTTATAATAGTAAACTTTTCTCAGATAAACATGAGAACAACAATGGACCCAAAAACAAGGAAGACAAAGATATTGATGCTCAGTTGTCTGTCACATACTAACTTTCACTTACACAAGCCTCCGCCGAACCCGCCATTCCAGCAGCATTTCTGTGGTAAGCAATAATAAACTTGTTTAACACTCTTGTTAAGGATTTATAATAATTAAATATAAAAAAGTATCTAATCTTGATTTATTATGCTTTTCAGTAATGACAAAATGCAACGAAATCTGGCCACTGGACCTAAAACAGACCCTACCTCAGTACAAAGCAACAAAACTAACCAAATGCGACACAGAGCGAGAACTACTTAACTATTTCATGGTACAGTTCTGGAAGATGGACCCAGATCTAGTGGTAGGCCATGACCTACAGGGATTCCAACAAGATCTACTGATTGGAAACATCCTCGATCTGCACATACCTAACTGGTCTCGATTAGGGCGGCTCAAGAGATCTAACGCTCCTCAAAGGAAGTACGCGGCTAAGGATGCGTTCCTCGGTCGCTTGGTCTGTGACATCAAAATATCTGCTATGGAAGTAATACGGTCCAGAAGCTTCGACCTCGACACTCTCTGTGTAAATGTACTGAAAATGAAAGAAGGCGACCGTGTTGAAGTGGCGCTCGAAGACCTGCCCAGATATTATGAGAAAAGTAATGACTTGTTCCAACTTGTGTCGCTAAGTATGCAAGATGCGTCCTACATACTCAAAATGATGTGCGAATTGAACGTCATACCGTTAGCGTTGCAAATCACACAAATCGCCGGAAATATCATGTCTAGAACTTTGCTTGGTGGCAGGTCGGAAAGAAACGAGTTTCTTTTACTTCATGCCTTCACTGAGAAGAACTATATTGTACCTGATAAAGTTTATGGCAAAAGAGCCGTAGCAGACGATGATAATGACGAGCAAGAGGAAGGTGCCACCAATGTATCCAAGAAACAAGGGAAGAAAAAAGCGGCATATTCTGGAGGTCTCGTTTTAGATCCCAAGAAAGGATTCTATGATAAGCTAATTCTTCTTATGGACTTCAATTCCTTGTATCCTAGCATTATTCAGGAATACAATATTTGCTTTACAACTATTAAAAGAAAAGCGGCTGGATCGTCTGACGAGGATGTTGCTAACCTTATCTTGCCAAAGAGTAACACAGATCTCGGTGTACTACCCACACAGATCCGTAAACTCGTGGAGAGTAGGCGAGAGGTCAAAAAGTTAATGAAAACTCCAGACTTGTCGCAAGACCAGTACATGCAGTACAACATCAGACAGATGGCTCTGAAACTCACAGCTAACTCCATGTATGGTTGCCTCGGTTTCACTCACTCCAGGTTTTATGCAAAACCCCTCGCAGCCCTAGTCACTATGAAAGGCAGAGAAATTCTCATGGACACCAAAGATATTGTCCAAAAGGCTAACTACGACGTAGTCTACGGAGATACCGACAGTTTGATGATCAACACTAATTGTTTAGATTATGACAACGTTTTCAAGATTGGTGTGGATCTAAAGAAAGAGATCAACAAGAAATATAGACAAATAGAGCTTGATATAGATGGGGTATTCAGATATTTGCTTTTACTGAAGAAAAAGAAGTATGCAGCTGTGTTAGTCACCAAAAACAAAAGTGGCGAGTTTGTCTTTACACATGAGCATAAAGGTTTGGATATCGTTCGTCGTGATTGGTCACAGCTGGCCGCAGAAGCCGGTAAATTCATATTGAGCCAGATTTTATCAGAACAATCTGCAGACGAGAGGCTTGAGAGCATTCAAACGCATCTTAACAAACTCAAGGATGACTTGATGAATGGCAAAATGCCTCTCTCAATGTTAACAATTACGAAACAGCTGACCAAGAACCCTAACGAGTACGCCGACAAACACACGCAGCCACACGTACAGGTCGCTCTAAGACTGAACAGTAAAAACAGCAGGAGGTTTAAGAAAGGAGATGTAGTACCTTATATTATCTGTGAAGACGGCACCGCTAACTCGGCGACACAGAGAGCATATCATATTGAAGAGCTAAAGAATTTAGAACATCTTAAAGTTGATTTCAAATATTACTTAGCGCATCAGTTGCACCCTGTAATATCCAGAATATGTGAGCCCATCGAAGGCATGGATCCGGCCCGAGTTGCGGACTGTCTCGGCCTCGATCCCTCTGGGTACCGACAAATAGTTAGAAGAGATAACTCCAACACAGAAACCTATGAAGTCGAAAACGAACAAGAAAAATACAGACAATCTAAAGACTTCGTGTTTGTCTGCGTCAACGAACACTGCAAAACTGAGAACAAGATCAGAGAAACAGTTGTAAAATTGGATAAAGAGAGTGTAACATTTTTAGATAAATGTCAGAACGATAAGTGTACTTTGAGGCCAGTAGATTACCTGGCGAGTATTCAGAACCAGTTGAGCCTCCAAGTCCGTCAGTACCACGCTCAGTACTACGCGGGCTGGTTATCGTGTGAGGACCCCGCATGCGGGCACCGCACGGCACGTCTTCCGCAGACCTTCGCCGGCGGATACCCACTGTGCAGATTATGTGAGAAAGGTGTCATGTTCAGAGAGTACACTGAAAAGGACTTGTACTTGCAAATTAACTTTTTCTTATTTTTGTTTGATCTGAGCAAGAATACTAATTCAAGTAAGTATGAATAATGTAGTATTAAAATTCATGCATTCTACAATACTATAATAATGTAAATAAATAAATAAATAAAAAACTTTATTCAGTTCAGAAAAAAACACGGTACAATAATTTAAAAAAAAGAAGTCTAGTATCAGATAAATATATCAATATCAAATTTCCTTAGGTGTTAGATTTTTACAAATTCTCTGGACCCCACACTAGGATTCCCTGTGTCGTGGGGATGTAAAAGTTCTAATACATTTTTGATTTATTACAGAAACTCGCATGTCGCCTGAAGTCACGAATGCTTTCCAACAGCTGAAGGAAATGGTGGTAGAAGACTGGCTGGCACAGTCCGCGTACTCAATCATAAACCTGTCAAAACTCTTCAGATTCTTTACCATAGACTCGAAAACAGGCAACAAGATGAAGTCTGAACCGATCGAAATCGATATTTTACCTGAGACTGAGCAAATAGATGCGCTATTGGAGATGGGCGTCTATTAGCTTTTGTATAGTTTTTTTTTAGAATTAGAATCATGTTAAAGTATTATAAGCTGTAAATAATAATAAAATATTCTTGTATTACATTCTATTTGTGTTGTTATTCTTACGTGGATTACCTTCAGGAACAGAAACAGAACAGAGGGGCAATTCCCGTATTTTTAACAACGTTCGCAATCTCATCTCAATTTCAACCTGTCAAAAATTGTATAGCGTTTACCTACATTTTTGACATTTGACTGTCGCTGGCATGATATTGCGACTTGAATTTGAACGTTTTTAGGTACGAGAATTGGCCTTCTGAACTTACCTATTCTGGCACTATGAGCCGGCAGAGACCGCGCTTACTTCTGCGAACAGTAGACTCGCGAGCACAAACTTTTCAGTACTCTAGCCTTAGATAATATACATCTATATCGAGCCACCGCGTGGCCGGTCATGAGACAGCAATATTATACTTTTCTAGGTTATGTGGTATGAGAAATGAGGTTTAACGTAAGAAATCTTCCATATATTGAACTGAAACCCATGTCAATACATTCGCACAATGCAAAAACTTTTTAAAGTTTGCCATGCAAGTACTTTGTTTGGCAAACTTTTAAAGTTTGCCATGCAAAAATACGGCACGCCGTAAGGGACAGAAGATACGATGCTTTGTCTCAATTTTCCTAATTATTTCGTATATATATGTCTCACTTCCACACTTCACACTGTAATCATGGCAACGTCTAGATATAGTCATTGAGTCTAGCGGTGCACAGTAGCGCCATCTAGTGATCTTATTGTAAAACAAATATTGGTTTTCATGCGTTTTATGAATTGGAACAACCGGTCTGGCTCAGCCTATGTGCAGTATGTACAGGCGCGACATATTTATTTATTTATTTATTTATAGGCTCTTCAACAATGAGTACACCATTACTTTACAATTTGTTCAATGCAAACTTGCCTCCTTACAATATAGAAAAGCACAGCATATAACACAATTAATTATTTGAAACAAGTAATACATAGTTATGACAATTATACTCGAGCTTTGTCCTCGAGATTAGCATTAGGTATACATGTAGTAACACATACGGTGTCGCCTATTCATCTCTTCGGACAAAGCTCTTCGTATAATTAGGATAGAACTTCACTTACAGGTAAGTTCGTTTAATCATTAAAAATAAATGATTAAATTGATAACAACAGATTACCTACATAAATTAAATTGCTCTTTGTGTGCAGCATACAATCTAGACAGTGGACAGTATTGCCTTATGTTGGTATGACGCCTTAGCATGCAGAAAAGCATCTTAATAGAACTTCTTGGCAGATTACGTCGCACGTGGAATAACACCCTACTGAGTTTAGTCGGGTCTTCGTTTAGAAGATATAAAGAGTTCAATTTTTAAGTATAGTCCAAGAGCTAGATCAAAGCTTTTATCGTAAACTCTTCGATCGATCTCTTGGACTATACTTAAAAATTTAAAAGAAAACAGATCTTCCTTAGGTGGCCTACTTTTTGAGATATAAATGTGGCCAAGCTGGGGAGATGCTCTCCAGATCGGCCACCTATGAACCCTTTTAACTTTTGAACCAGTGACCGACTAATTCTGATATTTGCCGTCAAATTTCGACTAATTTTTTATGTTATCAAAATTAAAATCCCTGATGCCAGTGCCAGTCACACTCTTTCTTGGTACGATTTGAGCTTTTTGCCCACATTATATAGGTGAGATGCCATAAGGACCGTTTTTGCAGCCGTTCGATGCAATTGATGTGGACCTTATACTTAGGTGACCAGACCACACAGTAATACTCGCGATGGCTCTTACTAGCGAGTTGTACCTACATAATTGTTTGAAGGATTTATACTCATAACAAAGCTAAGCATCTTTGATGTTTTTAATATAGTTTTGTCAATATGTTCGCCAAAACTTAGCTTTTTATCGAACTGAACGCTCGTCTCATTATAGTTTCGACTTCCTCAAGCCGCTCACCATTCAATTTATAAACTGACTAACTTATGATGTTCTTTTTTTTTTGTGAATTTGATATGATGGCATTATTTTTACATTCAAGGACATTTTGTTGTGCTCTCACCACTTAGCCGGTCTAAGTCGCTTTGTAATAGTACCGAGTACCTACGCGATTTCTTATAATATTTATAGCTTTGAGGTCATCAGCGAACAAGAATATATTCGAGTTCTGGAAGCATTAGTAAATATCATCAATGAAAAGAATGAATACATGGTGTGACTGACACTGGCATGGCCACCATCAGGGATTTTAATTTTGATAACACAAAAAAATTGTCGCTAATTAGTCGGAATTTGCCGCCAAATATCAGAATTTGTCGGTCACTGGTTCAAAAGTTATAAGAGTTCATAGGTGGCCGATCTGGGGAGCGTCTCCCCAGCTTGGCCACATTTATATCTCAAAAACTAGGCCACCTAAAGATCTGTTTTCTCCCAAATTTAGTCGCTAATTAGTTGCAAGTTTTCGCCAAGTCACAGATTTAGTCGGGTCTTAGTTTAGAAGATATAATGAGTTCAATTTTTAAGTATAGTTCAAGAGCTGAAAATTGAACTCATTATATCTTCTAAACTAAGACCCGACTAAATCTGTGACTTGGCGAAAACTTGCGACTAATTAGCGACTAAATTTAGGAGAAAACAGATCTTCGCTATGTGGCCTAGTTTTTGAGATATAAATGTGGCCAAGTTGGGGAGACGCTCTCCAGATCGGCCACCTATGAACCCTTATAACTTTTGAACCAGTGACCGACAAATTCTGATATTTGGCGGCAAATTCCGACTAATTAGCGACAAATTTTTTGTGTTATCAAAATTAAAATCCCTGATGGTGGCCAAGCCAGTGTCAGCCACACGAATACATGCTGACCCAAATCAGATTCCTGAGGGATTCCCGATGTTGCAATGTACGAATCTGAAGAGCAGCCATTTATCACAACCTTGAGCATTCGTCCAGACAGATATGATTGGAACCAACTTAAGAGAGGATCCGGAACGCCATACATTTTAAGCTTCTTGACAAGTATGCCATGGTCTACCGTGTCAAAAGCATTGCTGAAGTTAGTGTAGACTGCATCAACCTGGACACGCGCATCAACGGCCTCAACAATGCTTTCAACATAAGTCACCAAATTGGTAGCAATCGATTTCTCCTTCATAAATCCATATTGGCTATCTATTATTAGCTGTGATACATGTTTAGATAGCAC
This sequence comes from Cosmia trapezina, assembly GCA_905163495.3. NCBI lineage: Eukaryota > Metazoa > Arthropoda > Insecta > Lepidoptera > Noctuidae > Cosmia > Cosmia trapezina. Next base: position 10,323,266 of record LR991022.1, on the reverse strand, counting down.
AGGGCATGAAGCCCTTAGCTTCAAATACCTTTGCCAGTATGGAGAGAATAGCGATGGCGCTGTAATTGCTCACATCAGACTTGTCCCCGTTTTTGAAAATAGACACAGTTTTCGTTTCCTTCCAAATGGTCGGAAAAGTACCCCGAAGAACAGAACTATTAAATACTAGCTTTTGCCCGCGGCTTCGCCCGCGTGGATGTCGGAAAATATCCCATGGGAACGTTCATGTGGAATACATAGGGCATATCCCTAACTTAAGAAATGCTGGGTTTCCCATACAAACTTTCATCCCTTTTATCACCCCTTGTAGGATTATGTTTTAAGACAAAAAGTAGCCCATATCCTTTCCCAGGATGCTATCTATAACCTTGCCAAATTTTATCGAAATCCGTGCAGTTTTGTAAATTTAAAAATCAACCCCTATTTTACCCACTTAGGGGATGATTTTTAAAAAACGCTGACCCGTATATTTTTTAACTTCTTACCAATAGCATAAATTTGTTATCCCTAACTTAAGAAATACTGGGTTTCCCTTACAAACTTTCATCCCCTATATCACCCCCTGTAGTATTATTTTTAAAAAAAATAGTACCCTATGTCCTTTACCAGGATGCTAGATAAAGCCTTGTTAAATTTTGTCGAAATCAGTGCAGTTTTGTAAATTTTAAAATCAACCCCTATTTTACCCCCTTAGGGGATGATTTTTCAAAAACGCTGAACCGCATATTTCTTTATTGCTTATCAAAAGCATACATTTTAATTTTCACATCCCTAACTTAAGAAATACTGAGTTTTCCATACAAAATTTCATCCCCTATATCGCCCCCTGTAGGATTATTTTTTAAGACCAAAAGTAGCCTGTGTCCATCAGGATGCTATAAAGCCTTGCCAAATATTATCGAAATCCGTGCAGTTTTGTAAATTTTAAAATCAACCCCTATTTAACCCCCTTAGAGGATGATTTTTCAAAAATGCTGAACCGCATATTTCTTAATTTCCTACCAATAGCATAAATTTGTTATCCCTAACTTAAGAAATACTGGGTTTCCCTTACAAACTTTCATCCCCTATATCACCCCCTGTAGTATTGTTTTTGAAAGTATCCTATGTCCTTCCCCAGGATTCTATATAAAGCCTTGCCAAATTTTATCGAAATCCGTGCAGTTTTGTAAATTTTAAAATCAACCCCTATTTTACACCCTTAGGGGATGATTTTTCAAAAACAGTGAACCGCATATTTCTTTATTTCTTATCAAAAGCATAAATTTTAATTTTCACATCCCTAACTTAAGAAATACTGAGTTTCCCATACAAACTTTCATCCCCTATATCACCCCCTGTAGGATTATTTTTGAAAAAAAAAGTAGCCTATGTCCGTCCCCAGGATACCATCTATAGCCTTGCCAAATTTTATCGAAATCCGTTCAGTGGTTTAGGCGTGAAAAGGTAACAGACAGACAGACAGACAGACAGACAGACAGAGTTACTTTCGAATTTATAATATTAGTATGGATAATACTTCATGGCAGTGAAAGAACATCCGCCAGCCTATTTAAAAGCAAAGCAGTTATACAAATCAGGGCCGGCCCCTTTGTGAACGTCAAATTGTTTTAATTCTTTACGGATCTGAATCTTGTGATATTGTTAATTAGCCTAACGTGCTATTGCTTATGCAGCTATCAGTATCACCTGCGCCAGCATGCACACCATTCCCAACACTATTATGTGACTTGTAGTTTCTTGAATCAATCTGCCTAGCCTTTTCCCAACTCTGTTGGGGTCAGCTTCCGGTCTAACCGGATGTCTAATAACGTAAAAATTTCCTAATCTATTACTATACCTTATGGTAAAAATAATAAATTTTAATCAATCACGGCCGTAATCAGTCAGTCTGTCCATCCGTCCGTCCGTGTTCATTGCCGAATCCGGAGTATCCGACCCGCACTTGCCCGGCCGGCTTCTTATTTTCAATAACAGAGTGACAGCCCTATGAAGGTAGGTAAGAATTTTGAACTCCGTTAGGAAGCTTTCAGTCTGCTCGGTTTTTTATTCTTGTGCTACAGTTCGTTCAGTATGCGGCTTGAGCAGCGGATCGTACTTCATTTGTGTGCCAAGTGTATAATATAATCTAGGTGTGTGCCTTTCCAGTTGCGGTAAATTTATGAGAAGACTGAAAGTAAATAGAATATCTACATGAAACTACAACGCCGAAACGTGGGTGGCCTACAGCTCTGCCTATTGCCTATCCCTCCCAGCGTGATGTTTGTGTTCTGGTAGTTACTGTACGTCAAATTTCTTGTTGAAAAGCCTACATCGGGCTTTTATCTTAAAACCATTCGTTGTAGCAGAGTATTAGGAAAAATATAAGAAAGAAGCAAACAAGTCCAATAACAGTATTTATTGACACAAAATCTTATCGCATACAGTTGAAATACATTGAGGTTCATATACCAAGTCACAAATACGTGAAAATACATAAATCTAACTAATAAAATCTAATTGCATGAGCAATGGTAATCTTAATAAAATGATACTTCATTAACTCACAAGTAAGTCAAACATACAGTACGCGGCCGTAAATATGACACGAGTTTAGAAAATCGGCATTGTGTTTTGTTTTCTGTCATAACAGAGTGTCTCTTTTCAAAACTGGATTTGCCATGTTAACGACCGGGTGCTGAACAAAATTTAATAGTACCCTCGGCCACGACCCCTATTGGGGCCGCCGAAGTTGCCCCTGCCGCCCCCGCGACCCCTGAAATTGTTTTGATTATTATCGTAGTTATTGTTACCGAACTGTTGGTTCACCTGAGGCCGCGTATCATAGTTATCTTGGCCCCTGCCATTCATGAAGTTATTTCTAGGACCCTGGTTGTATGGAGCATTAGGTCCGAAGTTATCAGGGGCAGGTCCCCTCATGGGCGGACCTCGTGGCGTCGTCGGGCGTGGATTCCACTGCCCTTGGTTGAAATGATCATTGGGCTTGTTTCTGTTGTCGTTAAAATGTTTTTGTTGTTGCTGATGCTGCGGCGGTTGATATTGTTGTTGATGCTGCGGAGGTTGGTACTGCTGCTGATGTTGTGGCGGCTGGTTACGTTGTTGGTGTGGTGGTAGCATTTGGTTGTGCTGCGGTCCTTGGTTATGTTGCTGATGTTGCGGCGTAGGCTCATAATTCTGATGTTGCCCCTGATTATAAAGTGGCTGTTGTTGGTTCTGCTGGGATGGTTGATAATTTTTCTGTTGGTTCTGCTGAGGTGGTTGATAATTTTGCTGTTGGTTCTGCTGAGGTGGTTGATAATTTTGCTGTTGATTTTGCTGAGGTGGTTGATAATTTTGCTGTTGATTTTGCTGAGGTGGTTGATAATTTTGCTGTTGATTTTGCTGAGGTGGTTGATAATTTTGCTGTTGGTTCTGTTGAGGTGGCTGATAATTTTGCTGTTGCTGCGGTGGAGATTGATAATTCTGCTGAGTCTGTTCAGAGGATTGATAATTCTGCTGATTCTGTGGTGGAGATTGATAGTTTTGCTGTTGTTGCTGATGATTCTGTTGTTGCGGACGCTGCTGGTGCTGCTGCTGCTGCTGTTGTTGTTGTTGTTGTTGTTGCTGTGGCGGCTGAAAACGTACCGGAGTGCGTAACAAACCTTGCAGACTTTGGAATGGAGTCGGTCCTGATCCTGACCCTTGAGCTTGATTTTTGAATGAATTTATCAGCGGCGCGGGTGTAACTGGCGTACTTTGTAGTGGCTTCAACAATTCTTGAGTGACCTTTGACTCAGGCAGGTCTCCGAAGGACCTCGGTTGAGTGTTACTGACCACGACGTTCGGTGAGCGCGACCCTAGCGCCGGCGTGGCGGCCGGCGTAGACTTGATGCTCGCTTGCACCAGCGCGAACAGGTCAGTCGCAGAGCTAGTAGACAAGCTCTTTGTAATATCCGCGAGAGAATTCTCAAGTTTCGACGGCTCTATTATTGTCTCTGCTTTCGTCTCTTCTAAAGATTTCTTTACAATTTCCATTTCTTGACGTATTTGATCTTCTTTTACTTTCTGCGTGGCTGATTGGAACACCTGGAGATAGGGAATATTTTTACATACTGGCTTGTAATACTTTGGTAACTGTTACTAATAGTGACGAATAACCAATGACAGTGACGAATTTCAGCGTAATAGCGTCTAACTATAAACACACTGCATGGTTGCGCAAATACAGTGGAGAGTTAGTCTCATCATCTGTCTAGCCTTTTACCAACCAAGTTGCAGTCGGCTTCCAGTCTAACTGGATGCAGCTGAATGCCAGTATTTTACATGGAGCGACGGCCTATCTGACCTCCACAACCCAGTTATTGGGTAACACAATAGCAAAGTCTGGTTTTCCGACTTTCGGGCTTCTGACGACCCGTAATTAATGACTGTCAAAAATCTACGAATGACAGCGGGGACCAACAGCTTGACGTGTTTTGCGAGACACGGAGGGGTGTCGGTATGTAAAGATGGTCACCCATCCACAGACCGACCTCGGCAAGTGTAGCTTAACCTGATCAATCGACCCGAGATGCTATTATTACTTAGCCATCAGTCTCTAATTTTAAATTAGACTTTATAACAATTTCAAGGGTTATATCATCTATCATACATAGTATTTACAAGCAGTTAGACTATAATATTAATAATTATTAGTGGCATAAAGCGTGTGTACAAACAAAGTGAAGGCCTGACTTCTGCGCTAGCTGACACCTGTGTTACAGGAGCCAGTGTCTTCCCCAATCAGTAGGTTCTGGATTTAACACAGTATACATAGATTGAATTTACTTTATTATGACAGTAAAATTATAATATTAAAATGGATTCTATTTATTTGTACTCTTGTGTCAGTAATCATGACTTAGTTTGAATTTTAGCTTTAATTTTAGCTTCCTTTATTGTAAGAACATTAATATTGAGAGCACAGTTTGTTTTATTATATTTGTGTCACTTGAATACATGCGTTACCTTCTAGCAGCTGCAGTGTCAAATTTGACAGATAGGGAAACATTCCTTAAAATACGCTTACTTAAAACTATAGTAGAATATTGCATTAGCAGAACAAATTTGTCACCTCTTCAACAGTATAGTCATCGTCGTCACTCTCAACGACCACGGCTTCCACAAGTTCTTCTTCTTCGGGTTCCGTGTTCTGCTCAGGCGTCGGTTCTTTGGGCGCGGTGGAGGCCGCCTCACTAACATACTGTCGAAGTCTCTCGACTCTCTCAGGCTCTTTAGCTTCCAACTTCTTCAAGTACGCTATAAGGCTGTGCTGTTCTTCAGCTGATAATTCGTTGAAGTTCTTTAGTAGGGTTTCGAGGTCCGAGTCTGAGAGGCCGTCCATGGCGTCAGTAGCGATGCTTTGCTCCACCCTACTAGGACAAAAATATAAATTTGAGTATTATTCATGTACCTATCATAAATTAAATTTCTCTCAGAGGGACTCGGAGGGGAATTTCAAATGACACACAGCAAGTAAGCCGAAAATATAAAGCGAGAAAATAATTATTAATTTATTGAACAAGGATTAAAATGGTGCCTTGTAACGAAGTCATTAATTCTAACAACTTACTTCTTATCATTCTCATCGTACGCCGACTGCAACATTTGCAGCGCAGACGCAGTACCACTTTGTTTCGGAGGCGGTGGTTTTATCACCGGTTTTTGTACGGGCGGTGGTACGACGACTACGTTTTTCGTCTGCTCGGCCGCTCGTTTCTTAGCTTCTGCCATACCCACGACAGCGTCTACCAGCACTGCTAAGTCTTCAGAAGACACGTCCGTCTTGCCCTGAGCTATCAATGCTTCTGCCATTTGTTGGGCAATCTGTGCACGGTCCACTTCACCCACGCCTGCCACTGCTACTGGTACAGCTGTAGTTTTGCTAGGGGCAGCAGTAGCTTGCTGGAAGGTTGAGAGTTGTTTAGTATTTCGGAATGTTGCTACTTTACATGTAGGTAAATATATTGTTTATTGGTGTATTCAAAAAGAGGAATTTAATTATCTAAAACCAAATCCAAAAGATTAAAAGAATCAAACCTCTTTTTATTTTTAACGAGGATAGTTTCTCGACTGCCAAGAGGCGAATGTCCATACGCGAGTGCACATTTAGGTCCGTATTACAGAAGGAAACTCAAGCACTGATCTTTGTTTAAATCTAGTTTGAAACTAGTTTCAACCAATCAAATGGCTTGAATATAGTTTTAAGTAATGCTTGAGTATTGAGTGACCTTCTGTATTACGGGCCTTAGACTTTGCAGCATTCTAATGATGTAGCTGTCTTTATCACTTTTGGAGGGCGCAATAATGTGACAAGGTTGTAAGTAAAGCCAACGTTGCCATAGCCATACCTTCTTGAGCCGGCTACGCTTGTCGGCCTCGTGCAGCGTGGCAGCGGCGCGCACGACGGCAGCCCGCAGCGCCTGCGCCGCGCTACCGCCCACGAGCCCCGCCTGCACGGCGCCCTTGAGCTTCTCCTTCGCTGTCTCGATGAGTACTACTGCGCTATCACGCACTAGGAGCTCTTCAGACGAATTCGCTTTCTCCTGGTTAGGATATAAATACGAAAACATCAAGTTACATTTTCAAGGTTGTTTCTTCAGCGTGTAACAGAAATGTGTGGTCATATTTAAGGGTGTAGTACAGACCATTAAACTGAGCAACTTTTCCATGGGCCGACATCGTAATCGCGAAAAAAAAAATAGCTGTCCGATACATTTGGGTCGAATAGGTATTAAAGTTGTGTTTTAAATGTTACCACGCATTTCTGATACACGTTGTTTACATAATAAATTAAAATCGGTTTTCGTATGTCTCTGGGACCGCGTTGTGTTCTTCTAAAGCCGTGTCGCCTGCGCATGTTTTTTCGAAACATTACATAAAAAAATCTGAACAAATAGGCGTGGTCATACACATTATGTGTATGCAAACACGATGTTTTTGTTTTCCGAGCTGCATGGAAAATATCATCAACAGGAAGGGTTTGTTTCATTTTCAACCCCCGCGCGCACGCACCGCGCACCACTGTCAGTCAACACAGGTTTTGAGGTTATACAGGGTGTCCGTTAAAGAATGGATAACCTTGGAATAGCATATTACAGTCATGATGGCCGTTCTTAAAAAAAATACAAAAAAAAAATATTTAAAAAAATATATTTTTTGGAGACTCCAAAAAATCATAATGTACGCACATTATTTTTTTGAGATTCCAAAAAATCATAATGTACGCACGACAACAGATCAAATTTTCAGTATAAGCTGATCTCGCATTGTATAGGATTTCCTTACAATGAGAGGTCAGTCTAAACTAGAAATGTATAGCTTGATGTGTAGCCGTGTGTACCTACTAGTGGGGATATTTTTTTTTGTTTTTTGTATTTTTTTAAGAAAGGCCATCATGTCTGTAATATGCTATTCCAAGGTTATCCATTCTTTACCGGACACCCTGTATATTGTCTTGTGTTGTGAATAATTGTGAACAAATTGTAAACATCAATCCATAGCTCTTGATAAATGTCAAAATTTTTAAGTTGATACGGTCCGACTCGAAATCTGTATCTTCTCCTCGATATTGAGTCTATAATTTTATTACTAAAACTGATAGCACGTCTTCTTTAATGGAACTTATTACGAAAGCTACACAAAATGTGTTATTAATCTAAAAATATTGTAATATGCAGGAGACAGCTTGTGTATGAAAACAAACGTTTATATGGAGCGCGAGGGCGCGTTTCCTTACTAGTCAGAGGGGGAACCTGCGCAGTATTATAATGTTATATTCCAGAATCACAAGTCATACCTTCTCCATCTTCAATGCATCCCCTAGCAGATCAACAATTTTCGGTCCCAAGCTTCCAAGATAATCTTCTAACGCGACCAGTTGTCTCAGCGTGGCAACCACATCGTCAGCGGCGCCATCCACCACCTGTGCGGGGCCGTGGCCGATGGAAACGGACCGCCGCCGCCGGATCTTAGAGCTGCGTGACATCATGCTGCCGGCGCGCGACCGGTCCGTGCGGGTTTCCGGCCCGGAAATCACGGATTCGATGTCGTTGTCCGAGTTCCATGGCGAGAGGCCGTCGTCACTGTAGTCGAAGAAAATACATTATTATAAAATTTGAAACTCAGTACAGAATACTCATCATCTGCCTGGCCTTTTCCCAACTATGTTGGGGTCGACTTCCTGTCTAGCCAGATGCAGCTCTATACCAGTATTTTACATGGAGCGACTGCCTATCTGACCTCCACAACCCAGTTACTGGGTAACACGATACCCCTTGGAAAGACTGGTTGTCAGACTTTCAGGCTTCTGACGACCCGTAACAACTGTCAAGATCTACAATTGACAACCGGGACCAACGGCTTAACGTGCTTTCCGAACCCAAACTTGCAATCGCGAAAAAAAAAATCAGCTGTTCCATACATTTTGTCGATTTAAGTGAACACAAATGCAGCAGTTTTGTTTTTGTTTTAAAATGTTCGTAATAGTCAGAATCCTGGTTCATAAGGAAAGAAACATTTTAAAGTTGCCGGGAAAATGTATGCATTATTTAAATTTGAACAAGGCAGTCTGTAGGGTCAGCTACTTTGCAATATTTTTTATTCCTTTCATAAAATTTGGTGACAATAGAATTTGAGTTCGTGGTTCCAAAACTCGACTAATAATTTGTGAAATTGTCACAAAAATTATATAAACAAGAATGCAAGATTCTGAATTCAAGTTTATTAGTTGTATAAACTAATTACTCACGGCTTGAGCTCGTCGTCGGAGATGAGCACGGTCTGCAGGGAGGGCGCCACTTGTCTGCCGGCGTGGTCGGGGCTGCGGTTGCGCTGCTGCTCGCGCTGCGACAGCGGGCTGCGGCTGCTGCGCCGGATCGACTCCAGCGCGATGTGCGTGCGCGCAGGACTGCGTCTGTGTAAGTACCCATCGTTAAGACTGTATTGTCCTGTGTCTCTCGTATTGGCTATAGTATGTTTGAAAAGTTGCCAACGGAAAGATCAAATGAGTTGACAGTAGCTTCAGAGATGTCACGTGACTGCTTCTGTCAACTCCATACAATTTGATCTTTCCGTTGGCGTTAACGCTTACAGATAAGGGATTTTGTCTAGGCCCCAGGTTAAATTCTTACGGAATCACTCGGGGAATTAGTTACAGATTTATCTGTATTACTGAATCTTTGCAATTTTAACAAATATTTAACGCTACTGATGTTGTTATCGTTCTGGCCGTCATAGGCGATCAGTCTTGATGCCAAAACAATAGGGATTTTGGTCTGATCGAGTATCAGATTGACCAAGCTGAACGGTATAACTGACCATGTGATAGGTATGAACCTCCACTAGTGGCGGCACTAAGCGTTCGTCCGACGCCTCCTGGGCAGTCTGCTGAGTGCCGACCGACTGTGTAATCATTTTAACACTGCATGAGCATTCTTATATATTTTATAGTCTGTTCCAAAAGTATCTGGAGAAATGTAAACAAGTGGATCAGAAAACGTACCTGTGGAAGCCAATTTGTAGTGCCACTTACAAATTCAGTGCTTTGATATGATTCCTTGAATACTTAAACCCGAAATTCTAATTTTAAACCACCAATTAAAGATGTTATTTTAAGAAACTGCTGCATAATGAGGGGTATTAAAACACGAGTTTGTGTTTAAAAACAGAGCCGTTGGCGAGGTTTTTAATAGTATCACACGAGTGTTGTAATACCTAGTTATGTGCAGTTTCATACACTACTTTATCTACACTCATGCAATAGGTATTAAAATAATACCTCTTATAATACCTATTTAAATAAAAAACCAAAGTTAGCAAAAATAAACAAACAATAATGGCTCCCCGTAACCATAATAATGTAATCGACGTTACTATGGTTACGGGAAGCCATCATCTGTCAACTACGCGGTCCCCATAAACAATGATAAAAATCGAATTAAAAACTCCTTGGTTGATTCTAGATAGATACATATATAGGGTGACTGGTAATTAGTGACCGATACCTAAACACATGATTGTGCTCATGATAACAAACAACTTTTACTATGGGACCAAACCTGAAATCGCGAAAAAAAAATCAGCTGTTCCCTACACAACTGGTCAAAATGTGTCGTGGAGCAGCAAATTTATTTTTAAATACATGATTGTACTCATGATAGCAAACAACTTTCCCAAAGAAACAATTTTTTTTAAATTTAGACATTACCCCAAACATTCCAATAAGATATTGACTAACAAGAATATGCGCGCCGTCAGCTGTTAGTCGCTTGACGCCTTTATTCTGTCTTGTCGTGTTACATGAAAGTAACGGCAGAGCACCCACACACTTCCATCCGGGTAAGATAGTGTAACTACATATTCAGGTTGTTGCTAAGAGAACAAAAAATTAAACTTACCAAAATGCTGTGTTTAACAGTACTCCACTTTCAAGATGCACTGTATCAAGGCTCTTACAGACAGAGGCGATATCGCGTCGCAACGCGATATGTCTGTAAGAGCCTTAACTGGCACTACACACCTGTACACAAACGTGCTTAATTCTAGTACCGATTAGTAGTAGCAGTTTTAACGAATAATAATAATTAACGAAATGACAAAATCACTGTCTATGGTATCACACTATTAAAACTCTCGCGATTTATCGTGCCGTACGCAGTGTATGTAATTTTTCACTTCAAATCAAATCAAATCACTTTCGATAAATGTTAGTTCTATGGTCTGTCCTTGTCGGCAGCTTCAATATCACTAAAAGTAATTACAAACGATTCGTCAGAGTTCCCACAAAACGACGACGTATTACTTCTGGGAAAATCACTATTTAAATAACAACCTTTAGAAATTAGCCGATGTTTTACGAGTCTCGTACCTATTGCACTTGCTTATCGCCGAGCTTCGCAGTAAAATCTATTGTCTAAAATTTGTAAATGGTTTGCTCGATTGTATAAGCGAAGATTGTTGTCTACATCCATTATACAAAATGTGCATTTCTTTAGGAATACATTATTTAGTTCGCAGTAAAGATGTGTTTTCAAAATAGTTTTAAATAAACAATAGAGCGAGTGTAAAAGGAGTAGCTCTTTGAGGCCGCCGCCTCACGTGTTTACTCCGTTTGCAAATCCGCACCGCACCACTAATTACCTTAGTAATTCTCGTGCTGCCAACAGGGATAGACCATAGATGAGTGAAAAGTGACATACATTGCGTACGTAAATGGCTCCTCCGCGGACGAAGCGCGTCAGAGTGGTTATTATTATTCGTTAAACCTGCTAATACTAACGGGACTAGAATTAAGCACGTGTGTGTACAGGTATGTAGTGCCAGTGATAGTGTCTAGATATTTCGTAGTGATGCGGCCATATGTTGCATTGCATTGCATCTTAAAAGTGGAGTACTGTTAAACACAGCGTTTTTGTAAGTTTAACTTTTTGTTATCTTAGCAACAACCTGAGTACACACCCACACACACACTACCTTACATGGATGTGAAGTGTCTCTGCCTTATACCGTACCCGGTACCTTCCTGTAACACGAGACAGAATAACGGGATCAAGCGACTAACAGCTGATAACGCGCGTCTCGCGTATTCTCGTTAGGTACTCAATATTTTACTGGAATGATTGTCATGCGCTTAGTAAATTTAAAAAATCATTTCTTTGGAAAAGTTGTTTGTTATCATGAGTACAATCATGTGTTTAAAAATAAATCAGCTGCTACACGACACATTTTGACAATTTATGTAGGGAACAGCTGATTTTTTTTTCGCGATTTCAGGTTTGGTCCCATAATAAAAGTTGTTTGTTATCATGAGTACAATCATGTGTTTAAGTATCGGTCACTAATTACCAGTCAACCTGTATAGAATACTCTTTATTATGCACACCATAAAAATTAGAATTCTATTCTAGAAAGGTTTAGGTCGTTATAAAGGTAAACAATCTTGATGTGACTTTTTACACAAACACTTAATAAACAAATAAACTACTGCTTAAACTAATGGTTCAATAGATTTACTAGTAATTATTGTTGTATTTACATTGGTTTTTAGTTGCATTTTATTTTTAAACTGAGGTTTTATAATAAAAAATGATAAAAGACACATCAAGATTGTTTACCTTAATTTCACTCCTAAACCTTTCTGGTATAGGTGTACTTTAATAGAAAAAAGTGACATATTTATAGCAATAAAGAAATCTGTATCATAATAATAATAAAGTCTGTTATTATGGTACTACTTTTAATTGAATTCATAATCAGAACTTTACGATACTAGTGTAGATAAAATTAATTTTCGTCGATGATTTTTCAATTAAATTTTAATAATATTATTCAGACAATATTTTCAGTTTGATGGTCTGTACCAAGCCTTAAATTTGACCACACGTTTCTGATAGGTACATCCTGTATTTACGATCGATCGGGTTCTGTATTTTCGTGAAGTGTTAATCTGGTGTTTATAATAGTTACCTGTGCAGTGGACTCCTGGAGCGCGTACGTTTGTGGTGCGCCGGCGGCGGCGGAGAGCGGCGCCGATCCTGCGAGCGGCGACGCGCGGGTGAGCGGCGCGCCGCGGGCGGCGGCGATCTGTGCGCGCCGGGCTTGTGACCAGGGCTACTAGAAAGTAAGGAAGAGGCGTGATGCAAAGGACATTGGGCTAAAACGTATGGAGCTTGCTCCAAATCTCCACCACTAACGAGCCTATGTCACCGAATAGTCTATTAATTAGGAGTAGCTTTTACAAAGACACCCATTTAAAAAACTGTCAAAGAAAAGTTATAGCTAAAACTAAAATTATTGCGTTTTAATCATTTTAGCCCAAACAGCCTTATTGATTTTAACATATTTATGTGTTGATCTCACAAGTCACACTGACAATAAGATTTTTTAGAAAGTATCTTAATTTCTTTGTACCAATGCTACATTAGTTACATTCCACTAACCTGCTCTATAAATCTTGTGAAGTACTAACAGTTCGACAACTATTCATAATGAGCATTGTACTAAAACAACACGCAGCCCTTCCCTACAACACTGAATTTACTAAAAAGAGACGAAAAAATATTGTTTGCCCCACAAATAGTACAAGACATGCTTTCACAGCCAAATTTCATTTTTTCCTTGGACCGCTACTCTATAACAGACTAAATGCAAAAGCAAATATCTATTCCCTAAATTATGGAAATTGCAAGAAAGCTCTCAAGGTAGCTCTTCAAAGTTTGTCCTATGAAGATACAGAGAAGTTGTTAGTTGTAATGACATAAAGATTGTTTGGTGTACTATTTATTTTTAATTAGTTCGCTAACTTAGTATCTATTTTTTTTTTTTTTTTTTTTACTATTTACACTTTACATAAATACCTATTAGAAGACTATTTTATATTTTATATAATTACAGTGATTATTTTATAATGTTTTTACCTTTCTCTCGCCTGAAACACAGGATGTCCTAGTTCAGGCAATTAACACTAGTGAACTTGACATATATTTAAGCAAAATTGTATTTACTGTTTTACTTTTTAACTTGAATAAATATTTATTATTATTATTATTAGTACACATTACACATATGATTTGGACCACTGTAACCTACGAATACAAACATTAGAAGCAAATACACCAAAATGATATAAGAAACATTTTATCTCACCTACGATCCCGTCTAAAGTCCGGAGGCGAACGCCGTCTCGGGAAAGGCTCCCGACCTCGATGGTCAGGTCGTTCGAATCGCTCGGGGCGGTCGGGGCGGTCGGGGCGGTCGGGGCGGTCGGGGCGGTCGGGGCGGTCGGGACGGCGACGGTCGGGCGATCGGCGGCGCGGGTCTGGCTGACGACGAGGCGGCTCGGGCGACTTTCGGCGAGGTTCGGGAGATTTCCGCCGCGGTTCGGGTGCACGGGGCTTTTCAACCGACTGGCGAGGTTCTGACGGCCGCTTGCTCATGTCGGGAGGAGATAGGCACATACGGCGGTAGATCTCGTTCACTTGGATACGTAACTCCTCCTCGTGTAGTACTTTCATGCGTGCTGTCCAGAACACGATCCATTCTGGTTTGAAGTCGTGCTTCGATGGGTCTTTGCCCTCTGAAATTACACTCATGATCAATTCTCAGAATGTGAGCGAAAGTGGAAGTTAGCCATGAAACTGTTTAATTATTGAAGTAAAACCCAACATTTTCCACTGTACGAAGCTTATGAATGTAGATGATTAAAAAAAAAAAAAAAAAATTGCAAAAGTTAAACCAAACAAAAACAAGGTTTAAGGTTAAGGTTTTTTGCAGATATCTTAAAGACTGATTAAGATTTTTGAAATCTAAAAATGATTTAAAAAGAGGAGGAAATTTCCGAAAAGAAAATCCTAACTTCCAGACCAATATTTATAATTTTCCCAGAGGGGTGAAAATACGTCCGAAAACGGGTACTCTGGCATGCGCAAAGCAAGCGCCCACTTCGGACACTTCACTACATAGTATAAAACATAGTCGCTTCCCGCTATCTGTCTGTCCCTATGTATGTAAGACCGCCCATTGTGTCACCCTATGTAAAATTTCAACATTTATATCTGTAATTTTTATGGTGTGCATAATAAAGAGTATTCTATCTATCTATCTATCTATCTATCTATGCTTAGATCTTTAAAACTACGCAACGGATTTTGGTGCGGTTTTTTTTAATAGATAGAGTGATTCAAGAGGAAGGTTTATATGTATAATACATGCGCGGGCGAAGCCGCAGACTTTTTACCCCTTTTATTTTATCAGGCTAGTAGATTTGTTAGTATGCAATAGTTAACTAACAATTTTTTGCTGCTTGAACTTTTATCACACTTGCAATGTTCATCATTGCAAGTGTGATAAATGTGATAATTGTTAAACTATAAATCTGAGATTTTTCCTTCCTTGGAGTTATTCTTGAATGGCTTCAGAATAGATCCTCGTTGAAAGTTGGGACTTTCTTTTAGAAAATTTCCTCCTCTTTTTGAATCTTTTTAGATTTCAAAAATCTTAATCAGTTTTTGAGATATTTGCTAAAAACCAAACCTTTTCCTTCAGTAAATTGTTTATAACTTTTGCAATTTTTGCGACCGGATCTTTTTTTTTTTTCAAAATTCATCTACATGTTAATTCGAATCGAATGACACCTTGTTTATATTTTTCCGAGACCGCTGAAAAAAGTTGAACAAAAAATATTTTTTCTTTACGACGCACAGTTTTAAAGATGTTAGCGAAAAACTCAAAAGTGGGAACTTCTATCCCCCCCCCCCCACTGCGGCGCACCACCTAGACGCGGGACTTTTAGTGTGATTTCTTCAGAAAGTTGTTCAGTGTGCTTAGGGAGTAACCCTAAGCACCCTGAACAACTTTCTGAAGAAATCGCTTACGTCCCAGCTCACGCACTCTACACCCCCTTTTTGGTCATTTGTTGAGTGGATTATAAACGTTAACTTATTTTCCTGGGCTAAACTTAATGCTTCTTTTAAGTAATATTGCTTCTAACTTACCGGCTTGTATCTCTTTGTACCGCTTGTTCCAGAACTTCTTCCACTCCTCTGGGTAAAGCGGGTGTTTCTCCGGGTTCTTTTCGTGGTAGGCGAGCGTCTTCTTCAGTGAGTCTTCAGACGACAAACGCTTCTCTTCAGCCAGTTTTACCTTGTACTCATAGTTAGGAGGCCTTTGTTGCTGTGGGTAAAAATAAAACGGCTACTAAAAATTAATACCTCGTACCCTATCTGTACGTGACAAAGCGTACCCTATCTGTACGTGACAAACCTGAAATCGCGAAAAAAATCTGCTGTTCCCTACATTTATCTACATCAAACTCGTGAAAATGTAGGGAGCAGTTGATTTTTTTTCGCGATTTCAGGTTTGGTCCCATAGTAAAAGGTGTTCATAATGATGAGTACAATGACTCCTTAAGCGGTTGTGCCATCAATTCTGGGACATGTTGTTTATTACACCCATATTTCGCTAGTTACTACTGCCATCAACCAGACGAATGCAGACTGGGCTGCTACTGACAAATTCGTTATAGAAAAACCCAATAACACTGCCCGGACTGGGAATTGAACCCAGGACTTCACGCTCAGCAGTAGCGGTCGCGGCCTGGCGGTCGAACACGACCACTCACTTACACTTTTCATCAATAGGTAGTAAGTACTAATTTCTAAAAATTCGTATATAACGCATAAAAGTAAATTGAGTATCTACCTTCTCCTGAGACTTGGTGGGCTGCGCACGCGGCGCGTTTCGGTTGCGGAAGGGCGAGGTGCCGCGTCGCTTGCCGTACGGCTCGAAGCGGCCCTTGTTCATGGAATCGTGCCTGTCCCTGGAACAATAGCTTATTCAAACAACTGTCCAAGGAAGACCGCCAAATTTAATTTTTCTTAGGTTTTTTGCGAACTGCAGGTCAATGTTAGGTTGTATGTTGATCAATCTACCCAGTCACGCGACAAATGCGCTGGGCCTCAAGTCTGCTATTACAATAGTGTCAGAATGGTCTATCATTGATTTCATAATTGTTGATTTTGACAAGTTTGGTAATCTACTAACACAATGGCGTCATAATGGCGTCATTATGACTTTCCAATGGTCAACCACTGACACTCCATTGTATGAAATTACGAATTTAGCAGATTACGAACTTTTAGCAAAATGACAATGGACAATGGGATTGTGTTGGAATGTAAAAAATTGCAGACTTGGGGCCCTGGGAGCACGACAACTGATATGAAGTCGGGCGGTTAAAAGGTATACGTTATAACCAAATTAAATTTATTTTCGGTTTTTACGATAGTTTCCTCTTTTATAATGTAGGTATGTTAAACTTTATTGAAAATGCCTGACTCTGTGCCATTTTTACTTGTGCTCTTAGGCGCGAATTACACAGAAAAGGCATACGGCGCGGCGCAGGCATCTTGCCGCTTCAAAACGTTTCAATAGAAAATGTAGGTAGGCGGCACGTTTTGAATTATACTGAAGCGGCGTGGCGCAGGCACGTCGTTTCGTCCATGCCCTGGTAACTTAGAACATTTTTTTTTCATTGTGAAAATTGCCATCTATCCCCAAACCATGGAACTTTTTATTGCAGTGTTACCACTTTTTTGTGCATGAAATATTTGGTAGTATATACTAGTTGCTGATTTTTCAATTTTTATTTAATTAGTCCAGTTGCACAAAAAAATATGATATAACAACCTAGTATAATTTATTTTTAAAATATTTTACTAAAATTTTGTATTAATAGTGATATTTTACGATGATAGAATCTTAAGGAGTAATTTAGTAGTTAACTGATACTAAACGTTAGCAACACTGAGTCACTGAGTGAGTATAAAGAAAAAGAAGTTCTAAACATGACTACGTAAATACGTAATAATACAAGAAATTTTGCTCGTGCGCATTTTTCTTGTATTTATTGTTGTTTTTGTGGTAATACGTTGAGTTACGTTACGTTACTTCCTCCGCATATTCCAGAAATACGGAAATTCCAGCATAAACTGTACTTGTGAAAGTGTTTGTGACATACAAAACAACAAAAAGACAAAGTGTTGTGTTCTTCAGCTTCACTATGAACAAATTGGTGCAAAGAAGTCGGCAAGATATATTATTTTTATAATGAACGAAAGTGATGAAACTGACCCCATCTTCCTACGAGCTCGAGAACATTAAACTAATACAAAGTGTGCGAAACGAGAGCGGCAAACAGGTGTCGAAATGAATGTGTAGTTAATAAATTCATTCTCTAATAATTATGTTTGTATTATTAATCTCATTTCCTTTAGCCAAGTAAAACAGCAATTCATACGTAAGTAGGTACCATCGCGGACATTTGCATTGAACCACTTTTCCGACCTTATTACCTAGGTAATAAGGTCGAAGTGGTTCAGCAAATTGATTGCTGATTGCTAAGTAAAACCGAAAACGTCAGTTGCCAGTCTATCTCATATATACTAGTCTATGGTTTCGTCGCCTGTTCCGCGTCGCTAGCAGACGCGACTGGAGAGGCGCGCAAGCAGCACGACGGTTTGTTCGTCGTCTGGAGAGGAAGACATGCTGTCACGATAAAGTCGGTCTGTATAATGACTAGTTGCGGCGTCTCTTCGCCTCTTTGATATAATTTAAATCTTATCCGTGCCTTATCTGTTCTACGCCTGCTCTGTGCCTGCGCCGCGTCTTTACCTTACGCCGCTTCTGTGTAATTCGCGCCTTAGAGACCATTCAACCTATGGACTTGTAACGCGGTTAATTCTACGAACAAAAAAGTCTGTCACTTTTGTTGGGGGACGAGGTAGAAAATGCTGCCAACCACACTGCTGTCAACTTACTCAAAAACAAAAAGTACTTATCGATACTTTATTTTCCTTCCTTATCGATATATTCCTTATGAAAAGAAAGTGTACCTACTCGCCTAAGATTCTTCATTTGCCTATCTTTTTCCCAACTATGCGCCTGGTATAGGCTTAAAGACGGCATATTAAATGTTATGTAGAGCGTCTGGAAACTATACAGGGTGTTAAAGAAATTGCGTGCCATAGCCTAAGGGTAGGTTTAGTATCGATAAAGGAACCCAGAAAAAAAAATCAAAATAAAAACAAAAAAAATATCGCAAGATCAACCTAATTTAGTACCTACTAACTTAAAATAACAATCGCTTAGGGCCCTCGCTCACGGCGACTTTTTGTAGCGATGCTGTCGCGCGTCCGCATCGATACAGCCGGTCGATTCTGTAAACATCTCACCGTGAAAACTTAGGTGAAGTGAGTTTGTTTTTGCTAGGAATAGACACTATTGACAGCTCACTCCACGCTCACTTCACCTAAGTTTTCACGGTGAGATGGTTACAGAATTGCACTGCAGTCGCGAAGCGGTCGCTAGCTGTGTGCCCTCGCCCACGGTCCCAGATTCAGTCGCGATGCAAACGCAACACTGGTGCGCTTCTGTCGCGATGCAAACGCGATTCAGTAACGGCACAAAAATACCTGCGATCGCTACAGTTGCAAGATGGACTCCGTTGAGGCAACATTCGTCACGTTGTCTTTGGTGCTGCTTTTACGTAAGCAGCCGAAGCGTAGGCAACGAAAGATCGGTTCCCCACTCACGCACCACCCTCCCTCTGTTCTCTCCCCGATGTCGTCCGACACGACACGGTCGCGCGTTTGCATCGATTCAGTCGCGATACTGTAGCGCGTTGGCATCGCTTCTGTAGCGCGTTGCAAATGCGACTAACGAGCGTTAGTAGCGATGCAGTCGCGCATGTCGTAAACGCGCGACAGCATCGCTACAAAAAGTCGCCGTGGGCGAGGGCCCTTTGACTTAAAAATAAAATTATTGTTCAAAAGTTGCTAGTGAAGGAGGGTTGGTTTTTGTTACCTTGAAACTCTCTTGTCCTTGGCAGGTTCCCGCCGGTGGTCGGGGTCCACTTCGTCGCTGATGTCGGATAAAGACTCCACCGAGCCCGGGCGCCGCAACTGCCGACCCGCCGGCCGCTATGGTCACACTCATTATATAGTTACCATCAAAGGAGCAAATTTTACAAAGCCGGACACATAGCAGAACGAAGGACCATACACATTTCTGTTTTGCTTTACCCTTCTACTAATAAACACAGAATAAAGTTATTCCCAGTTTAAACCTACGAAAATGTATGGTTATTCCTGATATAACTTTATTCCGTGTTTTATTTGTAAGAGGGTAAGTCTTTAGTATTGCAACGCTTGCAATTCCGACCGCTTTAGACACACTCATTCAGTAGTTACGCTCAAAGGACTAAAGTTTACTACGACCGGACAAATCCCAATGGCTGAATCGAAAGAACACACCTTTGTGTTTCGCTTAGTAGTCGTTAGTATTGTAATATGTATTAGTTTATAAATTATAATTGTTGTTTATATTATTTCGTGTATTTTTTCTATGGGCTTTCAATTGCCTGAAAATAAATTGATTGATTGATTGCAATGGTCGCGGTCAGACTTACAAATCAGAAGTATGTGTCCTACCTTTTACCATAATATCACATGTTCGTTTAGGTATTCCAGCTTATTTGTTTCGAATGAACGATGTCGAGAATTATCCCACGGTAACATACTGCCGGGATATTAAAAGATTCTTATGTCCGAACCCAGGTCATGGTCTATCCCTTATAACCTTTCATCCAAATCCCAGCCGTTAAGGCGGGAAATAATATATATTATTAGTGTATAATTATAGTATGAATAGTATTGAAGTAAGTAAATTCGTGTTGTAACCTTAAGGATCCATGCGTATTGAAATGTAAATGTTCTGTAAACAACATTATTGATTTTGCCATCTCTTGTTAGAACATAAAGATTTAGGGGACTAGGTATACTATAATAACATTTTGCACACGTATGAAAGTCACTCTCCTGCGGAAAGAGGAACAATAACGCCGCGGGCAGAAAATCTCATCATTGCCACAACGCCATGTATCGAAGACAATGCTAAACTTGAACTTTCCGCTCTGCTTACACGCTTTAGTATTTTCAAATAAGCTGTTTTTTATAAGTAAATAGAAAAGCCCGGAAATTATCGAGCTTCTTAGACTGGCTCTCACAGTCGCCTGACACTAACCTAATTAAAAGATTAGCATCAGGCGACTGTGAGGGCCAGTCTAAGAACCTCAGATGATTTCCCGGCCGGTTTACTTTTAGTGTTTTTAAAGTGTCTCGGAAAGAGACAGTTTCTTGATGATACTTCTATATTTCAGATCGACTTCCAGTAACCGTTTTCTGATAGTATCTTGAGGCATATTAGGACCCTTTTTAATCGAAAGTTCCTGGCCATAACGAATAGAGGTATCTGTTTTGAACTTGTATGTAGCTTTTTCTTCGGCGGAACACATCCTAATCAATTTACCGCGGTTTGTACCCACTTCGTTATGAATGACTTTCATTTCTTGAATAGTTTGCAGCTATTCGCATATAAAAGGACCTAAAATATCGCTTTCGAATTTATAATATTAGTATGGAAGTATGGACTTAGTAATTTATAAAAACATGTATTTTAATTCCGTAGCTAAATGGCAAAAACGGGGAGAACCCTTATAATTTCGTCATTTCTAATTCTTTACTTTTTGAATAAGCCAAGAGTTGGGTCGCTTTTTCCAAAGAAGCAACCACTTTAAAAACCTTTACTACACTACAAACCTCTGCCTAGCCCTACGGGGAATACAGGCGTCATGTTAGGTCATATTTAAACGTTACATATCCCCTTACATCTGTGACCGATTTTGAATAAATCGGTGGTAGCGGAGCCTCGGCCGAGGAAACCGTGGCAGGTCCCAGCGTGACCGGGGTGGACGGAGCGAGAGGACTGTTAACTTTGTTAGATGGCCCGGGCAATGTGGCCATAAGAGCGTCGAGTCGCTGCTGCTTGCGCAAGAGGCGGACGGCGCGGGGCCGGGTCCGGGTCCGCTTGCGGAGCGGCGGGCGCGCCCGGCCCTTCTTCTCTTTGGCCCCCGGGGGGGACGCCGCCAAATCCACTTGTTCGACGACGACGTCCGGATCCTACGACAACGAGTATCCCTATCTACAGAGTGAAATTTTTATCGTTTTTATCCTAAGGGGTCATTGTACTCATCATTATGAACCACTTTTACACCGTGTGGGACAAAACCTGAATTCGCGAAAAATCAATCAGCTGTTCAGTACCTACATCAAATTCGTCAAAATGTAGGGAGCAGCTGATTTTTTTATCTATGAGTACAATGAAGAGCGTAAAAACGATTAAAATTTTACCCTGTATAGTCTGTTCATAAAAGCATAGGTTGTAGACATGCCAAATGCAATCGCAATTCAAAGTTGGTAATTGTACGATTGTTTGCCAGAATTTATTTTTATCGATCTTGCTATTTTACCCGACTGCCAAGGAAGGGTTACGTTTTTCGCGCTTATCTTGTGTTTGTAAATTTCTCTATTACCTCGTATCTTCCAAACGGCTGGATGGATTTCGACAGTTATAAAAGGTATCGTTAGATTCGTATCAAAAACCGAAGAAGTCGAAATAAAAAAAAAATAATTAAACATATCGATTAGGGCATCAAAATGAAGGAAATTAAAAGAAGATTACAAAAAATATATACAGGGTGGCCGGAAGATTGACGTCCAAATAATAAAAATAAGTTCTTCGTATCATTGATATTTAGCCAAGCGGTTAAAAGGTTAATACTCTGACTGACGGAAAACGCAATTGGGTTTTTCCTCGATAGAATTCAATTCCGAAAATACCTCTAAAATATTTAATTTTATTGCAAAATTGTATTTAAAGTGTGCGTATTAGCAGGCCAGGCGCACTCCGCATTTTAGGTATGAAGCTACAAGAACGCGGCGGGCTCGACTTGTCGGGCTAACTCAGTATGGGCTGCCGCGCGCCGGACGGCTCGCACGTTACTTCGATACTCACTCAAGGGCCGCGTCGTAAAAGAATATAACCATAACTATAACCATGACCAATTGAAATAAATAAATAAAAGAACGAGTCAGAACGTATAAGAGTTACGCAATAGAAAGAGAGGCAACTTCTACTATAACTGATAACTGTAGGTAATTAACGCTGTGCGACCAGGGCCGGTAGTCTCGACATTGTTAACGATTTTCGTTACGACATTCGTTAACTAATTACATGCTCTGTGGTCCTAATGGGCTCCCCTCGACCCTCGAGACGGGCAAATGGTAATAGTTTGATTTTATTAAAGACACACAGATGACACAGACACATCTTCGAGCCCGTTCCTTAAAATTTATCAGACCACAGAGCAACGTAACGATCGTTAGGGCAACGTTAATAATGTCGAGACTACCGGCCCTGAATTGCACTTTATTGTGTCATAGCAAGAGTCGCTATTTATTTAAATGATTTTGCGAAGTGAATCTTCTGTACTTGTACTATTATGTATTCTGTGGTAATGGATAATTGAAAACTGCCTGAAAATATTTTTGATAGATAGCTTAATTTATTTTTAAAAACAATTTTTATATAATGGTTTAGCGCTTTTTATTTTGGTTCCAGCGTATTGTTCTGACTTTTGGGATACCCAGTAGAATCGTTGCAATTTTAAACTTTCACCTTAAATTGTACTTTATTGTGTCGTAGCAAGAGTCGCTATTTATTTAAATGATTTTGCGAAGTGAATCTTCTGTACTTGTACTATTATGTATTCTGTGGTAATGGATAATTGAAAACTGCCTGAAAATATTTTTGATAGATAGCTAAATTTATTTTTAAAAACAATTTTTATATAATGGTTTAGCGCTTTTTATTTTGGTTCCAGCGTATTGTTCTGACTTTTGGGATACCCAGTAGAATCGTTGCAATTTTAAACTTTCACCTTAAATTGTACTTTATTGTGTCGTAGCAAGAGTCGCTATTTATTTAAATGATTTTGCGAAGTGAATCTTCTGTACTTGTACTATTATGTATTCTGTGGTAATGGATAATTGAAAACTGCCTGAAAATATTTTTGATAGATAGCTTAATTTATTTTTAAACAATTTTTATATTATGGTTTAGCGCTTTTGATTTTGGTTCCAGCGTTTAGTTCTGACTTTTGGGATACCCAGTAGAATCGTTGCAATTTTAAACTTTCACCTTACTGCCGCAAAACCATGTTTATCTGAAACTAGCGACTTCGTTCGCGTGGAAGTCGTAATACACCACAATATCTATATATATAAAAGCGAAAGATCACTCATTCATACATTCATTCACTCACTCACTCAGTCACTGATGAATTCAAATTTTCTTACGATTTTTGTAATTTACAGGTCAGTGTGAGCTTGTATGTTGATTAAAATATGATTCGCGGCCGTAACTAATATGGCTTTACAGAATTATAATCATCAGAATCAGCAATACAACTCCATGAGTTAGAATTGACCTCAAATCTAGCAATTTCATGAAATCATGAGGAACCCACCTACTCGATAGGTTTGATTATTTTTTTTTATTAACGACTTTAATTCAGCGCCAAAAATCCGCTATTTTGTTTTTTTTAGGGTTCCGTACCAAAATGGTAAAAAAGGAACCCTTATGGTGTGACTCTGTCTGTCTGTCTGTCTGTCACAGCTGGATATCTCAAGAACTACTAATGCTATCAACTTGAAATTTGGAACAGTTTTAGATGACGTTTACTCAACTATTTTGCAAATAAGAAAGTAATGAAAATATTTATATTTTTTTTGCAACAGGGACTGAAAGGGGGTTTTAAAAATTCAAAGTAGGGCTACTAGGGCATGTGGGGTATCATATGAAAGAGCGTTGTTTGCACATTCTTAAACACATTTTTTCTTTTTTTAGGGATCATAGTTTTCGACTTCTGATGAAAAATGTAAAAAAAAATACCGTTTGTAAAGAGAAAAATCTGAAATTATTCTATGTGATAGAAGTTTATGTAAAGATTACAGGAAAAATAAAACGATGTCTCTAAATAGCACACTTTTTCAGAAATCGGAACGGAACCCTCGGTGCGCGAGTCCGACTCGCTCTTGACCGGTTTTTTTTACACACCTATTAAGGCCAGTTGGGTTTTTGAGGCGAATATAGCGATACCTTAACTGTCGAAATCCATCCAGCCGTTTGGAAGATACCGAGATAATAAAGAAATTTACATACATACAAGATACGCGCGACAAACATAACCTTTCCTTGGCAGTCGGGTAAAAACAGAACTAATATTTCTTTATTGATCAACTGCAAATATTTTACACTGTGGCATGGATTTCCCGCGAAATGGTCGGCGGTGCATTGTAAATAAATACGCCGCTGTGCATTTGGGGGAGGCGGAGGTAGCGCTTCAAAGGCCTACAGGCCCGTAAAAATCGCCTTAGCCGTTATCTTAGAGCCGCCTAAGTTTTGTATAGAAATTATACCAGAGCATTTTGAAACTCCACAAGTCTAGTGAGAAACTTGTAATTATGAATAAATATGGCATGAGGAAACCGTGGCAGGTCCCAGCGTGGTCGGGGCAGACGGGGGTTGAGGGGCCAGGGCTCCGGTACTACACCTGGGGTTCAGCTTCACGGCCACTCCCTCAGTCCCCGACCATCCCGACCATTCCGATCGGTCATCCCTTGACCGATTTAGAATGAACCAACGGTAGTGTCGTATTTTTTTCGGTGTTAACCTTGGTAGATGATCCGGGCAGTGTGTCCAGGAAAGAGTTGAGCCGCCTGCGCACGCGGCGAATGTCGTCCTTGGGCCACCGGAACTTGGTCCGCACCCGTCCCTTCTTCCCTTCGGTCCCCGGGGGACACGCCGCCCCCAAATCCACTTTTTCGACGACGTCCGGATCCTACGACAACGACTACCCTATCTATAGTCTGTACATAAAAGGATAGGTTGTAGACATGCCAAATGCATTCGCAATTCAAAGTTGGTAAATGTACGATTGTTTGCCAGAATTTATTCATATCTTATCTTGCTATTTTTAACCAACATCAAAAAAAGGTTATCAATTCGTCGCGTATATACAGGGTGTTTCTTTTAAGGTGTCAAGCCCGTGCGAGCTGATAGCAGAGTACCATATCTATCGATTTAACCCCCATGTATGTTCTACGTTTTTTTGTAGCAGTCGGGTAAAAATTTAACTAATATTTCTTTATTGATCAACTGCAAATATTTTACAATATGTCATGGATTTTCCGCGAAATGGTCGGCGGTGCATTGTAAATAAATACGCCGCTCTGCATTTGGGGGAGGCGGATGTAGCGCTTCAAAGCCTACAGGCCCGTAAAAATCGCCTTAACCGTTACTTTAGAGCCGCCTAAGTTTTGTATAAAAATTATACCGGAAACCGTGGCAGGTCCCAGCGTGGCCGGGGCAGACGGGGGTTAAGGGGCCAGGGCGCCGGTACTTCACCTGGGGTTCAGCTTCACGGCCACTCCCTCAGTCCCCGACCATCCCGACCATTCCGATCGGTCATCCCTTGACCGATTTAGAATGAACCAACGGTAGTGGCGTATTTTTTTCGGTGTTAACCTTGGTAGATGATCCGGGCGGTGTGTCCAGGAAAGAGTTGAGCCGCCTGCGCACGCGGCGAATGTCGTCCTTGGGCCACCGGAGCTTGGGTCGCACCCGTCCCTTCTTCCCTTCGGCCCCCGGGGGGCACGCCGCCCCCAAATCCACTTTTTCGACGACGTCCGGATCCTACGACAACGACTACCCTATCTATAGTCTGTTCATAAAAGCATAGGTTGTAGACATGCCAAATGCATTCGCAATTCAAAGTTGGTAATTGTACGATTGTTTGCCAGAATTTATTCATAACTTATCTTGCTATTTTTAACCAACATCAAAAAAACCGGTCAAGAGCGAGTCGGACTCGCGCACCGAGGGCTCCGTACCATCATTTATATGTAATTTTTGTTGATGATTTGTGAAAAACTGTGCTATTTAGAGACATCGTTTTATTTTTCATGTAATCTGTAAGTACATGAACTTCTACCACATAGAATAATGTCAGATTTTTTTTTAATGCAAACTGCGGAGAAAAGGGAGGGGGGGAACTATGCGGTCTAAAAAAGAAAAAACATGTTTGAGAATGTGCAAACAGCACTCTTTCATATGATACCACACATGCCCTAGTAACCCCACTTCCAATTTTTAAGACCCCCTTTCAGCCCCTATTGCAAAAAAAACATAAATATTTTGATTTCTTTCTTATTCGCAAAATAGTTAGGCAAATGTCAACTAAAACTGTTCCAAATTTCAAGTTGATAGCATTAGGAGTTCTTGAGATATCCAGCTGTGACAGACAGACAGCCAGACAGATAGACAGACAGACTGAGTCACACCATAAGGGTTCCTTTTATACCATTTTGGTACGGAACCCTAAAAAAGGTTATCAATTCGTCGCGTATATATACACTCCTTTGCAAAAAAAACGGGCGGTTTGGATTTTTCTACATTATTGGTAATCATTTAGTTCTAAAGAGGTTTTAATAGCCAAACTATGTTACTGGCACTTAATAAAGAGTTTGGGTATGAAAAAAAAGTTAATTTCAAGTTCGAAACTGTTGTTTTTAAAAATAATAATCCCTTTTTCAGTTTATGACTTTTTACTTACTATTCGCGGGTTTGCGGTTAAGAGGTTATCAGGCAACTAAAACTAACTTCTCGTTATTTTTATTAGAATAATTTATGTTTGTCGCTTAATCCTGCCTTATTGTGACGTAAAACAGGTATCTTTGTGTCGATTGTAATGGCAGAAAAAGCAATAAGAGCTAGTAAAATTATAGCGCTGCTGGAAGTGGGGTGTAGCCAATGTTACGGCTCACAGCGGTTACACGTGAGTCGTTCAACCGTCCGAAGAACCTGGACTCGATACCAAGAGACAGGTTCCGTTCAAAGAAGGCAAGGTTCTGGGAGAAAACGTTGCACACAAGCACGAGACGACCGCTTTTTACTGACTCAGGCGCTCAGGAACCGCAAATGCAGTTACATAGACCTCAAAAGAAACCTTGAAGAGGTACGAGGAGCACAAGTTAGCCTATGGACAGTGATGAGGAGGCTTTTAGCGATTGATATACGCAGTCGACGACCAGCGCGGGCCCCCAAGTTACTCCATGAGCACCGGATTGCTCGACTGAGGTTCACTAGAAATTGTCTATATTGGACACTAGGTAACTGGATTAGCGTACTCTTCTCCGATGAGGCTCGAATTTGTCTGAATGGTGAGGACCGACGTCGGCGAGTGTTGCGAAGACCGGGGTAACGCTATGCCGACGTGTGTTTTGAAGAAATCAACCCTTATGGTGGAAGGTCTGTTATGTTTTGGGCGGGCGTAACTTCCAGCTATCGTACCGAGATAGTGTTCATTGAAAATAGCTCACTAAATGCGCAAAGGTACATAACAGGAATAATTTGTCAACATGCACAGCCCGCACTGACTGTAATTGGTGAAGATGCCATTTACGTGGACGATAATGCTCGGGACCACCGTTCTGGCGACGTAGATGCTTATATGTAAGAGGTCGGTATTCATCATCTGGATTGGCTAGCGCGGAGCCCCGACCTTAACCCCGTTGAGCACGTCTGGGACCTCCTAAAAAGACGAGTACGATCTGTCCAACACCTTCCACAAAACATCAGGAAGTTTAAACGTGTGATTTCGGCTGAGTGGGAACACATTCCACAGGAAACCATTAAAAGCCTGGTGGAAAGCATGCCAAGACGATTACATGCCGTAATCGCTGCAAGGGGAGGTCATACTCGTTATTAATTTAGATTTTTTAATGTCTTTTTTTTATTAAAACGCCATAAAAATACTCGTAGTCTTAATTTAATTATACCCTAAAAATTTTCATTTTAACACGACTCTCTGTTTACATTGACTTAAACACCGATTCCAGGATTTAAGGGTTAAAAACTATATTCTCAATAATAATAAGAAATTTCTAGTCATTTGTGCTAATGACATACTAAAAATATTAATATTATCCATAGAAAAGCCAATTACTGTAAGGTGCCCGTTTTTTTTGCAAAGCAGTTTATATAATTTTTTATTATTATTGAGCTTGTTAAATTATAACCTAAGTTTAAAATTGAGTAAGCCGCTAATTTTACATGTGACTCGCAAACCATCATAGAATGAATAGAGAGGGTGACTGGTAATTAGTATCCGATACTTTAAACACGTGATTGTACTAATGATAACAAACAATTTTCCCAAACAATCGATTTTTTTTTTTTTAATTACTAATCGCATGACCGCAATCTCCCCAATAGAATATTGAGTGCTGCTTAACAAGAATAATACACCAGCAGCTGTTATTTAATTTAGTTACTACCTATACCTTTTTAAAAACAAAACTATTCAATCCATCCAAAGGTTGTCTGTAAAAGATCGCTTTTAGCGATAAGACCGCCCATTGTGTCACCCTATGTAAAGTTTCAACATTTATATCTGTAATTTTTATGGTGTGCATAATAAAGAGTATTCTATCTATTCTATCTATTCCACTTTTACCAAGCATAATTCTTTTGTCATTCATTTAACAACCGTATGAACCGCGCGTGCGCTAAGTAATGTAACATGAGACAGAACGGGGTCAAGCGACTAACGGAACGGTTACACCAAAACCGATGTTGTCGGCCGACACTGTTGTGCCGACATTGGATGTTGCCGGTCTTCTGTAGTTGACTGTGCAGCTTAACAGAGTGTAGACGCGTTTTTAAAATGGAGGAATTCGAAGATATGTATCTTTTAGAAAATTCGTACCGCAATTTAATACCGTCCCTTTCGTACCGGAATGTTTCAATATCCATAGTCGTTTAGGTAGATAACAACACCAGAAACACAACAGAATAAATACAGAATTATTAAATTAAACTATAAATACATAATACAATTTGCGCTTTAAACGCCGCGCCGGCAGACTCCCAACAAGTTCGGATTTATCGGCCGTTTTCGGGCGTCATCGGACGATGGCGGTTGTAGTAATGTACGCGCTTCCTTTCATTTACATACGTTTGATTTGATCGGCCGAGTTTGGGCGAAGACGGCCGAGTAAAGATCGGCCGATATCGGTTTATGTGTACGCGTACCGTAACAGCTGACAGCGCGCGGTCCGTACGGTTGTTAAGAAGGGACAGGGTCTACGAGGAATTTGAAAAATAGGTATTTGAAGAAACTATTGCCATCGCGCTGCGCCCGAACTTTGATAAGAGAGTGCGACAGGGACAGCTGCAGGTCAGACCGATCGACGTTTCGTATTCCCCTTTTATCTCCTCGAAAACTGAGCTGATTTAATAATTTTTTGCATTAAAATTTTAAGAAAGAGTATGTCTAGGTTCCTGTCATTTTATTATATGTTAAAACTTTTAGAATTTGTCTGGTAGTCCTCTAATCACGGCCGTAAAAATGGGGCATTTTTTGTAATTTTTGGAGGGTCATATTTTCTTTACTAATTAGTTCCTGAAAAAAATTATGAAAAAACAATTATTGCTCTAGAGGCATTATTCAGGAAGAAAAACGGGGAATACATTTGTATGGAGAATCGTAGGCCACCTTCCCTCTTAAATGAATGAAAAAGAATAATGCTTGGGAAAAGTGGAATAGTTTTGTTTATAAAAAGGGATAAGTAACTAAAGGGCGATTCCGCTGTAGACGATTCTCAACATAAAAAGGGAAAAGTAACTAAAGGGCGATTCCGCTGTAGACGATTCTCAACATAAAAAGGGATAAGTAACTAAAGGGCGATTCCGCTGTAGACGATTCTCAACATCAATTTCTAAATCAAAGTATTTATAACTTTTTTCAATGCCAATATAAAGAAGAAGATCTAAATTTAATAATAAAACTACTTTTTTTCGACTAAGTTCATATTTAAATTTTTGGCGCGTTTAGAAACATAAAAAATCGAAAGCTTGTAAACTGAGGTTTGGACCCTGCCTACACTCGCGTGAAACAGCCATCACCGACAGTTTCAGGTTATATTTTACCGGTTAATATTTTAGGAAAACATCCGTTTATCCATTCGTGCAAAAAAATGTAAGTACCTGTTATAAATTTCTAATATTATTGACTGCAAGAAGCCATCCTGTTAAATTGTTGCACCCGCGATACAAAAGATATGAAAGTTTGGTTTTCTCACAGAAATAAAGTGCCAACGTTTTGAAACTTTGTAAAAGAAAGAAGAAATCAAAAGAAAATTTAAATGTATTTTAATGAGCTAAATGTTATAAGTTGAATTTAAATAAACTTTGACTCAAATCGGTTGCACCCGCGATCGCACTATTAGGATCGCGGGTGCAACATTTTTGACTCCTAGCATTATGGTGTCATTTATCATAGTTTATGATTTATTAAGCCTTAGATAATAATATATGCTGTGTCATGGACCTAAAAAAAAGGCGGACGCCGTCTCCTTTAACAATAACTGAAGCACCCATAGTAAGTCAGTGCGCTAATGTCTACAAGCCAGCACGCACACATTCACACCATAGTAAGTCTACCGGCCGCCATTAAGTTACACGAGCGACGGCGTCTTTGCAGGTACTCAAATCACGCACACATAGATCGGTAGGGTGCTTCACTTTTGATATGCGTGGTGCGAAGTCCATCTTTTTTTATAAGTCTATGTGCTGTGTATAATTATTACTTAATTTATACTATGTAATATTTCGCTCTTTTTATAGAAAGATCGGCTAAAATGACAGAAGAACAGCTTATTACTGCTTCACAGAAATATAGGAGGAAACTGATAGAAAATCCTCAACTTCATGCAAACCATCGCCGTCGAGAAAGGGCTCGTGATTCGAAACGGAGAAGAGTAATTCAAAAGGAAAATAGAGGCAAATGAAAATTTCAAAATATTGGCCAGAATTAGATAAAGAGAAAGAATGCAGGCTCAGACTTCATTCGTCTAAAGAAGGACAAATTCAATTAACAGGTGCTAGATACATCAGTCCTCGAACTTTGGGAAGGGCCAGTGGCAAAAGTGAAGCGTAATCTTTCTGCTAGTCCAATAAAACAGTTGGAAGTTATAAAAAAAATCATGATGGCAATCAATTATATTAATAAAATTTTTGGCGAATATTGACTTATTTAAAAGGAAATAATTAGCTCAAATGACAAATAAGTGTACTAATTAGTAATATACGCTGTTTTATTTCACAATTCGTTCATGTATGTGCTTTTATTGGCATTTATGTTCGCTGAAGTTAGACGCGTTGCACCCGCGATAATTTGATGTTGCACCCGCGATTGTTTCAAAAGTGAATAATTCATTATTTATATTTGTTTTCCATATATTTCTTTAATTCTGTAATTAGTTGATTTATCGTCTTGTAAAATATGAAGACTGAATATAATAAATGTTATACAATTAACAGACTTTTGTGTTTTTATACTACGATCTGGAAAGGTGGGGCCAATTTTGTTGCACCCGCGATAGCACTTTAAACCTCCCTCGTGACTATTTATAATGTTTCATTTAAATTCTTATAAATAAATCAAACATCACAGGTTAAAATGTAGCCCTTCACAAAATAATTTAATTAAAAATGTTTTGTTATTACATTAGTAAAAAGCTTTAAATGCTTCTAAATGTTGCACCCGCGATAATGGAATCGCCCTAAATTAAATAACAGCTGATGCGTGTATTATTTTTGTTAGGCACTCAATATTCTATTGGGTTGATTGAGGTCATGCGATTAGTAAATTTTAAAAAATCGTTTCTTTGTGAAAATTGTTTGTTATCATGAGTACAATAATGTGTTAAGTATCACTATAATTACCAGTCACCATTTACCAGTCTCCATATATACAATCTGTGTTTTATAAATCGCTGAATTGTATCTGAACACCGCACATTACATCTTATTGGAAATTTTGCATGCTCGTTTCCGATTAAAATGTAAGAAGCCATGTCTGTCTAACACCCGTGTAGCAGGAGTAGCGATTGGAGAAGTTTTTTTCGAGTAACAAATACAGAACAATATTAAAATAATAATAACAGAAACGCTACGAAAATAGTCAGTAAAATCTATAAGAATCTTAGAAATAATAAATCGACGACGACCAATCAATATCACTATGTTGATCGCCTCACAACATAATCGATGGCTGCCCTGCACCACACTAGGTCCAGGGGGCTTACTATGAGCTCTTATAGCAGGGCAGAAGTTGAACGTTTCCAGTGAGAGAGAGTGACGGTGCTATAAGTAGTATATAGCTCCGTCTCTCTCTCACTGGAAACGTTCAACTTCTGCGCTGCTATAAGAGCTCATAGTAAGCTCCCTGAACGGTCGATATCATCGATCGTACGCATTCTAGTTGACTTGAACGTTAAAATAGCTAGTAGCTTACTTAAACCCTCCTTAGTGGTCGAAATATGTTGAACCCTTCCGGTGCTTTCAGTTTATTACGATCGTTCGAACGAGACTAGCAAAACTATTTGAAACTTTAAATCCTACTTCCTACTAATATTATAAATGCGAAAGTATGGATAGATGGATGTTTGTTAATCACGCGATTTGCAATTGAAATTTGGCACAGAGATCGATTAGTCTGGAATAGCACATGGGCTACTTTTTTTTATCCCGGTAGTACATTCCCGTGGGATTATCTTCGACATCCACGCGGGCGAAGCCGCGGGCAAAAGCTAGTCATTCATAACTATAAAGCTCGGTTCATATCTGCGAATACCATACGTCGCAGACTCGTAACACGATAGCACGATTGGCAACATTCACTGTCGGAAAATATGATAACTTTCGACTGTTCCTTTTACATTACGTGCTGGTAGATGTGGATCAAGCTTATTACTTTCAATTAAATCAAATGAAAAATTTTAGAAATAGGATATCGGAATCACATTTACGTCATTGTGAAAAAATAAAATGCTGTAGTGTGTGCTGTGTGTAAGATGGAGTCGACATTTTCTATCTGACTGGCCCTGAGAAGTAATGGCGAAACAAACAAATGATAGTGTTCTTACCGAGAAATTGTTAAACAGTGGTCTCGACGGCGCGGCTACTACGGGCGGAGACGGCTCTCTCTTGTCTCTGGAAAATAACACACAATTTTACATTTTATTACATCTATACATATAATAAAACAGTAACAAAGAATTTTTGTTCGTTTGTCTCGATGTATGTTCAGTTCCGGATTGGCGCAGGAACGGCTGAATGGATTTGGATGAAATTTGGCACACAGATAGTTTATAACCTGGATTAACTTATAGGGTACTTTGAATCCCGGTAGTACATTCCTGTGGGATATTTTACGACATCCACGCGTCCGAAGCCGCGGGCAAAAGCTAGTTTGAAATATTATAATGATGATGCTGAGTTTGTAGAGAAAATAGAGTAACTTATTAAATAATTAATGTAAAAAATCTTACTTTGCCTGAGTCTTGACTTTACTTTCTTCATCTGAAACAAATACGAAAAACAAAATTAGCCAACTCTGAAACACAATTAAAAGGTCAGCACCCTAATTGCGTAACACACTATCGATCGGAATCTCAAACATTTTGAAGCAAATTGCTAATCCATTGCTTTTTCATATGTTAGAAAAATTTGTCTGCTCGACAACGTAAGTAACGCAATGAATGTTGTTGAACTGTCAAAATGAAACCGATTCCGATTGATAGTGTGTTACGCAATTAGGGTGCAAATATCTTATAATAATAATTTAGTAATAACTTACTGGATTTATGCAGCGAGTCGATCAGTCCAATATCTACAACTTCCGTGAAGGTAGCTCCATCCTTCTCAGAAAAGTGATGACTTCGGAACACCCACTCATGGATTTGTATCCTGGAACAATTTATTAGCTTTGTTATTCCCGTGGGTAAAAAGATAAGCGTAGGTGGTAATACGGGCTGGTATCCGTAACTCCACGTCTATGCGCGAATTGTGCGTAAGGGTGGGAAAATCGATTATTCGATCCACCCCAGCTAATCAAGGAAGGCCAGCAATGCCTTGGTGGTACTGACAACCTCATGTAGTGTACCTGGGTTACCGAAGTATTTTGTCCTGTATATAGCGACCACCGGGCAGTTCAGAAAAGCGTAAAATATTACCGCGCGTTTGCACTGGCGAAGCATCGCATAAAACATATTGATATCTCTATTTCTGTTAATGTATCTGAAAGAGATATCATCATGTTTTTAACTGAATGTTTTGCCAGTGCAAAAGTACGGTTAGGAAACAAAAGTGCACAACAATGTTTCAGCGACATGTTTCTGTGATGCGGAAGATTTTTTTGCTAGAAAAATTATATGTTGAAAATAGACAACTGTCTCAGCCCACAGATGGTTGCAGTATTGGTGACAACATGTAAGTTTATGTAAACGAAAGTCGCTCAACTATGTTGCCCAGGATATGTTTTTTTGTGGTTTCTGGGCACTCTGCAAGGGTGACTATGCCAGCCTCAAAGGGACATATCATAACACAATTAATAGTATGCAACCTGTAGCAACCAGCATGCTACCAATTACAATATTCTAGCACCCACTCACATCCATTTGAATATTACTTTGATTAATATCTTCTCTCCATTAGATCCTATAATTTATTTATTTCATACATAGTTTCAGGAAGTTATAAATACTCTTGCACTCTTCAGATAAAGATTAGCTTAATAATTAATTGATTTCACCATTGTACATTATTTGGTTTTCCAGGATTTGATGCTGCGGCAAACAAACAATATTACGGTGATAATGTAAAAGGCGAACTGGGCGGAAATAAAAAGTGACAGTCAGTTACTTCCACATGTGAAAAAAAGGGAGCGCAACAATGCGCTGGAACCAAAATAAAAGTGCCAAACCAAATAAAAATTGTTTAAAAATAAATAAAGCTATCTACCAAAAATATTTTCAGCCAGTTTACAATTAAGTAAGTACTTATGATTTTAGAATTATAGAAAAAAACTATAAAAAATGGAGGCCTTTTCGGAATTAAATTCCTTCAGTCACAACTCACGAGTAAACATATCAATAACCACTAACGCACCAGCTCCCGCGCGACGTCGTCAGGATTGTCCCCGTACATTTTTTGTCGGCGCACGACGGGGCACCTAGCCCCTTATACACGGCTTCTACACCAAATATTTCTATGAACTAATAGTAAACTAATGACTGTTTCCTAAAGTGGTTAAACCAGGCTAGATTTATAGACTAGACTTATTTTGTTTTAGAACAAATAGATGACTTAGTATTTTGCAATACCCAAAAACAAAATCAATTTTTATTTTGGTATTAGCCTAAGTACAATAGCGCTGCGATACTCACTTGTCTCTATCATACTCGTCCTTGTCGATGTTGACGGGTCGCTTGCGGCCGTACTTGTCCTCGATGCGTTGCGCGAGGCGGTTCATGATCACGCCAACGCCCTCGCGGTACTTCGGCTGCGCGCGGTACGGGGTCAGCAGCCCGCAAGCCAACGGGTAATGACGCACCTGTCACACACAATTAATTGTTTTTGCGGAGTTTTCGACATTACCTGGACATTACTGACATTGCTAAATCGTGAGGAAACCTGGACTTATAGTTAATTTCAATAATTTATACAAAAATCCCATAGGTTTTCTTTCCCATATTAGTATAACCTTATTCAGACTTCAATGAGAAACATTTAAAAAAAACGGATACGTGCGTGTCGGACCACGCAAAATGAAGGGTTCCGTAGTTTAAAATAATTTATCCCAAGAACAAACTTAACATTGTAGTTGAAAAACTAGAAATTAAAAAATATATATATGCGATAAAATTACAAATTAACAGTTTACGGACTTTTTCCTTTACTTGTGCTGTGACTGTGAGACCTTGCTTCATGCCAAATTTCATGATTGTAGGTCAACGGAAAGTGGGGATAGGTTTTGATTTAGTTGCGACTATCAAAATATGGCGCATAACTGGCCGTATTTTTTTACTGCATTGACAAGCTTGATTTTTTTAGAGCTTCAAGGGACCATAGAGTTACGTATTTGATGTTAATTTCAACTTGATACCTCCACGCATTCCTGAGAAAAAGGGTCTTGACAGACAGACAGACCGACAATGAAGTAATCCTATAAGGGTTCCGGTTTTTTCCTTTTGAGGTACGGAATACTAAAAAAGTTCGAATGGGTAGAGTATTTTTATCTCACGCGCTTTACTTGTAGTTCGATTCATACTTAATGTAGGTTCGGAATTTAGCTGCGAGTGCAGACCGTACAGTTTGAATTAAACTTGTCTAAGAACGTATCACTAATAATAATTATATCTACTTATATTTTGTACATTTCTTTGAAAGTATATCTTCACTAACCATTTTGTAATTTAACATGTGTAAAAAAGCCCGGTGATCTGTAACTCAGGGCCCTCCTACTTCAGACACCTTTCTCTATTTAAGATTGTGCATTTATTATCTAGTGCCTGTAATACTGATGTTGAGACAAATAAAGATTTATTTATGATTATGATACCAAGTGTTCAAACACGCTGTGAATGTGTGCGTGAAGACGAGTAGCGGCAGCACGTAACACACACACGCACACACATTCTTGCGACTTCGTCATTGTCTCTGCCGGTACCGAGCGCTCCTGCACGCACACATTATCAGCGTGTTTGTACACTTAGTAAACACAAGTAAAGCACGTGTCGTATTTTAAATGAAGCGACTGCCTATCTGACCTCCACAACTCAGTTAATGGGTAATACGATACCCCTTGGTCAGACTTTCGGGCTTCTGACGACCCGTAACAGCCGGCAGCCAACCGCTTAACGTGCATTCCGAGGCTCGGCAGGCTCTTGGTATGTAAAGATGGTCACCCATACACGGACCAACCGCGGCAAACGTAGCTTAACCTGGTCGATCGACCCGTGCGGCTGTTATTACTTAGCCACAAGCTCTACTAAAATACTGTATTAGTTTAAATAAATAAAAAATCACAATAAGGATGCATATTACAAAATACTCACGAGGTAGTTGAACCGATGCCAGAAACAGGTCATGTGGTTGATGATGGTGCGAGGATGGCCCTGCTTGGTGCACAGGGTGCATATGTACGTGGGCTCGTAGTGCGCCTGCTCCGGCGGGTGCTCGATCAGGTACTCCACGCCGACCAGCGGAGCCCTGGCGATGAAACATCCATTAGTAACAGAAAATAAAGAAAGAAAATACATTTAACTGCGCAAAATATAACGCAAAAAAAAAACAAACAAAAATCCGGACAAGTGTGACTAGGACTCGCGCCCTGGGGGTTCCGTCTCAAAGCTGTGCCCGGCTGCCCGCGGTTTCACTCAGGTGATACAGCCTATAAATTTCCAATTCCGGACTGAAGAACAAACTTAATATTGTGGTGGAAAAACACGTTCTCCCGTACATTCCAATTGTAAATGTAAGTTTGTAAGCACAATAATGAGAAATTTACCATGCTATTTTAAGACTTCATATAGGTTTTCCTGTAACCTATAAGTAAAGAACTATTTTCTGTATTTTTATTTCGAAATTTTAGGCTCAGTAGTTTCGGATATAAGGGCAAGGTGGTAAATTTTCATCTATTTTATGAAATAACTTTTAGGCTGATTATGCAAAAATTTAAAAACCAAATACATTTGAGATCCGTACGACATTCATTCGATATGTAAAACGGAACACTAAACTATATTTTTTTATTTGTCACCCACACTTTATTTGACACCTTATTCAAAATTCATTTATTTACGTTATACTTTCGTGATTGGGTCACTGAAATGCATATGTGTACCAAAGTCCAA
Source organism: Cosmia trapezina (assembly GCA_905163495.3). Taxonomy (NCBI): domain Eukaryota; kingdom Metazoa; phylum Arthropoda; class Insecta; order Lepidoptera; family Noctuidae; genus Cosmia; species Cosmia trapezina. The sequence goes on along the minus strand of LR991022.1, from coordinate 10,285,035 downwards.
CTTAATCGATCAAGTTGATTCGGAGAAAATTGGATGTGAGTGTGACAGACGGACAGACAGACACACGAGTGATCCTATAAGGGTTCCGTTTTCCATTCACACGTACGGAACCCTAATAAACCAAGTGGGGGGGAAAAAAAATATGCGTCACTTCCACGCAGAACGGCCATCGCTCAGCATAATGCTATTTCTCAATGCGGGACAGAGCCAGACCGCTGGTTTCCAGCGACAGCCAGCTTTGACGTGATGACGTCAAACACAGCAGCAACGAAACACAACAGCACGCGGTGTTGCTCGCTAGACGGAAGATAAATGGTGTGTTTCAATACCTCCGGGTGTCGATTCACTTATTGGGCAACAATTTAACACGAGTACCGTTTTTTAATTTATTATATAGGGTAGATATTGCCTATGCGGGCCAGTGCCCTCGTTAAAGCAATACTCATAAGGGGGATGGCGCTGTGGTGGCTCGCGAAATTATTTTTTTTTTGTTTTTTGCAATTTGCAGGTCCGTGTCAGGTTGTATCTTGATCAAAATATGATACGCGGATATAAAACATATGTATTTAGATAATGTTAACCATAAAAATCATCAACACATCTCTCTAAGTTAGATTTCGTGCAGATTCTGCGAACGAACGAAATCTAACAAATCTGCACGAAATCTAACTTGGAGAGATTTATAACATTTGAATTTCGCGGGCTACCCAGCGCATCCTCCTTAACTTGCGAGCACGGATTTCAGTAAAAACATGCCCGCAAGTTATGAATATTGCTTTGCTAGATCTAGCCATAAAGACTGTGAATGTATGAGTGCAGCTAACGATACCGTCGTTAGCACTCTTCGCTATCTCACTCTGACTCACATGTCTTTGCAACGCGTGCTTCGTGTTTCGGCCTGAGAAGAGATGTTTTGTAGTTTTAGGTTTTAAGGCGACGATAACAGACTTTTACAGATTTTAAACTGAAGATCACGTATATGAGTAATGTTAGTGATATGGAAAAAATATGTGTTAAATAAGAGAATTTTCTTTACAACTTAATATTTTTGTGAATATTTTAGATTATGTTTATATTACATACTGTAATTAATTTGCAAAATTATATCTAACGCGGATAAAAAACAGAGAATCACGCAAAAACTATCAAGCGTATTTTTATGAAACCTTCACCATTTTAAAGATAATTTAATTATTTATTGTTTTTTTTTTAATATATACCGGATGACTTTTTTTACCGTCTCGAAAAAAATTGGGCGTATTAGGTGAACAGAGTAGAAGCCTATGGCATACCTAGTTTTTTTTTTTTTTTAATAGCTTTGACAGAAAAAATTATCAAATTACCAATAAATACTACAAATTCGATGTAAACTTTTCATTGTTGTAAAACAGAAATTTTGAAAAAAATAATAAATCGTTTAAAAATATCGAAATTCAAATCATATGCAGCCTGCATATGATTACAATTTTTAATTTTTTTCATTTAAAAAAAAAAAAAAAAAGTTTGGTATGCCATAGGCTTCTACTCCGTTCACCTAATATACCCAATTTTTTTCGAGACGGTAAAAAAAGTCATCCGGTATAATACATTTTGTTTTACGTATCATTCATTTTTAGTGGTATGAGGAACAGGGTGTAAAGTTCACTCATCCTCCATTGAAAAGGGAGGATCCTCCGACCAGACGGGTGTTGTGTCTGGTGGGCTACTGCCCGATGGTGGATGTCGGGACGTTGTATATATGCTAATCGCGTGGTAAACTCTAATTGCGCGATGCAGGTTTGCGTGACGTCATGTCATTGATGCGTAGTTCATATGTGGCGATGTAGATGCCGCCACATCACTCCCCTCCGGAGACCGGAGGTCGATAGTGGGCTGAGTCGTGTATCTTGCGATGCTTGCCAGTGCCAGTTATGGTTCCAGTGAGTCGGAACCGGATGCCGCATAGTTCACGGTGAGTCGGAACTGTCTGCGGTGATACCCCAGTGAGTCGGGGTGGCGCTGCGTTATGCTCCAGTGAGTCGGAGTGTACAGCGCTGGGTTGAGGCTGAAGGTGATGACCAGGAATGCGCGTCCGCTGCATGCTGGTGGTCAGGATACCTGTTGAAGCCGTGGATGCTGGCTGGCTGTGTGACTTGCCGCTCGAAAGCTTGAGGAAGTGATGCTTGATGACGTCACGCTGAAGGAGTTGCACGAAGGCTGCGCTAACGTTCATGCTCGGGGTCACCAGTTTAGTGGTATGAGGAACAGGGTGTAAAGTTCACTCATCCTCCATTGAAAAGGGAAGATCCTCCGACCAGACGGGTGTTGTGTCTGGTGGGCTACAGCCCGATGGTGGATGTCGGGACGTTGTATATATGCTAATCGCGTGGTAAACTCTAATTGCGCGATGCAGGTTTGCGTGACGTCATGTCATTGATGCGTAGTTCATATGTGGCGACGTAGATGCCACCACACATTAATAATGCGTCTAATTTGGGACAGCGCTCCTAGATGGGCCAGTCCTATTACTGTGTGGACGTACGACGCGTTGCGTGAGCAAGCGCGCAAGCTAACCACTCAAGGCCGTTGGCATATAATTATCTGCATCTTAATTGCTACAAAATATATTTGTCCCAGCGCTATTACGACTTGACAAAATATCGAGATTTCCTTATTAAGGGTATGTATTATAAAATAACATCGAGAACGGGTCTTATCGCGATATTCCTTTTTAAGAGGTAAACAGGTACCTACTTGTTTCCCGACGTTTCGACCGCCTTGCAACGATCGTGGTCACGGGAGGACGGGGCGGTATCGCGATAAGACCCGTTCTCAATGTTGTTTTATAATAAATAAATTTGTAATAAATTCATATCCTTGGAAAATTCACTCAACGCCATCTAGTCCCAAGCTAAGCAACCTAATGCTTGTGTTATGGTAACGAGATGGCTGACAAACTACTTATATACATTTTTTTTTTGTAAATATGTACATACATATTATAGATAGAAAAACACCCAGACTCGATTGTAGGTCGTACAAATATTTGTTCCGTGCGGGAATCGAACCCGCGACATGCTGCGCAGCAGTCAATCGCTCAACCACTGCGCCAACCGTGTCGTCAAATAATGTGTACAAATCGCGAGTTTAAAAAGTATGGGTATCAATTTATTTATTATGCATTTATAAACTTTCTGTAACAAATTTTCTAAATGATAGTAACCGCATCAAAGTTGCATAGCTTAGAAGAAAAACGCGGTCACGCAGACAGACACGAAAAGTGACTTTAATTTATTAGAATATATTTATATTACTCACTTGACAGCATCCAGAGAGTCCTGGATGTGACAGGTGACAGACCTGTACTTGTTGTACTTTTTGTCCAGGTCGGAAGCGTCCCTGTTGTGATGCTCTACCTCTTCCGACATCTTCTGAAGAACTTTCTCGGTTGCTATAAGATCATTATAAAATTAGAAATGATTATTTAGTTCTTCATATAATTATGCCCGAGAGCTACGTTGTTGATAAGTTTTGCAATAATGGTGAACCATTTTCAAGTAAAGACTTATTTGAATTTTACAAACAGCAGTTATCATAATAGGTGTGAATGAGTGGCCCCTATAATCATTTGTAAGGTATGCACTTACCAACAGTCTTGGTGGCGGTTTGGTTGAACGGATGGTCGTCAAAGATACTGTTGGGCCAGATGGTTCGCATCGCCAGCTTGATCTTGTGTTTCTTCCCTGATATATGAGTCTGAAAACGAAAACACCATTAAGAAATCTGTCCCTGAGCGAGTACTGTCTTTCATAGGTCTTGACGTTGCGACAAACGATTACTCGCCAGTCACAGAACACCATTTCTCATAGAATCTAGATCCTATCAGCAATGGTGCTTACGATACCTAAACCACGTCTGTATAGAATCACGGTGCCCTGAGGCCTCACCTGCAGGATGCTCTCGCCGCTGCAGACCGCGGCGCACGGGTAGCACAGGTAGATCCACTTGCCCGAGATGTCTCGGCCACGCCGCTCCACCATGCATCGCGTCTCGCCATCCTCCAGCCGGATCTTTAAACTGTTCAGATGCTCCTGGAACTCGTGCTCCGCCTACAAAACAACAACCACAACCATCACTATCATACAACTCACACGTCACAAGTACAAGCCAGTACAACAACTGACCAAGTCATAAATTCGTCATCCAGCTGATTATCCAAAAAAGTTTAAAATCGATCCGTCCTAATAATATTCGTCAAGACGTGGGATAATTCAAAACAAATAAAACAGTTAACAATGTTATTTTCATTCGTTTATTGAACGTATTTTTAGTTTAAGTTATTCTTCACTATGTTATACTTACCTGGGTACCGTGGCACGGAGTGATAAATGTAAGCGTTTTCACACTTATATTATTGTGTGATAACTGATAACTCAATGAGAAGTCAACGTAACTCAACACATCGCGGAAAAGTTTATGATAAGCACAAATTAAATTTATTTTCCCACTTTCCAAGTATGTTCAGATGCCTGTGGACAGAGGTTTCATCTGTGCGGTGTTTTGTGTATCAATAGAAGTACTGGGTCGCATGTGGATATGAAAAAAAAACTACAAGACAATCGAGCGACTTATAGCTGCTCCACTCACTCGAGGATGTAGAGGACGCGATTTAGAGGGGTAGCAGCCAGAAGTGAGAAGGTGAGCACTTTTATATACATTATACAACTCCGGGACCGCGAAAGTACTCCATGACGAGGAGAGCATACTTCTATGGTCACTGGGGGGAGAGGGGGCAAAGTTCGGTTTCTCGTTTTTTAAACTATTATTTACTAGCTTCCGCTCGCGGCTTCGCCGGCGTGGTATGTCTATAAAAAGTAACCTATGTCCTTTTCCAGGTCATGATCTATCCAAATCCGTCAGCCGTTTTTGCGTGAGAGCGTTACAAACAAACAAAAAAACTCACTTTCGCATCTATAATATTGATTATTTATAAAAGCTTATCAAATTATTGTGTTGGCATCGGTCTTTCATAAGTGTGCAAAGTTCAGTTCAATCTGAAGTTTTGAAGTGGGTGAAAATCGCGTTCAAAGATTCCGTTACAAACAAACATACATACAGGTGGAACTAATAGAAGCATGTTAAAAAATTTTGTTACGCCCTGCTCTCCTCCGACAATTTTTCTTACGTACAAGCGCTTTTTCATTTAAGAAAAAACAAAGCTTGGTGAAGGATAGCACAGAGAAACCTTTACCAGGTAGTAAAATTAGTTAGGGCTTTTGGCCCCCTCTGCCCCCAATTCCGCGGTCCCTGATACACCTGACGAGCTGTGGTATAGACTTGGTCGAAAAAAGTTTATCCCACATACAAAATGTTGCCATAATTTATTTTTAATTACTAGCACGTATCATTGAAGGATGCTGTAGAAAAGTATTTTCCAACAAGGTATGCCTTCCTGAATTAAATTGAGAAAGAACAGCAACAAATAAAAAATCATCAAAAAGAATCTAGACCAATCAATCTGCCTAGCCTTTGCCCAACTATGTTGGAGTCGGCTTCCAGTCTAACCGGAAGCAGCTAAATACCAGTATTCTAAATGGAGCGACTGCCTATCTGACTAAAAAAATCTAGCTAGACCATTATAGAAAAATACCAGTTTATTCAATAATAGATTATTTAAGCTTTTTATGAAAGCAACAACTGACTAGATACCGCCGCAGATTCACTTGCCATAACAGTACATAATACTTATTTATAAAAATACCTATAAAAAGTTAAATATCCTTCACCCAATAATTAACTAAAACGGTTATTCAGTAGGCACCTATTATGAATTTTCTTCTGAAACACCACATCATCCATCATCAATAAAAATAAGGGGCAATGGGGACTTGTGCCTGAGGGTTCTGAGGCGTTATAAAGCTTAGTGTCTTCCTTAAATATATTACAAACACTCTATCTTTCTATCTTCCATTGCAACTTAAGAACCACTAATCCGCTTTATGCAGATTGTTTGTTTAATGTATATGTAGATATCATGCGCATTTGCGAACAGCGCCGCAGCCCGCAGGCAAAGCTAACATTCTACATTACTTACCACAAAACTTAGCACTATTGGAGGACTGATTTTAATTTTTGTTAGTTACTTAAATAGTGTAGTTATGAAGAAACTAAAGCTAAACATTTCACACAAAAACTGAGTAAATCTAACACATCATCAAAAACCATTATTTTTGTGGTAATATGAGTTCTTCCTTTCTTATAAACTACACTGAAACCGTAACCTGTCTTTGTATTTATGTTTGTGTAAAGCTCCAGAATTGAAACACCACTGATATAATTTTTTCTACCAAATTATTAATCCAAACAATTATGTTGTTCATGTTGAAAGCCAAAATATTACAAATTATAGCTTTAGTATTTTAAAAAAAATTAATTCAAGAGCAAATATGCTTGTGGTGTGATCATTATAGGCCTAGTTCACGTGACAATGCTAAAGCCCAGTATCCTACGCGAGTGAAGCGGACCTATTAAGGTCTCCGTTTAACTCGCTTGAGTAAACTGCATACTATTGGACTATTTGTTGGTGGAAATACAATTATGCAGCTTACTCTTGCGAGTTAAACAGAGTCCTTAATGGGTCCACCCACTCCATTCGTGGTGGAAACCAGGCTTTAGTGAATGACGCGTGACGCCTGCAAAGCACGCACCTAGAGAGCTTTTGTATCAGTCAGTCATACAATGAGTGTGAGCGAACGCGTGTCAAGCACGCTTTTTATACTAGACAATGTTCGTATTGCGTGCACATGCAACACGTGTTGACGCACATAAACAAGCACCTCTCGACCTTTACTTAACAACTCTCTCTTTCGTATTAGGGCTATAAATTATGAAATTAGTATTTACATGTTTAAAAGTAGGAAGACTCTTCAGGAAATTTCACAAAGCATTGAATTATAGCTGTTGGTTAAAATAGTAATAAATAGTATTTGAGAGCTTTCCAGATGTTTTTCTAACTATTATAATAGTTGCTCTATGCAGTAATTCATTTATTAAATACCTTAGGATTAATAGGGGGAATAGGAATAATGTTGTTCAACATTAAGCTCTCATAACTGTAGAAAGGGGTGCTCTTTAGTGTCTGAATTGAGGATAATAAACAGTTGACATTAAAATTAAGATTTATTTGAGATTAATTACTTCAGTATTGTATTTATCTAGTAAGTTAAAAAATAATATTTACCTTGGTACAAGAGGACTCTTCTGCATCAGGTTTCCTAGGTACTTCGGTGACAGAATCCTCATATCCCTCTGCCCCCGGAGGGCAATCTGGAAGGTCCATCTTGAAGCACTACACTTGGTTTATGACCAGAAAACGGTCATAAACTTTTGTCACTATTCTTAAGAAATTCTTCTTTCTTCTTAGTCTTGAGTCACGCACAACTGTAACCCAAATCATTTGATATCAAACTAAATAGCCATTTTTAGTTCATGAAAATCTTAGTTATAAATAAATAGATCCTTACAACAATCCAATATAATGCATACTTACATGTGATGAGGTTGTTTCTAAGCACTCTGCTATTTGACTGCACACATCAAATGTGCATGGTTGTGACTGATATCATATAATATACGAAATCACACAAATCAGTTATTTGATAGCTATATTGTCATACCTTTCTAGTCAGAAAAATATTCATTGATCATGGCCTGTCCTATCAGAGTCCTGTCCAAGTTTATGCAGTTTCAGATACTGCAATGCTTTGTCATAGTTGAAACAGGCAAACATATTGATGGAAATCATAACACCGTTACACATTGAAAATAAGGTTTTTTAATGTATGTTCCTATATTCTACAGTAGAAGTCATAGGCATCATGTGTTATGTATTATTTTAAGTACATAAATGTATATTTCGAAATAATAATTATTACACTAAATTATTGATAAAACAAATTTTAACATAAAAAGTAATTATCAATCAATTTGGAAAGAAAAAGAAGCAGGTAATAACTTGTTTCAAAGAAAGTTCTGATCAGAATATCGTAGGGATCTTTGTTGTAAATAAACAGTACCACAAAAAAATATAGTTGCACTTACCAGATAAACTAAAATGCTACAATGAGTAACCACTGTTCATTAGCTAAACTGTATAGTCTAAGTAATATTTTGCTAGAATGTTATTGGAACTTCATCAAAGCGAAAAGTTTTGAGCACATACTATTATTTCACCAGTTGAAATTTACCTAATATCTTTTCTTTCCTATTCTCTACAATGGTTTCAAGTCGCCGCTGTAACTCAAAGCCGTTTACTAAGCTAATACTTATGTTAGGTTTTGCTATAATTTGTATTGAATGATAAATTCGAAATAAGTTGCATGTCTCGCATAGATTAAACAAATCGTATTCCTATTCGTACTTTAGTTAATATATCAAAATAAATGTGTACTGACCTTTTGAAGCAGATGAAACGACAAATTCCGTCAATTGTTTATAGAATCAGAATCGTTTTTGCATTACCAAAATTGAATACATCTCGGTGACAGCTCTTGGATAACCTCATCAATACTCAATAGTAATATGTAATCATCGCAGACGGCTCACGGCCTACAAAATTAACAAAACTATTGATTTCCCACACGCTCTTTTTTGCAGCAACCAACTATCACGTTATAAATCCATACAATTTGAAATGCCTCTTTTGTTTTAAAAAAAAGAGTCAGCAACATGCTGTCCAAATGACATTTATATGCTATGTCCTCTTGAAAGTTGAAACAAAACATTATTATCGGTCACGTGAATTGCCATCAAATTTAGTCGCGTAATAGTACCAAGTGGCACCGCCATAGACTAGGGCAGCGAAATGCCACAGCCAATGCCACAGGCCACAGCATTTGTGTCATATGAGACTAGGCTGTATAGCCTTCAGCCTTTGTCATGTGAAAAAGAAGTTTTAAAAAATAAACAGTGTGTCATGGCCTCTTGTGGAAAGTGCATTTTTATTTTATTAATATTTCATAAACCTGGTTAACACATGGTGTCAGGTGTGTCTACGATGGACGGAATAAAACCTCCATCAGGCCTCCAACTATCGGGAGATGGAGCAAACTTTAAACGCTTTGTGCAGCAGTTTAACTTGTATTTACAAGCTGTGAATCTTGATGATACGGCTGAATCAAGAAAAATTGCATTGTTTTTGAACTGTGCTGGGGAAGATGCATTGGAAGTGTACAATACATTTAGCAAAGACAAAGTTAAAAACTTACAAGCTCTGATTGATCAATTCAAAGAATACGCCGAGCCACGAAAAAATTTGTTGTGGTTGTCATATAACTTGTTCACTATGAAACAGCAAGATGGCGAAGTATTTGATCACTTTTATACCAAAGTTCTCACTCAAGCTAAAAAATGTGATCTTGGAGAGCTTGAGGATCGATTGATCACTATGGTTATTGTTATTGGCATCAGGGACACAAATGTCAAAGAAAGGCTTCTAAGAGAATCGGAGTTGAAGCTCACTGCAGCAATTGATATTTGCAGAGCAGCAGAATTAGGCAAAGAAAAAGTACAGACATTACAAGGAAATAAAATGGAAGATCAAGTGAGCACCTTAAGTCAGAAAGTGATACTATACAACAGAGGGGCAAGGCCCAAAGAAAAATTAATAGACTGTAGCCGATGTGGAAAAAATCACGAGTTAAGGAACTGTCCAGCCTACGGCAGAAAATGTATGGTATGTGGATTTTATGGACATTTTGCTAATATGTGCAAAAACAAGAATAACAGAAGTGAAAAACTCAGTGATACTAGGAAAAGTCGAGTTAATGTAATTCAAGAAAATACAGATGACAGTGACGAAGACTTTACAGTTGGAAGCATTTTTACAGTAGATGGAATTAAATTACAGTGGAAAGAAAAAATAATAGTGAATGGATATGAAGTAGAATTTAAATTAGACACTGGTGCTGATTGCAATACACTATCATTGGAATTGTTCAAGAAACTGAGAAAAACAGAAAGTCTTTTGAATGCTGGGATAATTCTATTAGTGTACAATGGCCAACAAGTGGAAACAGCTGGGACAGCTGAACTAGATTGTATCATAAAAAACAAAAAACAAAAACTAAAGTTCACAGTAATAGACTTACCAGTTCAGCCAGTATTAGGACTGCCTGATTGTAACAGGCTTGAATTAGTTAAAAGAGTGGATGTTACACAATCAAGTTCAGAAAAAGAAACTTTTCTCAGAAAAAATATAGAGGTGTTTACAGGATTGGGAAATATAGGAAAATACAGGATTAAAGTAAAAGAAAATGCTGAACCAGTAATCAAGCCCATCAGGAGAATCCCACAGGCATTAAAAGGTAGACTGAAAGAAACTTTAAATAACTATGAAAAGAGAAATATTATTGAAAAAGTAACTTCCCCGACTGACTGGTGTAATAATTTAGTGATAGTAGAGAAACCTGACAAATCACTTAGACTTTGTTTAGATCCACAAGATCTTAATAAAAATATTCTACGTGAAAATTACCCAATTGCTAGTCCCGAAGAAATTTACAATAGTTTATCAGGTAAAGAAGTTTTTACAGTTCTTGATATGAAGGACGGGTTTTTTCAGATTGAACTTGATGATCCTCAGAAATTATGCACATTTGGTACTCCATTTGGAAGATATGCATTTAAAAGAATGCCTTTTGGCATATCATCAGCGCCTGAAGTAATGCAGCGCATAAATTGTTCAATCTTTGGGGATATTCAAGGAGTTTATGTATATTTTGATGACTTAATTATTGCAGGTAAAGACCAGTTAGAACATGATATAATACTTAATAAAGTTATTCAGAGATCAAGAGAGTATAATGTAAAATTTAACAGTAAAAAGTTACAGTATAGACTTGATCATGTAAAATATATAGGGCTCATAATATCAAAAAATGGAATACAAATAGACTCTGAACATGTATCAGCCATTCTTCAATTAGATTCACCAAAAAACATCAAACAGCTTCAGAAGTTCCTTGGTATGTGTAATTACTTAAGTAAGTTTATACCTCACTATACAAAAACTACAATGCCCTTGAGACAGTTACTTAAAAAAGATACTTTGTGGGAATGGGATTCTTCTCAGCAAGAAGCATTTTTAGAACTGAAAAGAAAATTGAGTTGCACACCTACTTTAGCAATTCTGAGTGACAAGGGTACAGTTGTGCTACAAACTGACAGCTCTAAATCTGGTATGGGTGCATGCCTGATGCAAGATGGAAAACCAGTGTCATTTTACTCCAGAGTTTACACGGAGTGCCAAAGTAGGTGGGCACCTATAGAAAAAGAATTATTTGCTATTTGTGCTGCTATGGAAAAGTATCATCAATTTGTATATGGTAGAAGGATTGTGGTTGAGACAGACCACAAGCCATTAGTGGCAATAATGTCAAAGGACATCAATAAAATATCAGCCAGACTTCAAAGAATGGTCTTAAAATTGCTAAAATATGAATTTGAAATTCGCTATGTACCAGGTCCTAAAATGTTTATTGCTGATTATTTGTCAAGAAACTACTTGTTAAATAATGGGAAAAATGACTCCGATTTACAAGAGTTAGTTCATTCTTTTGATACTGAAGTTGTGTATGGATGTGAATCTGATTTAGCAATTACTGATGAAAAACTTAAAAAATTACAATTTGAAACTGGGTGTGACAACAATTTAATGCAAATTAAGACATGGTATTTTAATGAGTGGCCATCCAATGATAAAAATATTTTGAATAAAGAGTTGAAAATATTTTACAAACTGAAAGATTTTTTAAACTTTAAAGATGATGTTTTATACTATAATAACCGGGTAGTGGTACCTTATTGTATGAGAAAAGAAATACTTACTATTTTACATACTGCTCATGCAGGTGTGGTCAAGTCCAAGAAAAGGGGACGTAGGTCTTTATTCTGGCCAGGAATGTCCAAGGACATTGAAAATTTTGTTTTGTCATGTAAGGAATGTGAGAAATATAGGTCAAGTAACTGCAAAGAATCCCTCATGAGTCATGATGTGCCAGATATTCCTTTTTATAAAGTAGGTATGGATATTTGTTCCTTTGCTGGCAAAGATTATCTAGTGGTTGTTGATTATTATTCAAAGTGGATTGAGTTGAAACAAGTTCAACAAAAAACAGCAAAAAATGTTATATTGAAATTAAAAATAATATTTGCCACACATGGAATACCTAAGTATGCAGTTTGTGATAATAATCCATTTAATAGCTTTGAACTTAAACAGTTTTCCAGAGATGTTAATATGCAGTTGTTGTTTTCAAGCCCTCATCATCATCAGTCGAATGGCCTGGCAGAAAAAGCTGTAGGTATTGTAAAGAGTTTAATGAAGAAATGCAGGGCAAATGATGAGAACTTGAATATGGCTTTGCTACACTATAGAACAACACCGCTTGCTGGCTTAGACTATAGCCCATCTGAACTTCTGATGTGCAGGCTATTAAGAACTAACTTACCTTGTACTTACACAGATCTTCAACCCAGACTGCCAATCAATATCAATGAAAAAATGCAAATAATGAAAGAAAAATCTAAAAGTAATTATAATAAAACAGCCAAAAATAGAGCTTCTTATAGTAATGGTCAGAGTGTGTTAATACAGAATGGGGATGATAAGGATTGGCAGCCAGGAAGGGTAGTGAGGAAGGATAGTCCTAGATCCTATATTGTAAAAAATGAAAAAGGTAATTGTGTTAGGAGAAATGAAAAACATATGTTACTAAGTAGAAATAAGTTTAATGAGAGACCAGAAGTTGAGTTTGATACCCCAATTAATGTCAGACCGGTGAATGATTCAAATAATGGGGAAACTGTGAGTACAGATGGCTCTATGCCTAGTCAGCACAGAGTGTTTAGAGATGCTTGTGAAGCAGGCAGTTCATATGTTACTCGTAGTGGAAGGTCTGTGAAACCTCCTTCCCATTTAGTTGATTATGAATGTTAAAGGGGGGGATGTGTCATATGAGACTAGGCTGTATAGCCTTCAGCCTTTGTCATGTGAAAAAGAAGTTTTAAAAAATAAACAGTGTGTCATGGCCTCTTGTGGAAAGTGCATTTTTATTTTATTAATATTTCATAAACCTGGTTAACACAGCATTGTGCACAGATTAAGTAGTATTGCATTGTGCCTTGTGTTGTGCCCTCACTTGTGCCATAGCCAGCCAGCGAGATGCCTGCCGGTCGATTCTGTAAAAATCTCACCGTGAAAACTAAGGTGAAGTGAGTTTGTTTTTGCTAGGAATTGACACTATTGACAGCTCACTCCACGCTCACTTCACCTGGGTGTACACTCTGCAACAGAGATAAGTAACCAGTGTTGTAGTGTGCGTGACACTACAAAACTGTATCACTACTGTTAAAACGATGCATTACGTACAGCACACAATGCCCTCACGCACACATCGCGTTCATGTGCGAGTGAGTGCGCTAATGTCTTCTCAGTTATAGTGTAACATAATTTCGCGTTGAAAACTTAAGCGTTCGTAGCCCAACGAATAAGGCATCATACTTCTGAGTACTACTGTGTGAGTTCAAATCTCTGAAGTGATGATTCTTTTTGCGATTTATTATTTTAAGCTAAAGCAATTAGAACAATTTTTGTTAAGAAAATGTTTTATTTATTTAAAATTGCTTAAATAAATAAAACCATTTTTTAATAAATATCTTTATTTAAAAAAAAGAACATCAAAAGTGAACATGTTTTATTATAAATACAACAATATGTTTAGAACATGCTATTACATCTTTTTATACCATTATATTGAAATGATAAACCTCTTCATTGGTATATTTATATTTTATCTTCTTGCACACATACAAACTTGGTACAGGGTAACAATATTTAACAAACTATTTAACTAGGCAGTCAATAAGTATCAGTATAGACTAGATTTCTAGACAACCTTTAGGTTTCGAAGATCCAAGAGAATTAACTTAGAAACTAGGTGACGCTCCAAACATCACGTTTTTTTACCAACTTTTAGCCATACTTTTTGGCGGTAAATGTCAAATGAGATACCTTTTAACTACCAGCTAGAAAATACCAATACTTTTGGCGGTAAACGTCAAATGAGACACTTTTTAACTACTCGAAAACAGATACAAAATCATCTGAGTCAAATCACATACTTTCAAACATGAAATCATGACATTCGGCCATCCGACACTGTGTTGCCTCCTGGCACACACAAAACAATCATAATTTTTAAATTTTTGAATAAATCATGACATTCTTGTGCTAGTTAGACAATTATTAACTTTAATAGCATTAAGAGTTAGATTAAACCTTTTAACTAGAAGGTGCGTGTTCGTCAACCACGACTCGATACAATGTCCAAGAATTAGTGATAAATACAAATCTGTATAAATGTTACCAGCGAACACATTTATATTGAAACAGTATAAAGTATTCAATTTAGCTATTACGTATCAACATAATTTATCAAAATAAACCAGATTTATAATATTGGTTGGTATTATTTGACACAAGCATCAACGATGCAACCAGCATCGCGCACCACGCGCAACCAACATCGCGCACCACGCGCAACCAGTATCGCGCACCACGCGCAACCAGCATCGCGCATCATGCGCAGTCAGTATCGCGCACAACGCGCAACCAGTATCGTGCACCACGCGCAACCAGTATCGCGCACCACGCGCAACCAGTATCGCGCACCACGCGCAACCACCATCGCGCACCACGGGCAACCAGCCTCGCGCACAACGCGCAACCAGCCTCGCGCACCACGCGCAACCAGCCTCACGCACCAAGCGCAACCAGCCTCGCGCACCAAGCGCAACCAGCCTCGCGCACCACGCGCAACCAGCATTGCGTAGCACGCGCAACCAGCATCGCGCACCACGCGCAACCACAATCGCGCACCATGCGCAACCAGCACCGCGCACCACGCGTAACCAGTATCGCGCACCATGCGCTACCCGTATCGCGTATACATATACTCGTACATTACAACATGAAAATAGAAAAACAAAAAACAAACATGTTTAACACAAAAATTTACAATAAACCTTATGTATCCTAAGCGCAGATTGCGCTAGCATTTATCAGTTTACATTATCTTTGAATACAATATACCATTCATTTGCCTGCATTTCATTTAACTATTTATTCTCACTTCATTTTCTGACGATTCGTCAGTCTGATCCGTTCCAAGATAACCACGGATAAATCCCATCCACTGCGTATAAAAACAAACATGTATAACACAAAAATGTACAATAGACCTTATGTATCCTAAGCGCAGATTGCGCTAGCTTTTATCAATTTACATTACCTTTGAATACAATAGACGTATACCATTCATTTGCCTGCATTTCATTTAACTGTTCATTCTCACTTCATTTTCTGACGATTCGTCAGTCTGATCCGTTCCAAAATAACCAGGGATAAAATCCATCCACTGCATATATATATACCTCTTTCCAAAAATCGAAGCTTTCTTACTTAACGCAACATACTCATATCATCATTGTGAAATACCTTTGTAACTCGATACGGATCAGATATGTAACTTCGGCAACAATTTCTTAATTTTATCTACACTATGAGTTTCTCTTGATAACAAGTTGACCATTTTGAATTTTTGCGCTTCCTTCTAATACTATCCTGTTCAATATTTTTTTTTTAACGTCTTCCACGTCCAACTCCATCTCGAATATGATATGACCCTTATTGATAGGTACTAGTGAGTTTAAGACCAAACAATATTTGTCTGGTCGCAACAAAACAAATCGGTTGATCAAACGATTTTAGGGGTCTTCAAAAAATGGTTTAGAAATAAAATCATTAGCTGATGCACAATTCAGAATCAGTATTAGGAAGATCTTGCCTAAATATAACGCAATATGTCACACACTGGACCCTATATCTAATTTAACCAAAATAATTAAAAATCTCAAATGTATACAAAATAAAGTACAATTCATTTAGCAATATCGCTATCGACTACTACGGAGACTCATTTGTTCAGATGATCACCCCATAGTTATGAATACAACAAACAATCGACAACTAGCCTCATTTAAAACATTCGGGTTTTGGTCATTGCGTCCGGCCCACAATTTGCGTCGTCTAAAGCTACAAATAACACAATTCTAAACTTTTAACACAAATACTGCTCCAGAAGTAGAGAAATATTAGGTGTATTAGCATAAAATATCACATAATCTTTATGTTTCAAATTACTCAACTATTGTAAATGTGATTAAACGTTTGTTTGTTTGCTATCCCTTCACGGCCAAACCACCAAACCGATCATCCCAAAACCTAAAAGTACTGTTCCCGAGGAAAACAACAATAACGTTCTTATCATAATAGATTGCGCCATGTGTCTTTCGAATCATGATTGAATTATATTACTACAAAGAATAAGGAAAGATTTCCCGGTAGCACGTTCCCGTGGGATATTTACCGACATGCACGCGGGCGATATAAATATAATTAGAAAGAGAACAAGTACTATATTAATGAATGTTAAGATATTATCTTGAAGGTATGCAACAATTATACATGTTAACTTAAGGAATAATCTAGCTTTAAGTAAAGCCAGTATTACTACTTCATTATGTACCTACTCAGTTTTATCCTGAATAGCATGTAACTGTTCATTCTGCCAATAAATAAATAAAATCCATCTGAGACGAGACAGGCGTTACTGTCTAATTGTCTAAAACCAAAATCAATACTAGTGTTAAACAAGAAAATACCCGGAAGCACTAAACACTGGTGTAGTGCACTCAATAGGTATATAAAAAAAAATCAGTTCTATTGACTATGGAAACTATAGACCGTTTAGGTACTATTTTACCCCCTTTTTTATCGATTAAGTAATAGAAAAATATGTTTGTAACCAGATACAAGACCTTTACGTTCGATACGCTTAGACACGACACGCTGCTAACAAAATTTTATAACTTTGGAGTTCGTGGAGCAATAACAAAACCGATTTGAGGAGATGAACGCCATTAAAATCACTGAAGGAGCAACCCACAGTACTTGGACGTTTATACTATCTGACATATATATAAAAAAAATCCTTCATTATTTTAATCCTCAACAATAAAATGATCAGATCACATCGCTTACTAGTGAATTAACAAACTTCCTCGTCACTGTTTATACTCTATCATTCCAAAATGCATATTATTTTTTTAAAAAAATTAACCTCTTTGTTATCTAGTGCAAAATTCCCGTTTAAAATTGTGCTCAAATAACTTCCTTTAGCGAAAAAAAAATATATAGCATACAAAATTACGAGTTATAGGTAAACGTTTTCATTTTAAAAACTGCGAGTTATGTCCGGTTTCTGAGACACTTTTAATTAACTTTAGTTTATCTATCCAATAGCGCTAGTGGTTCCATAACTTGTGAAAGTGAGTTTCTAAAAAGCTCAACTAGATAACTTATCTGACCAATGTTGGCCGTTTAATCGTTCCATAATTAATTCACGTAGTAATCATGGAAACAACATCACTTATTTTTAAAATGTCATAGACAAATTAGGTCCAAGCATTATCTATAACAGTATTAACTAAGACAGTGTTAAGCCACTTTTTTACCCTCGAAAGAAATATTATTATGAATAAAACTATCAATTTTAGACGCGATCTCTTGTACAGACCCATCTAGCGGCATCTGGCTTGTTACGTATTCAGAAATGCGCTGACAGTTAACCGATGTTTATCGTTATTCGTTACGCATAACTCTCAATAGCTATTGAGAGTTTATCTGAGGATGTCAGCAACAGGGCATTAATCTTTTAAAACTCATCATACCTAACCTATCCAGAAAGATAAAACCAATTTATGGGTAACGTCATCGAACTTTTAAAAATTAAACATCCAATATGGCCTTCTTCAATCGCAAGAAATATTATCAACAAACTAACAGTAACTCAGGTTAAAATTCACTATGGCAAGCGTAAAGTAACATTTTTAATTCCCGCAATAATTATTGCAATATCAAAACTTATAAACAAAATGAAACCCAAAACCTAATTTAGCTTAGTAAAATTTATAATTTTATTGCCAGGCTCACTGAAATATGGAAATATTACATACTATCTGATCCGATAGACGTTGAATCAAAATCTCAATATGGTCTTTAGTTCATAGAAAATGGAGGTTCAGTTATTCCAAAATTAAACTAATTCAGGTTAACGAACATTTAGCAAAAACAAAATATAACCAAATAGGTCCAGCAGTTATCAAGTGATGCCCTTACCAACGAACAGCATTTAAGTTTTATTTATGCAGATTACTTGGGGCGTAATCCATTCACAATCTTTACACATGAGTCGAGCATAGAGAGATTTTTATTCCCATAAAACCCAATTAGGGTTAACGAACATTTAGCAAAAACAAAATATAACCAAATCGGTCCAGCAGTTATCAAGTGATGCGCTCACGAACGAACAGCATTTAAGTTTTATGCAGAATACTTGGGGCGTAATCCATTCACAACCTTAAAACATGAATCTAACTAAAATCCATCATCGTCAGAATTCAAGGCTAGATATACTCAATGTCCCAATGATTCAAGCACAAAAAGCATTAAGCATCATAATTATCATAAAATAATACGGTATCAAAAACCATCATCATCATCAAGCTTAGACTATATCAGAATTCAAGGCTAGATATACTTAATGTCCCAATGATTCAGCACAAAAAGCATTATGCATCATAATTATCTTTAAATAATACGGTATCATAAAATCTATCATCATCATCAAGCTCAGAGAGCTATATAAGAATTCAAGGCTAGATATACTCAATGTCCCAATGATTCAGCACAAAAAGCATTAAGCATCATAATTATCATTAAATAATACGGTATCAAAAACCATCATCATCATCAAGCTTAAAGAACTTACTTCAAGGCTAGATATACTTAATGTCCCAATGATTCATATCAAAAAATCTATCATCATCAAGCTCAGAGAACTATATCAGAATTCAAGGCTAGATATACTGAATTTCCCAATGATTCAGCACAAAAAGCATTATGCATCATAATCATCGTAAAATAACATGTTATAATAAAATCCGTCATCATCAGAATATAAGGCTAACAAAAAGCAAAAAGGGAAACAAAAAGCATTACGCATCATAATTATCATAAAATAATACAGTATCATAAAGTCCATCATCATCAAGTTTAGAGGACTATATCAGAATTCAAGGCTCAATATCCCAATGATTTAGCACAATAAGCATTAAGCATCATAATTTTCATAAAATAACATGGTATCATAAAATCCATCATAGTATCATAAGATCAATAAGCATCATTATAGCTAATTGACGTGTAAAAGTGCTCGTACAAACCCAACCATTGAAACAAATCCATTTATCGTTAGCACAATCAGTATCATTTATCATTTGCCTACCCACAACTTCAATTCATTTGGTACTTAACCGCTCACGCGAGCGCGGTATAGGCTGTTCCCGAGTTGTTCGTGTGAGCGGCTAAAATTCATGTAAATAAATCCAAGCAAAAATAAAGTGTTGGCCAAGTTCGTTAATTCAATCAATTAAAATAGGTAATAGATTATGTCCAGCTACTATACACACTTAGAACAATTTAACCGACGACTAGTGATTCACTGGTAAATCACAAAGTACGCCCATTATCACAATCCGACGACTAGTGACTCACTCATCCATCAAAATCCATAAAATCCAGTGAAATCACAAAGTACCTACTCACCTTCCAGTATTTATTTATTTATTTATGGAAAACAAACGTAAGTAAGTAGGTACCATATCCATCCATAAATATCCATAATCCATAAAAATCCAGTGAAAATCATATCCACTCAAAATCCAGTGAAGTCACAAAGTACGCCCAACATAATACCACTGAACAACTACAGTTCACTTATGCCGGAGCAACACCAACGTCAATGCCCATAAACGCTTTAAACATCGCGATAGACTACGCGATAGATAAATTCGGTCAAATTATCGCAGCAACTGGTGGCTACACCTACGGTTATCGCCCATCAAAGCGATAATCAACGGCAATGTCCGTATAGTGTGGCCGCGGCATTATCATTTATCATTTATCATTTATCATATTGTTCTTCATGGCAATTACTAAGGTAGGAATAGTCATAACCAACAATTTATTTATGCTAACCTCGTGTTGCTTGTAAATTATCATAAAATAAAATTGCTCATAATCCGAGTGAACAATCTCATATTATTATCATGGCAATAATTGCTAAGGTAAAAATAGTCATAACTCGCAACCAATAATTTAATAATGCTTACCTAATGTTGCTTGTAAATTATCATAAAATAAAATAAATACTTATAATCTGAGTGAACAACCATGGTTCATTTATCATTTATCATATTCATCATGGCAATAATTACTAAGGTAGAGATAGTCATAACTCATAACCAATAATATATTCATGCTTACCTCGTGTTGCTTGTAAATTATCATAAAATAAAATAAATATGTACTCATAATCCGAGTTAACCATGGTTTACTTATCATTTATCATATTATCATCATCATGGCAATGGTTACTAAGAGTCATAACATAACTGCTTGTAAATTAAGAGAGGCTTATGGGATAGCCATAATTAAGTTACAACGGTAGCAACAATAAAAACATGGAATCATGATCAAATTAGAAATATTGTTTCATTTAAATTATCCAGAAATCATAAACCTAAGGCACCATCCTGGCTGAGATATATCCCGCGCTATCAGAGAGTGGCCCTGATCAAAGCGCGTGATAAGTCCAGTCAGCAGTGTACTTCACCGCACATCATCAGAGTGTTGCCCTGACATAATGTGCGGCACCCACACCAGTACGCCAAAATCACGCTCATGGATTTCATTTAGGCAACCAACAAAATGATAGCAATATAAAATAAAATACAATAATCCATAAAGGAACAGGTAAGTACCTAGTTCTCATATGCCTCTGGTAAGTTTATCAAAAATTAACGTTTATCAATTGTTTTAAATATCATTAATTACAAGCAATTCATTATTATCATTATCAAGACAAAAATTAACGTTTATCAATTGTTTTAAATATCATTAATTACAAGCAATTCATTATTATCATTATCAAGACAAAAATTGACGTTTATCAATTGTTTTAAATATCATTAATTACAAGCAATTCATTATTATCATTTTCAAGATTATCTACGTACCTTTTTGGGTTTACCCCGCTTCTGAAGTGAAATGATAAACCTCTTCATTGGTATATTTATATTTTATCTTCTTGCACACATACAAACTTGGTACAGGGTAACAATATTTAACAAACTATTTAACTAGGCAGTCAATAAGTATCAGTATAGACTAGATTTCTAGACAACCTTTAGGTTTCGAAGATCCAAGAGAATTAACTTAGAAACTAGGTGACGCTCCAAACATCACGTTTTTTTACCAACTTTTAGCCATACTTTTTGGCGGTAAATGTCAAATGAGATACCTTTTAACTACCAGCTAGAAAATACCAATACTTTTGGCGGTAAACGTCAAATGAGACACTTTTTAACTACTCGAAAACAGATACAAAATCATCTGAGTCAAATCACATACTTTCAAACATGAAATCATGACAATATAATATGTATACAACAATGGGCGGAGTGAATAAACATGTCACATAGATAACAAATATAATCTGATCCAGTAACAATAACATCACTCACACACTCCTACCTACACAGTACCGCCGACTTAATTTATTATGGCTAAATATGCTGTGAAAGTATTAAGTATTTCGTTTAGGTATCTATTATAAAATAAAGTCGCTTTTCATGTCTGTCTGTGTAGCCGCGTTGTTCTTCTAACGCCACAGATTTTGATGCGGTTTTCACTATCATGATAAATATTTAACTTATATATTATAGAAACCTTCATGTTTTAACAAGTCGTAAAAACCGTGCGAATCAGGGCCGGGTCGCTAGTTCAGTTATATACAGATATGAATTACCTACATTTTTGAAAATTAAAATTAAAATAAAAACATTTACCACCTGTATCGGGAACAGTAGGTATTATAATTATTACCAACCATTATTAATTATTTCTAGGAAAATAATAGATTTAAAAACGTTAAAATGTCTGAAATTTAAAGGTAGTATATAATATGTATGTTAGGATAAGTCGGTGGTGATTTTCGACGAAGACATTTTTCATCAGTAATTATGACGACATTGTTTTGTTAATCGAAGTGCCGATATTCCACGATTTTGACGGTGCACGGTATATAACAAAATTTTACGCGTCGGTTTGCAACATGTCAAACCGTCTGCTTGCAGGTGGTTCCGTACAGTTTGCATAATGACGTTGTGTGCTGCTGCTGTTATGCTGGTCTAAGCGAATGGATCTGATGTATGGTTGGCAACAATCTCACGCACGATGCCGAGGCGAAACATTTGTGTAAGCCAATGGTGTCGGTCCAGGCAGGCGACGGTTTATTTCGCTTGTCTCAGTGACAATGCACCCACAGTCAAACGGTTTTTCTCTACAAAAAAAAAAGTGAAAATATTAGGTCTAAACATACACCTCCCAAATTATAAATTAAGAAATAAAAGTTACACAATATAAATACAATGCAGAGAATATATATTTATATACTTAAATACAATTGATATATAAGGCTAGTGGTCAGTAATAATAAAAATTATAATACGATAAAATAGAAATAAAAAGGCAGGGCGAGTGACCTAGGAAATACATAATATCATACTTATAAAAAATAAAAAATAATATAATATAATAATGACACTTATTATTTACTTTATTCATTAGTGCACATATAAAATGTCATTTTTTATTTTTTTATAAAAAGTATTAAACAATATTATTATACTTTATTTAGAATATAAATCCTTTGTTTAATTACCATACATGCAATTTACATTTTTAAATGTTTAAACAAAATTAAATCTTTTCAAAATTGTATTTTATTATTATTTTCTAATCATTTACAAACATATTCATTACTTATATTTTTGAATATTTTATTACAAAACATAGATAAAAAAAACTATTACTGTAATACTGTGTAAACCGTTAATGGAAATGATTAAATAATTATCGAGTGATTGAGTGGCAGTTAACAAAATTAGTATTTATTTGTTAACTGCATAGCCACTCATTATACTAAATTCAACTATTCCGGTGTCATTTTCTATTAGATTCAACTATTCATATCCACAATTCGTTAAATGAGATACAACAGACAATCATAATAAAATTACTGGGTGGGATCACGGTGACATAATTTGTAAATTAATACATTCTTATTAATAATAATTTCACTCACCGATAGCATTGGGTGCCTTGCGATTTCATTAATAGAAATAATTTTTTGCTCATGCAAAACAATAATCTGAGCTTTTTGAAATCTTGTTAAATGATGCATGGTCTAAATTAATCAATATATCACAATCACAAACTTCAAGTGCAAAAGAAAGAGTATATGTGTAGTTGCTAATGCAGACTGACTACATAAGTTCACAATTAAAGGCAGGAATATATTTTTAAAGCGGGTAGTTAGCTTCTAAACGGGGAAATAATTTTAAGTAGGCGAGATACTTGTGGTAGATTCTCAAACTGGTCAGAATATTGCTTTATTCAGTTAGTATATTCATTTTAAATTACGAAATCTCAAAAATAATATTTTAGTAAACTCGTGGCTCGAACTCGGATCATTCTGTCCCTGTAGGTTGAATGCTTACCTTTTGCGCCACGAGAGCAACTGTCCTACATTGCGAAATCATGTTACACCTATCATTTAAAAGACGTCAGCGCACTCACTCTATGAAAGGGATGTGTGCGAGGCTGTCATTGTGAGCAGTACGTACAGTAGCGATATACTTTTGTAGTGTGCGTGTCTGGTTACTTAACTCCTTTGCCCTGTGTACATCATAGTTGCGAAGTTTATTACCGCGATGTACGTTACTGCTTAAGTTCATTACCGCGATGTACGTTACTGCAAAAGTTCATTACCGCGATGTACGTTACTGCGAAAGTTCATTACCGCGATGTACGTTACTGCGAAATTTTACTATCGCGACGTTCGTTGTTGCGAAAGTTCTTTACTGCGATGATTGCAGTTTCGATAACACGCTTTTCCGACGTAGGTTATGTTAGGTTACGATCCTTGCGGTAACTTACCAAGTTCAGCGCCATCTATCCAGCGACTAGGGAAGAGTTTAAAAAGAAAATCCCTCATTGGACTCATCAACATAGGTAAACAAAATTCGTGTACATTCATTTTTACAAGAATTATCTTGCGTTGGATGCGACGATTTGTATTTCCTCAGAATAAAAAAACATTTGTGAGATTGACACTTATGAAAAACCTCAAATATGAAATTTTAAACTACCGTCAGAAAGTATTTATTAAACACAAATAACACTCTAGCTACGTTTACGAGCCTACTAATTCAAGAAAATAATATGCTACTACATAAAATTATTTCAATATACTAACTAAGACTAACTCAGAACTAATTCATATTAGTAATTTTATATAATGGAAGATAAAAAAGTAGTATTATAAACATGAGCATGAACAGAGCAATATTTTGCATATTTTATATGTGATTGCTATCAATTTAACAGTAACCGGCAGAGAGAAAACTATTACGTTTTTATGTGTTACTTAATATGTAGATTAAGTAGCTGTGTGCGATATACTTAGATAGTTGCTCACAATTTTTGTTAATTTATTGTCATGTCCAACAATATAATACATATTTCCACTATCATCAGTATCAACATTCTTCCTACATGACCTACGTCGCAATAGCGTGTTATCGAAACTGCAATCATCGCAGTAAAGAACTTTCGCAACAACGAACGTCGCGATAGTAAACTTTCACAGTAACGTACATCGCGGTAATGAACTTTCGCAGTAACGTACATCGCGGCAATGAACTTTCGCAGTAACGTACATCGCGGTAATGAACTTCGCAACTATGATGTACACCCGTTGGACCTCTGTGAAATTAGCCTCCCGATTTGGTGATCGCTTGTGCTAATCGTTCGAGAGAGTTTGAGAGAAAAGATAAAATTTTTTTACTTATTTAGTTTATAAGAAAAAGCGATTTTATTTTTTTTGTGTGAAGTTAGCCCCCTCCCGCAAAAACGGTATTGGACGTTTATCTTTATATGGACGTTTCCTACTCCGTACCACCACCTACGGGTGGATGATTGGTTCGGGGCCTGAACGACAACACTATTTGACAGTTGTCCCCACTTGTCGCGAGGTTTTTTTATTTTCTTTATCTTCTAAAGGTCCGCGACACTACTCCCGATGTGTTTTTGCCATGTACCTAATATATTATACAGGCTGTTTCTTTTAAGGTGTCAAGCCAGTGCGAGCTGATAGCAGAGTGCCATACCTATCGATTTATACCCCATGTATGTTCTAAGATTTTTTGTACTTTTCGAGTTATAATTTTTATTTTTTTGATAATTTTCCTGTTTCAACGGCTTTAAAAATTTAAATCTTTTTTTGGGTCAACTTTGAACAAAAATGTACTAAATAGGGTATTATTTGCTTAAATAAATCGGTCGTTGAAAGTGGTGCACAGATTAAGTAAGTGGTGTATCTGAAATCTTGTGATTTTCTTCATATTTTAGAGTCTGTCAAGCGAGTCGTGTCCACGACCATTTAGCTGATTTCTTATAATGGCAATACCATACCATATTATCTTTGCATATTTTTGTCAATCCTTAAATTTAATATTATTAATTTTTTTTAATTAAATTTATTATTATACTAGCTTTTGCCCGCGGCTTCGCCCGCGTGGATGTCGGAAAATATCCCATGGGAACGTTCATGTGGAAAACATAGGGCCGTCCGATATAACTGTGCAAACTCAAATCGCTGCGATATATCGTTACCGTGTATGGGGGACTTAAAGCTAATGTTAATGATTTTTTCCGACATCTTCAACAATCGTCGTCATATTTCAGCCAATTTATACAAAACTTCAATGAATTATACACTGAATCACTCCGTTTATTGGTGGAAACCGTATGAAAATCCGTTCGGTACTTTTAGACATTATCGCATTCAAACAGACAGACATACGCGGCTGGGGTACTTTGTTTACTTAGTTAAAATGTATTATTCCAGTCACGCTCTAATAAGAAATAACTTTTGACCGAGTGTCCACTCGTTCATAAGTTAATTGTTATCTCAAGACTAAATGTTACCTCAAGATACGAACTATGACTACATTTAAAATACCTTAAATATTTTAAAAAGAGGTAGGTACACAAACATTTTAATATTATTTGTGAATTTTAAATTCAACCCCTATTGTACCCCCTTAGGGGATGATTTTTCAAAAACGCTGTACCACATATTTCTTTATTTCCTACCAAAAGCATAAATTTGAATTTTCGTATCCCTAACTTAAGAAATGCTGGGTTCCGCGTAGAAACTTTCATCCCCTATATCACCCCCTGCACGATTATTTTTTAAGACAAAAAGTAGCCTACGTCCTTTCCCAGGATGCTATATATAGCTTTGCCAAATTTTATCGCAATACGTGCAGTTTTGTAAATTTTAAAATCAACCCCTATTTTACCCCCTTAGGGGATGATTTTTCAAAAACGCTGAACCGCGTATTTCTTTATTTCCTACCAAAACCATACATTTGAATTTTCATATCCCTAACTTAAGAAATACTGAGTTTCCCATACAAACTTTCATCCCCTATATCACCTCTTGTAGCATTATATTTGAAAAAAAGTAGCCTGTGTCCATCCCGAGGATACCATCTATAGCCTTACCAAAATTTTATCGAAATCCGTTCAACTCGAGAATTTTTTTTCTAAAATTTTTTTTTTCTTTATTTCCTACCAAACGCATAAATTTGAATTTTCATATCCTAACAAAGAAATACTGGGTTTTACTATACACACTTTCATCCCCTATATCACCCCCTGTAGGATTATTTAAAAAAAAGTAGCCTGTGGCCATCCCCATTCCCCAGAATACCATCTATAGCCTTACAAAAATGTAATCGAAATCCATTCAGTGGTTCTGGGTTTCCCATACAAACTTTCATCCCTTAGATCACCCCCCATAGGATCATTTTTTAAGACAAAAAGTAGCCTATGTCCTTCCCCAAGATGCCATATACAGGGTGGCCGGAACATTGACGTCCAAAAATAAAATTTCGGTCCCTCGTATCGTGGGGTATTCGAATCACCCCCATGTATGTTCCGCGACTTTTCATAGTTTTCGAGTTATGAATTTTTTTCTGAATGTTTGAAAATTTTCGACCTGACCAACCTAAAAAAATTCAAAAAAAAAAAGTAGAGGGTTTTATCGAGTTTCTTTTTCTGCAACTGAATTTCCATAAGTAGTACTTTTATGCATAAAATAATCAGCTTCGTAAC
Source organism: Cosmia trapezina (assembly GCA_905163495.3). Lineage (NCBI taxonomy): Eukaryota > Metazoa > Arthropoda > Insecta > Lepidoptera > Noctuidae > Cosmia > Cosmia trapezina. The sequence goes on along the minus strand of LR991022.1, from coordinate 10,257,569 downwards.
TGTGATGAAAGTTATGAAAATGTTGATCTAAAGTGAAAAATTTACGTTCGGTAAATTATGACTTAAATTTTCAACTTCAAATTAAAAATCTAAACAGGTGACTTCATGGTTCTCAAGTAGGCTTCAAGAATGCGCCAGACTCTCAGCTTTCGTAATCATTAAAAAACGTAGGACTTAATGGGGCTAACTTTGGCCTTAATCGGCCTTCAAAGACTGCGAGGTGGAAAATTCTTAAAATTAGCTATCTGATTAATATATTTTTTTTTTCCATTTTCTCGCTCCTAAGGTTATTTAGTTTGCTAACCAAAAATGACTGCAGGAAAGCTAAGATTTAAACACGGAGATTTTTTTAAATGTTAGTTTAATGAATTTTGCGCGATCCGTTCTCGTGGACTATGGGTTGTAAACGAGGGTGCAACTCTTTTACCTGCAATAACAATCCACTCGAAGTGAGAGCTTCGACATTTCAACATCGCTTCAGCGTTAACTTGTGGTCTGGTATCCTCAATGGCGAACTAATTGGTCCGTTTGAACTGCCGTCCAGACTTGATGGAGAAACATACAAAAACTTTTTGGAAAATGAACTTCCATTGTTGCTGGCAGATGTGAATCTCGAACTCAGACGAACCATGGTGTTGCAAAATGACGGCGCCCCGTGTCACTATGCAACCCAGGTCCGAAATTACTTAGATGAAACATACCCCAACAGATGGATCGGACGCAGCGGACCAATTAGGTGGCCTCCACGCTCACCTGATCTCAACCCCATCGATTTCTTTATTTGGGGCTATTACAAGGAAATAGCATACGCCCGAGACTGTTCAAGTGAACAAGAGCTGAGGCAGTTGATTGCAGAAGCTGAACGTGTTGTGAGAGAGAACAGAGACGCTTTTAGACGATTGCCAGACAATTTCTTACGTAGGTGTAGAATGTGTATTGCTGCTGGTGGTGGCCACTTTGAAAACCTTTTGTAAATGTTAAAAATAAATTAAGTACTTTTTTCACATTATCATCTGTGTTTTATTCAAAACCACTTTTTACGTAAAACTTTTCTTACCCAACTCTGAAACTATTTGTTTGTTAGTTTTCAGTATTCTTATCATTAATTAACCTTAGGAACGAGAAAATAGCCAAAAAAAAATAATTACTCAGATGGGTAATTTTAAGAATTTTTCCACCTCGCTGTCTTTGAAGGCCGATTTTAAACAAAGTAGCCCTATTAAGTACTTCATTTTTTTTATGATTATGAAAGCTGAGAGTCTGGCGCATTCTTGAAGCCTACTTAGGAATTATGAAGTCACCTGTTAAGATTTTTAATTTAAAGTTGAAAATTTGAGTCATAATTTACCGAACGTAAATTTTTCACTTTAGATCAACATTTTCATAACTTTCATCACAGTTACGAAACTGATTATTTTATGCATAAAAGTACTACTTATGAAAATTCAGTTGCAAAAAAAGAAACTCGATAAAACCCTCTACTTTTTTTTTTAGAATTTTTTTAGGTTGGTCAGGTCGAAAATTTTCAAACATTCAGAAAAAAATTCATAACTCGAAAACTATGAAAAGTCGCGGAACATACATGGGGGTGATTCGAATACCCCACGATACGAGGGACCGAAATTTTATTTTTGGACGTCAATGTTCCGGCCACCCTGTATAGCCATGTCAAATTTTATCGAAATCCGTGCAGTTTTGTAAATTTTAAAATCAACCCCTATTTTACCCCCTTAGGGGATGATTTTTCAAAAACGCTGAACCGCGTATTTCTTTATTTCCTACCAAAACCATACATTTGAATTTTCATATCCCTAACTTAAGAAATACTGAGTTTCCCATACAAACTTTCATCCCCTATATCATCTCTTGTAGCATTATTTTTGAAAAAAAGTAGCCTGTGTCCATCCCGAGGATACCATCTTATAGCCTTACCAAAATTTTATCGAAATCCGTTCAGTAGTTCTGGGTTTCCAATACAAACTTTCATCCCCAATATCACCCCCTGTAGGATCATTTTTTAAGATAAAAAGTAGCCTATGTCCTTCTCCAGGATGCCATATATATCCTTGCCAAATTTTATCGAAATCCGTGCAGTTTTGTAAATTTTAAAATCAACCCCTATTTTACCCCCTTAAGGGATGATTTTTCAAAAACGCTGAACCGCATATTTCTTTATTTCCTACCAAAAGCATACATTTGAATTTTCATATCCCTAACTTAAGAAATACTGAGTTTCCTATACAAACTTTCATCCCCTATATCACCCCCTGTAGGATTATTTTTGAAAAATAAAGAAGCCTATGTCCGTCCCCAGGATACCATCTATAGCCTTGCCAAATTTTATCGAAATCCGTTCAGTAGTTTAGGCGTGAAAAGGTAACAGACAGACAGACAGACAGACAGACAGACAGACAGACAGACAGACAGACAGACAGACAGACATACGGACAGACAGACAGAGTTACTTTCGAATTTATAATATTAGTATGGATTTTTTTTTATTATTTTAATTTTTTTTTTATTTTTTTTTATTATTATTTTTTTCTTTTATTTATTTTTTTTATATTCCTCTACGTTTAAGCAGAGCTCAGTTGATAATAAAAACATAAATTTTATAGCTACTAACTATGCTTAAGGCGAAAGCGCCAGGGTAGCCCGCGAAATTCAAAATTTGTTAGGTTTTTTGCAATTTGTAGGTCAGTGTGAGCTTGTATGTTGATTAAAATATGATTCGCGGCCGTAGCTAATATGGCTTTACAGAACTATAATCATTAGAATCAGCAATACAACTCCATAAGTTAGCATTTACCTCAAACCTCATGATTTCATTAAATCGCTAGATTTGAGGTAAATGCTAACTTGTTGTATTGCTGATTCTAATGATTATAATAATGTAAAGCCATATTATGTACGTATTTAAAGTAAAATAAGTTACGTATATTTTTTTTAGCATTTAGATTAGTTTTAAATAATTTTATTTATAGGTTTAACATCTGTACATCATATCATAGTCAATAATTTTATATAGGAAGTAAGATCCATGAGTAAAATAATGAAAATAATATTATTTAAATTATTTTGATTAATGTTTGGTAGCAATCATATAATTACTCTGGTAACACTGAAATCTGACATCAATGGTCTCAATACAATATACAAACATCAATGGGAAAAAAGCGCGGGAAACTTCGAACTTGGTGGACGCGTCTTTTTTGATAAAAAATTTGTAAATTAAAAAAACCCTAATTATAAGATCAGTTGTCATAGTTTTAGTGTTCTATTTTCTTTTACTTGTAGTTTAATCTTAGTCCATACTAATATTATAAATTCGAAAGTAACTCTGTCTGTCTGTCTGTCTGTCTGTCTGTCTGTCTGTCTGTCTGTCTGTCTGTCTGTCTGTTACCTTTTCACGCCTAAACCACTGAACGGATTTGGATAAAATTTGGCAAGGCTATAGATGGTATCCTGGGGACGGACATAGGCTACTTTTTTTTTCAAAAATAATCTTACAGGGGGTGATATAGGGGATGAAAGTTTGTATGGGAAACTCAGTATTTCTTAAGTTAGGGATGTGAAAATTAAAATGTATGCTTTTGATAGGAAATTAAGAAATATGCGGTTCAACGTTTTTGAAAAATCATCCCCTAAGGGTGTAAAATATAGTAAAATAGGGGTTGATTTTAAAATTTACAAAACTGCACGGATTTCGACAAAATTTGGCAATGCTGTATATAGCATCCTGGGGAATGACATAGCATACTATTTTTTTCAAAAATAATAGTACAGGGGGTGATATAGGGGATGAAAGTTTGTATGGGAAACTCAGTATTTCTTCAGTTAGGGATGTGAAAATTAAAATGTATGCTTTTGGTAGGAAATAAAGAAATATGCGGTTCAGCGTTTTTGAAAAATCATCCCCTAAGGGGTTAAAATAGGGGTTGATTTTAAAATTTACAAAACTGCACGGATTTCGATAAAATTTGGCAAGGCTTTATATAGCATCTTGGGGAAGGACATGGGCTACTTTTTGTCTTAAAAAATAATCCTACAGGGGGTGATATAGGGGATGAAAGTTTATATGAGAAAATCAGTATGTCTTAAGTTAGGGATGTGAAAATTGAAATGTATGCTTTTGATAGGAAATAAAGAAATATGCGTTTCAGCGTTTTTGAAAAATCATCCACTAAGGGGGTAAAATAGGGGTTGATTTTAAAATTTACAAAACTGCACGGATTTCAACAAAATTTGGCAAGGCTTTATATAGCATCCTGGGAAAGGAAATAGGATACTTTCAAAAACAATACTACAGGGGGTGATATAGGGGATGAAAGTTTGTAAGGGAAACCCAGTATTTCTAAAGTTAGGGATAACAAATTCATGCTATTGGTAGGAAATTAAGAAATATGCGGTTCAGCGTTTTTGAAATATTATCCCCTAAGGGGGTACAATGGGGGTTGATTTTAAAATTTACAAAACTGCACGGACGTCGATCAAATTTGGCAAGGCTTTATATAGCATCCTGGGGAAGGACATGAACTACTTTTTGTCTTAAAAATAATCCTACAGGGGGTGATATAGGGGATGAAAGTTTGTATGGAAACTCAGTATTTCTTAAGTTAGGGATGTGAAAATTAAAATGTATGCTTTTGATAGGAAATAAAGAAATATGCGGTTCAGCGTTTCTGAAAAATCATCCCCTAAGGGGGTAAAATAGGGGTTGATTTTAAAATTTACAAAACTGCACGGATTTCGACAAAATTTGGCAAGGCTTTATATAGCATCTTGGTAAAGGACACAGGAAACTTTCAAAAACAATACTACAAGGGGTGATATTATTATAAGGGGTGAAAGATAGGAAACCCAGCATTTCTTAAGGTAGGGATATGAAAATTCAAATTTATGCTTTTGGTAGGAAATAAAGAAATATGTGGTACAGCGTTTTTGAGGGGGTACAATAGGGGTTGACAAATGTTTGTGTAACTACCTCTTTTTAAGAGATTTAAGGGATTGGAAATGTAGTCATAGTTCGAATCTTGAGATAACATTTAGTCTTTATTTCATTCGAAGTTTTTACGAGGAAATTATTTGAACGAGTGGACACTCGGACAAAAGTTATTTGTTATTAGAGCGTGACTGGCATAATAAATTTTAAGTAATTAACAAAGTCCCCCAGTGTGTCTGTTTGAATGCGATAATGTCAAAAAGTACCGAACGGATTTTCATACGGTTTTCTCCAATGAACGGAGTGATTCAGTGTAATTCATTATGGTTTTGTGTAAATTGGCTGAAATATGACGACGACTGTTGAAGATGTCGGAAAAAATCATGCCGACTGGTAGCTTTATGCCTACTATACACGGTAACGATATAACGTAGCGATTTGAGTTTGTACAGTTATATCGGACGGCCCTATGTTTTCCACATGTACGTTCCCATGGTATATTTTCCGACCTCCACGCGGGCGAAGCCGCGGGCAAAAGCTAGTGTTGTATATTTTCATCGGTAGTGGTAAGTTTTTTTAGCTATTTAGTTGTGAACAATGAAAGACCCGCCTGATCCGGGGGATTTTGTTCCCCCGGCAGGCAATTTTGTTACTATTTTCATTTCCAATGAATCGGGCATGGATACCGATGGGTCGTCGTCGACTCGTCATTTGAAAGGAAGCCGTGTACATGTACTATGTAGATACTTTGTGGGTAGACAAGTAATGTGGTAACGCGGGGCGCTCACACGCGGACTGAATTAAGTTGTTTTTTTTTTTTAATATTTATTATTTGTGTTTGTAACGTTTTACATTTTATCTATTTGTATCTATTTATAATTATTTATGTATTTTAGTATATCTGCCCGTGACATCACAGCGGGCCCTATCAGAATACCAGCGCTGCGACACTCATGTTAAGTGCCGCAGCATTATGCTGAGATAGGGACCTTTTGGCCTCGTACAGGACTTTTTTTGTTTTTTATTTACTTTTTTTAATTTTTTTTTATATATTTTGTTTGTTTTCAACTTTTATTTTGTGTTTTAGTTTTAGTTCTGTGCGAGTCGCAATAAATACTTTTTCTTTCTTTCTTTCTATGTATGCAAGCACTGCAATAAACGTCGCCGTACCCGGAAAAACCACGGTTCCGCGTCTTCTGGTTGTGATTGCATGGACTCTACTCTAAAACCTATTACATCAGAGCCTAACTCTGAAATAATCGTCACTAATGAAATACCTAGTTCTAACTAATAACAAAATGCCCGATATCCCTGCTCTGTTCTCAGTTGTTCAACCCCAGATAGGTCGTAAAACATACGGTAAAACGGACAGCGCGCCTTTTGTCATTCATGTTCAAAAAAATCATAATTTCACCAGATGATGGAACGACACTGCACCCAATCACATTTGGCAAGTTCTTTTTCAAGTTCAAGTTCCAAGCACAACGCCTTCCAAAATATTATCAACGGTAGCGTAAAGAAAATTGGCCGCAATAAAATTTCTTTCTTTTTCGAATTTTCTAGACGCTAATTCTTTTATTACACATAATAGTCTTGAAACATATAATTACAAAGCTTTTATACCTACTTTTAATGTTACCAGAATGGGTTTAGTGCGTGGTGTACCTGCGGAATGGTCTCCGGAGGAGGTTATTGATAACATAACGGTACCTATAGGTTGTGGGCCAATCTTAAAAGTCAGACGTCTCAATTTTAAAACCACTGTTGATGGGACAACCGTTTGGAAACCATCCCAATCCATAGTTGTTACATTTGATGGGCAGGTTCTTCCAAAAAGAATTTTTATGTGCTATAATGCATTACCTGTATATTTATCTAGATATTTATACATATTCCCTACCATACAGTGTTTTAACTGCTGTCGTTTTGGACGCACTAAAATTCAGTGCAGGTCCAAGCCTCGCTGTTATAAATGTGGCCAAGGCCACACTGGGGACAGTTGTGAAAGAGAACAAGAAAGTGCATCTTGGCCTTTGCTCTGGTTTTCACAATATATGCTACGAATAAGTCTTGCCCAGAATTTTCTAGGCAAAAATTAATTAAAACATAAGTATATGGCACAAAGTTCAGTATCTTATGCTGAAGCGGAAAAATTTTACCCACCAGTAACTAAGTCGTATGCTGATACACTTTTATCTTCTCCTTCCAAAAACTTTGCACACTTCACCTAACAGAATGCCTGCTTCAAGTAGCTATAAGAAGACTGTCTGCCTTAAACCACGGTCCCCTCCCAAATCTGTACAAGGATATAATAAAGAGGCTCACAATGCCATTATAAAAGATTATGACATTCCCCAACCATCAAATGGTTGTGCTTTTTCTATTAATCATAATAATGAAAAAAACGACACAAATTTTTCCATAAACGATTTTCTTTCTGCTTTACACAATCTTCTTTCTCAGTTCAACATTTCACCGTCCAACGTTGCCCCGTCTTTCAATGTATCTCAATCCATTCATAATGGACAACACATCCAAAATAATCTAGTGGAACTGCCGTAGTCTAGTAAACAAAAAGAGTGATGTTATACAGGGTGTAAGGGACAGCCCTCCGCAAACTAACAGGGTGCATTCAGCTCCTCATTCTGAATCATATTCCACCGGAAATTTTCTCAGGAAAATTTTCATTTTTTCAAAAAAAAAATCAGTTACATTTTCATTATTTCAATGTAAAATTGCATTGTGTGTTCGCAGCACTCCATTTATGTAAAAAAAACTGCAAAAAAACAGCAAAAAAAAAAAAACCAGCAATGGATGTTGAAATACTCAACCAACGACGCGTGAAATCAGCTGGTCACTTTCTGTCTAGCTACAGAGTTCATCGAACTCACCGCATACCTATTACCTACCCTCCCAACCAGTAATAGACGCTCCGATTTGTGCACAAAAACGCAAACAAATCAGGTTTATTGGAGTCCCTTAACGTTCCTGAAAAAATTTCATGTACCGGTCATCTTAGTATGACATACTGAATTCACCCTATCAGTTTGCGGAGGGCTGTCGCTTACACCCTGTATATCTTTTAAACGAATATGAGCCATTTGCCTTTGCCTTAGCAGAGACTTGGCTCAAATCGAATCATATTTTTAAAATTAATGGTTATTTAACCATTAGAGAGGATAGATCTGATGGGTATGGTGGAGTAGCTATACTTATCAAGAATTCTATCCCTTTTTCTATTATTGCATTGCCTCCTCATAGTGAGGAAATTTCAATTGTAGCTATTAAAGTGCATCACACTTGTCTTCAAGAGATGAATAATCTCTTTTCTTTTCTTCCAAAGCCTTTCTTAATATTGGGGGACTATAACTGCCATCACCAATCATGGGGTTGTTCAACTACTAATTGTTATGGCGATGAATTACTAGATATAATAGACTTACATAATTTATGCATCTATAAAGAATATTGTTATATTATTGTTATTAATTAATAATCAATAGGTACTGCCAGACACTTCCCGTCGTCGGCTTTTTACGCCAGACGCTTTAAAGCTCGCAAAAAATGACGAAAATTGAAAAATAAAATACTTAAATGAAAAAAAATTCCAATACAAAATGTTCATGCATGATTGTAGTAGGTAGCAGTGTGCAGTGTAATGTAAAAATCGATTCGGTTCGGATTCGGAGTTGGTTTCATTTTGACAGTTCAACAACATTCATTGCGTTATTTACGTTGTCGAGCAGACACATTTTCCGAAAATTTATGAAGCAATGGATTAGCACTTTACTTCAAAATTATTCAGATAAGTAGGTAGTGTGTTACGCAGAACTCAGACTAAATAATAATTCATGAATACGGGCCTAAAGTCTTTTTTCATAATTTTGACCTTTTTACTTTAAATTTATTCCGGTATTTTACTTTTCAGCAAAAAATCGTATTTCAATTCTTAAAATATAAATTAAATTTTCCTACACAATTCAAAATGTTATCAGCTTGCGCCTTCGGGAACTTCGCGCGTTTACATTAGAATATTCATAGCTAAGACAGGACACGTCTGTCGGGTCAGCTAGTTAACACTTAAGGTCATAGCACACCTAAACGACTCTGCTCCAACACCGCCCTAAACTAAGACGACTGCTCGCAGTCCACGCGGTGACAGCTAGCAGGCACCCAGCAGTCCACGCCGCGACAGCTAGCAGACGGCCAGCGATCCACCCGCCGACCGCTCTCGCTTTTCGCGATAGACACAGTTCACGCGCGAACTAGCATTTATTGCTATTGCACTTGATGATGAAGAGAGAAGCGCAAGAAATAACAGACCAAGATTTTGGCGACTGAGACTGCGCGGACACCCACAGAGTACATTATAATACATAGATTAATATATGTTATAATAATATACCGGACACCGCACCGACCGCTCGTCTACAACGTGCGGCCAGCGAGGCGTCAACTACCGGGCAGTCTGACGGCGGTAAGCTCGCTGATAGCGAGCTGTCTGCTAATTTATGATGCTAATGTAAAATAGGTATATATCTAAAGAGCAATATTTAAAGCCCATATTTAAATTATATTCTTTTTGCCGGGTGGGAGCAGAGTCGTGTAAGTGGGCTATGACCTTTAGATGTGATGATCGGATATCGAACAAAAATAATGTGCTTTCGTGCTTGTATTGTGTGTGCATCTAAAAAGATGTAGCATACATACTGCATAATTAGATGTAGGCACTTACTTAGTTTATTTCTCTTAACGTTTTGCTCGGTATGCGCCTTAAATAAAACTTTCTCTAAAATTTATTCTATGATATTTATTTACAGTAAACCTACTAATAGAAATTGACACCATTCATGATCAAGTTTTATCATTAAAACGATGAGTCAAATGCACTGTGACCGTAGTGTCTTGCTCTCAGCTAGTGCTTACGCCGCCGCACACTGGCGAAATACCGCAAAAAGTTGGCAAAAATCTATTTTGCAGTTTTTTGAACTGATTTGTAGTTCTTTATTACTAAATTGTATACAAAAACTAAAACTAATACTATTGGGTTATTAATTGAAATAAAATGAAAATCAATAAATTTTCCACTTTTTTGTTATGAAGTTGCATTTTTTCTGGGTCTTTTTTATAAGTAGACTCTCTATAATACTCAATAAGAGTTCTTCTATTAGTATACATATCTTCAGATTTTAATCCTGGAAAAAAGAATAATACATTATGAATTAATGAAATTCTACGTTAGGACTAAAATTGACAAAGTGTAAAGTACTTTAATCAAACTGCACACGTACACAATAATTATAACTTTATTTTCTAGTTTTCTAGTCTAAAATATAATCACACTTAACCACACTATTTTCTAAAAATTCCGAAGATGTTACACGCACTCAGTACTACCACCAACTGGCCACCGCCGATCACGCTTCCAAAAATATCGGCGTGGCAAGTATCGCCCCACCATTGCTCCGGAAGTGTGCAACGGAACAATAATGGCGCGAAACCAGTGCTGCCACCTAAATAAGATCATTTTAAATATGTATTTGAATAGCTCTTAAAAGATTATTAATTAACTATGTTTTCTTTAAAATAAATCAACTAACAATAAATTCACAAATCAAAATAACTTATTTTATGTGCAAATATGTATGCCTGTCTTCGAAGCGACAACATCCGGCCGTCCTGCGCACGCATCCGTCCCCGGATAGCGTCCCAGTCTGGTGCAATTGCTGAAAACAAAATATAAACAATTAAGTCACAATATTTCAAAGAGTAAAGATGCGATTACTCTTTTGAATTGAATGTCTACTCTACTATTCCATCAGCGGCCAGCAGAGAAAGACCCCAATTCAATATACCTATTAACATGACATTTATGTTAAGCCTCTTTCGAATTGAGCGTCTACTCTACTATTCCATCAGCGGCCAGCAGAGAAAGACCCCAATTCAAAAGACCTATTAACCTAACATATGTTGGTATTTGCATGTATCTAACTGTTCCATCAGCGGTCAGTTATGTTTAGAGTTTGCAGTTTTCCCTAGGCGATGCCTTTGGCCAACCCTAGTTGCATATCACTACAAACCCCAAACTTATTTGTTACAGATTTATTTTACACGAATAAATACTGTAACCTAAAATAATCCAAATACCAGAATATGTTTGAAGCAAATGCACTAGACAGCTTATGACAAGTAGTAAATACTTTTTAAGACAAGATTTTTAGTAAATTCAATCATTATTTGAGTTTAATAAATACCTGACAACATCTTAGGCCATTTCCGAACCGTCAACGTCTAGGTCTGCCAACTTGATCCAAGGTTTCATATTTTCGGCACACGTGGTCCCCTCATAGCACTTGCTTGTTCTTTCAGCGCCACGCATATCCTTTACTTTATAGCGGTCATGACCTAAAACTTCAGTTACCTGAAAAGGTCCTTTGAAAAGTGGTAATAATTTGGTACTTTGCCCGTCATTGGATTGACTGGGAATTCTTATAACTACCAAATCGTTGACGTTGTAACTGTGAGCAATTTTTCTTTTTGAATCAAAAGCCTGCTTTTGTTTATCTGCACTGACTTGAATACGACTGTTGACGTTATTCCTCAATAATGTGACGTCAACAGATTGATCTTGATCTTCCTGTGCCAACATGTCAGCATCAGTTTGAAGTCTGTATCCAAAGAATACTTCACTAGGAATGGCTGAAGTGGTTTTATTAATGGTACTGTTAATTCCTTGTTGTATACTGGTGATATGAGCGTCCCATTTGTCATAGTTGGTATTAGCACCCATGCTTCTTAATGCGTCAAGGATGGTGCGATTAAAGCGTTCCACCTGACCGTTTGAGCGTGGAACAGCAGTAGCTATAACATGTTGTCGTATATTTTTGTCCTGACAGTACTTAACGAATAACTTAGACGTGAAAGAACTCCCAGCATCACATATAAGACGCTTAGGGTTACCAAAAACCTTAAATATTTTGTCTAACTCGTTAATAACAACTTGACTTTTAGTGTTCCGAACAGGAGATATAAATACAAATTTTGTAAAAGCGTCAACAGTCACCAAGAGATAGGTATTTTTACGCGTGGTCTTTACAAATGGACCCAGATGGTCTATGTGGAGCGTATGAAAGGGTTTTGCATATTTAGGTATAGGAAACAGTTTGCCTTCCTTTTTGCCATGGATATTTTTATAGTATATACAGTTAATGCAATTTTTTATATATTTGGATACTACTTTCTTAATTTTGGGAAACCAATAACAAGATTTTATTCTTTCAATTGTCTTATCCACGGCAAAATGGCCAAGGTCGTCATGATTAGCTTTAATAATTTGCCAAATACATTGTTTAGGGACAACCCACCGTCTACCGTAGTCAGTCCGACGGTATACCTTATTACCTAACAACTCATACTCATTATACACTTTCTTATTAAGCTCGGCCTGACCTGATTCTAATATTTCTCTTATTGCGCAAATACTTGGGTCTTGTAATTGGACTGACAATAACCAATCTGCTTCAGTAATAGCCAACACACTTTCATTGCATATGGGGGTGGAATTTGTATCAACTGGATTTCGGCTTAAAGCGTCAACGTGTTGCATTTGAGCCCCAGGTTTGTGTATTATTTCAAAAGTGAATTCTTGTGTAAGTAATACCCACCTACCGATTCTAGAATTAATTTCCTGCTTATTTATTGTACATTTAACAGCATTGCAATCTGTATAAATTTTAAAATTGGATCCCAATAAATAGTGACGGAATTTTTGAAGTGCCACAACTATTGCTAAAAACTCTAACTCGAAGGAATGGTACTTTTTCTCCTCATTGGTAGTCTGTCGACTATAAAATTGGATTGGTTTTTCACCTCTATCAGTAGCTTGAGTCAGTATACAGCCCATACCATCGCGACTGGCATCAGTGTATAAAATAGTAGGTAATTTGGGGTCATATATTTTTAATAAAGCATTGTGTAACAACTCGTCTTTTAATTTATTGACCGCTGAGACTTGATCGGATCCCCACTCCCATGTGATGTCTTTTTTTCAAGATTACTACCGATTAAGCGAGTTGAATTTTTACCGTGAAAATTGTTATGCTTCTGAACAGACTTTTGTTCCGGGTCAACATGAATTTTCCCATGTAAAAATGAGGCCAACTCATCACAGTATTTAAAATTACCAGCATCTGCTGCAGTGATTATATTTTTATCGCCAATTGATCCTACGATTACTGAAATAATATCTTGATCAGAAAATGACAATCTCATCTTGTCAATCTTGCCTTTTTGTACAAAATAGAATTCATATAATGACTGGCCATCCAAGGGTTTCGTTTGGACCAAGTCTTTTAGCAAACAATACATATTACGCTTTATTTGAAATGTGTCTAACAGTGTATTACGCCAATCCTTCCATTTCCAGGTAGTCCATCGTGTTTTATTTTTTTGAAGCGAGTCATACCATGTTTTAGCAGTATTACGTAATTTTTGCAAAGCTTGATATTGTAGGACACGATCAGACCAACGAAAAACACGCGCATTGGCTTCCACAACATTTATCCACATTTCAATGTCGTCCACTAATGGATCAAAATCAGGAATCACTGAAGATAAAATAACATTTTGGCTTACTGCGGGAGACGCACGGCTGGTGCGTCTCTTTTTCCTACGCCTGTGTCCATCAGAGCTGCTGCTGCTGGGCGAAGGCGAACCAGAGCTCGATGATGAGCTACTCGTACGACTTATTTTTGACGCACCTCTTTTCTCTCGAGTGCGCTTGCGGCTCCGCGGCATCTGGGCGCGTTCCCGTACCACTTCTGATGTAAAGTACTTTAATCAAACTGCACACGTACACAATAATTATAACTTTATTTTCTAGTTTTCTAGTCTAAAATATAATCACACTTAACCACACTATTTTCTAAAAATTCCGAAGATGTTACACGCACTCAGTACTACCACCAACTGGCCACCGCCGATCACGCTTCCAAAAATATCGGCGTGGCAAGTATCGCCCCACCATTGCTCCGGAAGTGTGCAACGGAACAATAATGGCGCGAAACCAGTGCTGCCACCTAAATAAGATCATTTTAAATATGTATTTGAATAGCTCTTAAAAGATTATTAATTAACTATGTTTTCTTTAAAATAAATCAACTAACAATAAATTCACAAATCAAAATAACTTATTTTATGTGCAAATATGTATGCCTGTCTTCGAAGCGACAACAAAAGTTTGTTCTAGGTGCGCAAAAACGAGCATCTTCTTCTGGAAACACTTAGAAAGCTAAGTGTTTCCAGAAGAAGAATGTGTACTTAATGCTCATTTTATGGTATATTTGAGGACATCTCATAGGGTAAAAGTACTTACTTACCTACCTACTCAAGTGGACTCAACACTTGAGTAAGTACTTTTACTCTATGGGAAGTTTGATGACTCTTTAAATAGCGACTACTTTTAGAAGAAATTCGAAATAATATAGAAATACTTACAATTAAAAAGTAACTTTTTAATAATAGTGCGGCACCGCCAGGAGTAGAATCCATCACCAAAACACCGAACAACGTAATAATATTATCAGTTGAATTTTAAGTTTTAATAAAACAATACCCATCCGTTGCTTATCAAGTAAAACTTTGGACTGGGATACTACTATTATGTGGGGATCCGGGGGAGCGCGGCGCTGCACAGGTAGCTAGACCATTTTACTGAGGATGTTGCCTATACAATAGAAACCGGATTACGTGTAATTTGTAAGTTTGATAATTTGCCAACTTTTAGCGGTATTTCGTCTGTGTGCGCACCCGCGTGCCGCCGCCCCGACCGGTAAAAGAATATCCCCACGGCTTGCGGCAAGTAAAACCTGCTTTTAAAATTAAGCGGTTAATTGTATAAAAAGTGTTCCGTATTAATAAATAAATTTTGTTGTTATTTCTATGTAAGTATTCAACGGCCAGAAGTCCACTTACACCGCAATGACCATTATCGCCTGCGTTATACGGGCTCCGGCGCTTATACCTACACGGGCTGTGGCGCCGAAGAAGGTCATAAGTAAACTAATATTGCTATGCCATAGTTTTGTGAGATTGCTAGTCGACTTCTGGCTGTTACTGTACTTAACTTCGTAAGTTATGTCCAGAGTTGTGGACTCCAGAGGGTATTTTCTGGGCATTATAATTATTACTGCCACTAGTAGTGCCACTACGAACGAGCCCACGCCTTTTATTGGTAGGTACACACGGCTGCACACTATACACATCCAGTTTACACTGACCTCTCATTGTAAGGAAATCCTATACAATGCGAGATCAGCTTATACTGGAAATTTATAGCTTGATCTGTAGCCGTGCGTACGAGTATAAAAGTATGAGTTCATAATATTGGATCTTGCTCTTATTGAAATCCTTTTTATTTATTTTAACTGGATTTTTAATAATTTATTTAAATAAATACAAACGTCTGTCAGTGGGTATTGGGTATAGGTATTCTACCTACGGTAATGAAAACATAAGTTAGGTCATCCTGATTTGAAGAGGTGTTCGGTATTTGGTCAAGAATCTCACACTACTTGAGTACGTTGTACGGACAACAATGCAACATATAAAACAATTCGCACAAATTCGCCGAGGGCATTCACCGAAAAGTTCGGGGTCTCAATGCTAATTAGCTACGAAGATTAGCCCAAGCGCCTCGGTGCCCGGTGGACCCGTAGCCGCAGGCCGTGGTCAGCGGATCGCGTTCACAACCGCGGACAACATGCGTGCAAACGGACGCGTGCCAAGTGTTCGTTTGGCGAGCGCGATCTTGCGCGCCGCTTCTATTTACGCGTGTATCACAGTTGCTGCATCTTCAGAGTACGGTGTTCCAATAGAAATAAAATTATGGGATACTGGAAGATCGCCTTTAGCTCATATGGTGGATGTAACGAACGAGTTTGGTTTGAAAGTGCTGGCAGAACATAACTTTTTAAATGATAACAACATAGCATTCTCGCCGTATGGACTGATGGGGATCATGGTGGCTCTGTATGAAGGAGTGGATGGGGAGGCCTCGTATCAGATCCAGCGGGGGATGCAGCTGCCGTGGAACAGGAATATCATGAGGATAGGCTTTAGAGATATACATCGCACGTTAAAAGTAAGTCATAAAATATACTTAAGTACTTATTACAAAAATATTTTACCGTATTCGCCAGTGAAGAATTAAAAGTACTGAGTGCTTGTTCAGGCGTTACATTTTTCAGTACTTAGGTATACCTACTTAATATTTATTTCAGCAGAAATTGAGGTAGGTTCATGTATTTTGAAGGTTCCCAGACATGAAATCCCTTTGAAATAAGAGTGACCTGCCAAATAAACAAATCGTTAGAAACCTACGTTAGAAACTCTCACCGGTGGTCCGGTGCTATTGTTTTGTTTTAATCTGTTACTAAATGTAACAGTTTGTAACTTTAGGAAGTACGGCTGGCATTTAAAATTGTAGCGATCACAATATCCCTTTCGTTTTCAGGCCGTGAACTTAAACATGCATGATGGGCCAAATGTTTTATTATTTGGGTAATGTCAGCAACAGACAGGTCGATTGACACCTTAGTTTTCTCAATCTTAATAAATTAACAAGAATTTGATCAGTGAGAGCTTATCGATTTAACACAATCTAATTACTAGATGGTAGACACACTTTCGCTCGACCGGTATTCGAACTCATGTCGTCAAAATAATTAGCAGTTCTAATCTGAGCTTGTTAAAGGCACCTCTACGCGTTAACTATTAAATAACATACTTATCTACCTATCTATACAAATCGTAGTCGAAAATTAGGTTCGTAGTATGTATTATGTAGAGCTTTTCGAATAATGTTTGTAGATCTCACAGAAATCACATACCTACAATACCTACATGATAGTAATTTTAACCATTTCAGACTTATTTTGTACCGGAAGAGGGATTTCTGGCGGGGTTAGCGTTGAACAATGAAAATGTCACTTTCAACGAGCCATACAAAAAGATTCTGCGGTTTTATGGTTTTGATTTAGAAAACGATCAGTTGCCGACACTTGCACCTGATACTAACAGCACTTCAAATGTCACGAATCCAGCGACCACAACAATGAGTCCTGCAGGGTCCAGTGACGCTACGACAACGGCTGTGGCGATGACGGCTGAAAGTAAACCAGCTCGAGAAGATGCCAGTACTACACCCCCGACTAGAGAAGAGACTACAAGCACAATCAATCCAAATGCGGAGACAATAAGCACTATAGATATAAGAGGAGCAACATCGACCACTGCAAACCCGTCCGCTGCGCCAAACGCAGAGAGCACGCCCATGAGCACTGTCACCACTACTGAAACTACCACTGAAAGAATTACAGAGACTACAACACCAATAGCGACTACATCGCAGGTAGTGGAGACCACCACACAGGCTCCAACCACTGACACAGAACCGATCACCAATACAGTAGCCCCAACTACGGCGGCTGAAACGGAACCAGTTTCGATGAGTTCACAAATCACAAATGCCTTAACAAATGAACCGACCACCAACAACGAAGTGGATACGTCTTCAACTCTTGAAACTAGCACAGTGCCAGCTACTACTCTTGATGGAACATCCGCTACAGCACAGTCTAGCACGCTTGATGCAAGCTCAGCACAGACTGCCTTGATTGATATGACGCAAACACCATCATCAACGATGGATAGTTCTACAATCACATCAACGTTAACAGATAACACCCCAACAGAGAGTGTGATGACTACAATGGCTGAAACACAGCAAACAGAACAAATGTCTACAATGACTATGGATGACATGACGACCACATTAAATTCCGTGACACCATCTAATGAATCTACGCTAGAGACTCTTGAACGAAAGAAGAAGTCGATAGTGGATTTTATATTCACAAACCCTCCGTACATAGATGACTACTTGTATTCCTACAGATCTTATGATATTGGTTCGGATGCATCAAATCCGAGCTTTGACGACAAAATGTTCTTAGCAAACGGTTTGAGAAGCGTTCAGGTAAGTTCTCAAACTGTTATGTTTGTACGGTTTGTACAGACGCCAGCAGGTCATGCCACCCGAAACTGTCAAATTTTCCCAATCAACCTTGAACCTAATGCTTTAGCGATAAAGATGAAAATCAATTAAAGAAATTTGACAGATTGTAGTAGCTTGATGTACTGTACATAGCCATATAGCTGACACACCATTTTTTTTTTTACAGTGGCAGCTCATCCTATTATCTGGCCACAATAAAGCTCTCTGATTTAGCTAAATTATTTAATAGCATTCGGTACGCTCTTGCGCCATATCATTAAAATGGCCATAGTTCGTGAATCGCGCATCCTAGCGACATTGTAAATACCCTTGTTATAATGGTTAGCGTAACAACACAATTTGCATTATAAATTCGCCACAGCATTGCTTTTCATCATTCAAATTGATGATGGGTCAATTATTTTCAACAGGTCACGTATATGAGATACGATACAGTGCTGGAGCACGCCTATCTGCCACATTTGGAGGCCTCGGCCTTAAGATTGCCTTTGGACAGTGATCGATACTACTTGCTGGTCGTGCTGCCCACTCGGGGCGGCTCGTCTGAGCTTGGGCGGCTGTTGTCCCGAATGGCGCGGGAGTCGGACTTGTCGGACATTTACTCGGTGCTGCGCCCGCGCCGTGTGAAGGGAATCGTGCCGAGCTTCACTGTTAAAGGTCATGTGACCTTAACTACGGATTTACAGAAGGTAGGTGCCTAAGTTATTTTATCTTGGAGATCGTAACAAATGAATTTGCGGTATTTTTAGAAGTGTTTTAGGAATTTAAATTCAGTGCCCAGTCCCACCGGCTGCTACTTTTTTTCTAATTTCTAGTACAATTTACGATTTTACCACAATACTACGATTAGTTATTGACCTAGTTTCGGCCACTGTGTAACAAAAAACAGAAATTAGGTATGGCGCTATTAACATAGTAATTATAGTTTTGTATGCTAGTATTTACATAAATAGGTAAGTACCTATACCTAATACCTGACGATGACGCGATAGGTGACATAGAATTACAGAAAATAAAATGAAAAGCTGTATTAATCTGTGGTGATAATAAGATTGTTAGTAGATACCTATATGAATTTTTCATAATGTTTACCTATGCATTTTACATTGTGATAAGATCACATAGTAGGTTTTTGGCCTTCAAGCCAGATGAAGGTTTCTTTGACAAAAGACTTGATAACTTAGATGAATATCTAATTGCAGCTTGGCATTAGAGACGTGTTTGAACCTCGACAGCGCGACTTCACGCTCATGACGAGGCAACCGGGCGTGTACGTGAGAAGCATTGAACAGGCTGTTTCCGTCGCTATACGCAAGTACCGGCCCGACGACCAGAAGAAAAATAGTAAGTACCCGACATCAAACAAAGGAACTATATGTAGTAACTATATAACTATACCTTATGTATTTGTTAAACCCCCTCGATAGATCTCTGTATGAATAAAATATGCCTGATTATAAGTTTAAACGGAGGCGTGGTAACGAGGCCCGGGCCCTACCAACGCCGTTCCGGCTTGATCCATTTAATTGGCTAGTCGGCTGGATATGCCGTGGTCATGTGTGCGTGCGTGGTCACCCGCAAGACTGGGGTCACTCGTCGCCGTCACGGACCGACGCGCCGTGATCCGCCCGCCGCCGGAAAATCCTTGAGTGACATTGATGTGCTCCGAAAATCTACTAAATTGATTATCCACAATTAATTGAATTGACAACCGTATAGAACACACGCATTAGCATCATCAATTCATCATATTGTGTGAAAATCTAAGCTCTAACTACTAATCCCACCAACAGGGCCATTTGTGTACGGTTACGAAACCGTTGCATTATAATCGGTGCTCTATATAAACATTCTTAAATGCTAACAACGCGCGAAGACAGATTTCGCGTCCTCGTTTTCCGGCGCAGGGGCTGAGATAATTGTTACCAAAAGAGTGCAAAGCTGAGGTGTCAAGTGGCGAGAGCAGGCCGGCCGCATCCATTGTCTCGCGATGGTGGCGCAACGCGGCGACACGCGCATCTGCGTCCATTGATGCGCGCGCGCACTGCTCTCCGTGCGCCATCGACAATTAGGGAAATCACCCGCGCTGCAACATCAATGCGACCTCAATGCTTAATCGCGAGATGAAAATGATGATTTGCAGATAGTCAGTCATTTCAATTACATAAATGAGTTTAACTGAAAAAATCGCTGATGATTGTTTCCGGTGGCTACAGTTGGCTTATTCTGTTTCGATTGTTATGATAAGCCGTATTTGCATTGCAAGGACGTTCAGTACATAGTTATATTTAAAATAGGTACGCCAACAGCCCCCCACATTCCAATAAGTATTGCTTTTGTTTCAGGGTACGTGTCAAGTCGTGACCCAGTCGTATTCTCGGCCACCTACCCGTTCCTGTACTTCGTGATGGACGCCAACATCCACGTGGCGCTCATGGCCGGCAAGATGGTGGACCCGCTCAATTCTAGGATATTATAGTCATGCTCAAAACATAGTCGTTTTATTTCTGAACTTAGCAAACGATTTTAGGTGAAATGCGCATGCGCAGCAGGAAGATGTTGGTAACTTGGTAATGCCGAGGCTTCCTATCACACACTTCCTAGCTCGGCGTTACAGCACAAGCTTTAAAAAAAAACCGATCAAGAGCAAGTCGGACTCGCGCACCGAGGGTTCCGTTCCGATTTCTGAAAAAGTTTGCTATTTAGAGACATCGTCATAGACGTATAAAAAAAACCGGCCAAGTGCGTGTCGGACCACGCACTATGAAGGGTTCCATAGTTGAACTTGAATTGAATTGATCCCAAAAACAAACTTAATATTGGATTAAACAAAAAATACAAATTCACAATTTTCGGACTTTTTCCTTTACTTGTGTTGGGAGACCTTGCTTCTTGCCAAATTTCATTATTCTAGGTCAACGGGAAGTACCCTATAGGTTTTGATTTACTTGCGACAGTTGCGAGTATCAAAATGTGTCGCAAAATGGCCGTATTTTTTTATTGCGTTGACTGAGACGCTTGATTTTTTTAGAACTGTATGGGACAATTAACTTACGTATTCGATATTAATTTTAACTTGATATCTCTACGCGTGCTTGAGAAAAAGGGTCTTGACAGACCGACAGACTTGAACATTTTTATTATGTGATAGAATTACAAATTAACAATTTTCAGACTTTTTCCTTTATTTGTGTTGTATGACCTTGCTTCTTATCAAATTTCATGATTGTAGAACAACGGAAAGTACCTTATAGGTTTTGATTTACTTGCGAGTATCAAAATATGTTGCATAAATGGCCGTATGTTTTTATTACATTGACTTAGAAGCTTGAATTTTTTAGGACTTCAAGAGAACACAGACCTACGTATTTGTATTAATTTCAACTGATACCTTCACGGGTTCCTGAGAAAAACGGTCTTGACAGACTGACAAACAAGTGATCCTATAAGGGTTCCGTTTTTTCCCTTTGAGGTACGGAACCCTAAAAAGGACTCCGCGCCACGCATATCGAAAGTGAAGCACCGTACCGATCTATGTGTGCGTGATTAGAGTACTTGCAAAGCCGTCGCTCGTGTTACGTAATGGCGGCCGGTCGGCATACTATGATGTAAATGTGTGTGTGAGGCGTGTTTGTACAAAAACCAACGAATTAAGAATGATATTCTTAATTCGTTGACAAAAACGGACTGAATTAAGTTGTTTTTTTTTAATATTTATTATTTGTGTTTGTAACGTTTTACATTTTATCTATTTGTATCTATTTATAATTATTTATGTATTTTAGTATATCTGCCCGTGACATCACAGCGGGCCCTATCAGAATACCAGCGCTGCGACACTCATGTTAAGTGCCGCAGCATTATGCTGAGATAGGGACCTTTTGGCCTCGTACAGGACTTTTTTTGTTTTTTATTTACTTTTTTTAATTTTTTTTTTTTTTATATATTTTGTTTGTTTTCAACTTTTATTTTGTGTTTTAGTTTTAGTTCTGTGCGAGTCACAATAAATACTTTTTCTTTCTTTCTTTCTTTCTAAAAACGGTCCGTCAATACTTACTGTGCTCCACTTTCGATATGCGTGGCGCGGAGTCCTCATTTTTAGGGTCCCGTACCAAAATGGTAAAAAAGGAACCCTTATGGTGTGACTCTGTCTGTCACAGCTGGATATCTCAAGAACTACTAATGCTATCAACTTGAAATCTGGAACAGTTTTAGATGCCGTTTACCCAACTATTTTGCAAATAAGAAAGAAATAAGTACCTATATAATTTTTTTTTTTTTCAACAGGGACTGAAAGGGGGTCCTAAAAATTCAAAGTGGGGCTACTAGGGCATGTGGGGTATCATATGAAAGAGCGCTGTTTGCACATTCTAAAACATTTTTTTCTTTTTTTTTTAGACCGCATAGTTTTCGACTTTTGAGAAAAAACGTAAAAAAAATACCGTTCCCCACCCACCCCCCTTATCTCCGAAGTTTGCAAAGAGAAAAATCTGAAATTATTCTATCTGATAGAAGTTTGTGTAAAGATTACAAGACAAAAATAAAACGATGTCCCTAAATAGCACACTTTTTCAGAAATCGGAACGGAGCCCTCCGGACCGGTTTTTTATGTCTATGGACATCGTTTTATTTTTCCTGTAATCTTTATGGTCCAACAGATGGCGCTTTACCAAATCTGCATGGAAAAAACACAGTAAACAGTAATCAACTGTCTAAAATCACAGAAAATAAATCAAAATCCCTGTTAACTATATTTGGAGGACAACAGTTCACAGGGCTTGCTTCACTACTAATTCAATCTAGAAAAGACACTAAGTACAAGAACTACAACATCTCTTCCACTACAAAACCATATGCCACTACGGAGGAAATTCTTAAACCTATCTGACTCGCGCGTCACTTAGAAAAAAGTCACTTGAACTGGTTGGGCCGATTACGTCATCGCCGCGCGGTGGGTGGTCGCCGGCCGCGTCGTAAACAATCGAGATTTATGGCTTTGTTTGTTCGAAGGGTCGGCAAGTGTTTATTATCACTGGAGAGCTGTTCTTTGCCGCTAAATACTTAACTGTACTGTATTTAAATGGAACTAGTGTAAATAAATGCATTTAAATGATAAACATAAACTTATGGAATATTATACTACGATTTCAAATAAATGGTTGTAGTTAAAAAAAACAAGCGATGACCTATATGTTTTATGGTTTAAAATGCATGGTGTGAATATTCTTAACATAAAAAAAAATACAAAACCACATTGCATAGTACAATATTTAGTATTTACAACCATACGAAGTTGGTGAGACAACATTGTTGACGCGCGCGCCGTTTGGACCCCGGACTAACTATTTTTTCCTAATTTTATCGTATACGTAGAAATTTTGAAGTATATCTTAATTTTTTTACCAATTAACACACTATTCATATAAATAATAACATTTAACTGATTAAAACAAGAATCTAATAAGATTCTTATTAGAATGAGTCATCACGCGAAACAATAACAAACCATTACCGAGACGTACCTACGGAAGTAACAATCAAAAATAAAGTACTTGGAGCACTTACCCACTTCAATCCTGCAGTAATCCTTTATGCCTATAATATTGTTAACACTCACAAACAGTTTTTTATCCGGTTTTCAAGAAGAAATCACTAAAATACAATAAAAACACTTGAATGACTCACGCACGCACGCCGCCGCACTAACGTAAACAACTGACAGTGAAAAAATATTTTTGTTAATCATAGACGATAAATGTTTTTGGGGTTGTCATATATCGAAATGTGGGGAATTTCATACCCAAATAGTCGAATAACATGCCCTGTGTGTATTCGGCTTAATACCGAAGCCACAGAGTCAAATATCCAACTTCCCGCGCAAATTTTAGCTTGGGACTCAGGTAACCCTGCACACGGTACCACCTTTTTTTGTTTGGGATAAAAAGTTCCCGTGTCCCATGTCAGCGGTTAGTAAGCTGGAGGATTCCGAAGATAATAATCTAATTATATGTATAGGAGAAAATGATACTAATCCCAATAAAGTAATAATAGAGTTAGTAAGCATGCTGAAATCCTTCCAAAAACTTAACATATTAGTGTTTAGCGTTTTACACAACAGATATTTAAATCAAAGTATGTTAAATAACAGCTTAAAAACTATATGTGACAATTTTAAGAATTGCTCATTTATTAATCTAAAATGTAATTACCCGTACGATAAATACTACTACTTGGCAGATGTATGTAAATTAATTAACTTCAGGGTTGACTCAAAGTATTATGACAAAACATTTTTGTGTTGTAAAAATCTAATGTTATTAAGGAACAAGGCTAAATTGGAAACAACCATTCCTAAAAAGGGCACGATTCCGTACTATTTTATGTCGTCTAAAAATCAAAATCCGGGGATTAATAATAATAATTGTACTACCGCGTTGAGCAAACTGGAGGGGATGACCACCGGAACTCACAGGAAGGGAACCATTCCTTATTATTTTAATAAATCTACACCATGTATACGTAAAGAATCTGATACACCGTTGCCTTCACTAGCGAATAAGTGTTTTCGCCCCTAATCCGGAATTCAATTTTAGAATATTTCACCAGAACATTGCAGGCGCTTTAAATAAAACTGAGGAATTAACATTTGCAATACACGAGCTGTCGCAAAATGGTACAAGAATAAATGTAGTGTGTTTGACTGAAACTTTCATGAAAAAAATGACAGAAATGCTTTTGAAAATTTCAGGTTTCAGATTAGGAGCATCATATTCACGTGACACTAAACGAGGAGGAGTATGCATAATGATAAATAATAATATAAAATATAAAACTTTGACTAATATTAATGACTTGACATGTAAATTTAATTTTGAATGTTGCGGCGTAGAAATAAATAAAATTGTGATTATTTGTTTATATAGAACTCCTAATAGCAACCTAAGAGCAACCCACAAATATTTCTTGGAAAGCTTGAACAGTTACTAGTAGGGCTGACTAGGAAACATAGAAAAATTATTCTTTGTGGTGACTGGAACATGGACATCTTGAAGTCAAACAAGACTAGCGAAGAGTTAAAGAGTATGTTAAAAAATTTTAAAATCAAATTGCATATCAAAACACCAACGAGACAATTGTCATGTCTTGATCAGTTGGCAAGCAACATCAAGCAAGTTAAAGCAGAGGTGCATCACCTAGGCTTGTCTGACCACGAAACAGGACAAACACTATCTCTGAAAACTACTATATCATCCGAAATATACAGCTGGTATGAGAATGTCAGAGATTATAGTAGAGAAAACAAGGACAAGTTTAATAGTTGTATGTCATCTCTTTCCTTCTCAGACGTATATGAAAAAGATAACTTGCAAGAAGCGTTTACCGAATTTCATTCTCTATTTAAATTGTTTTTCAATCTGTGCTTCCCAATAAACACTATAAAGAGGTCAACTAAAAAAGCGAACCATCAATGGTTGACGAAGGGCATAAGAAGATCCTGTATAAGAAAACGGTATCTCTATCTTAACCAACAACACAATAAAACAAACAGAAAAAAGTCAAATAAACAATATAAATCATACAGCTACTTACTCAAAAAGTGCATATATAAATCTAGACAACTACAAAGTAAGAAATATATTGACACTAATAAAAATAAATGTAAAGCCACTTGGGCAGTGATTAATGAAAATGTTGGTGACATTTGTTCGGTAACACAAATTGACAAAATAATCAATAATAATCGGATATATGAAGACCCTAAGGAGATAAGTGACAAATTTAATGAGTATTATATACAATTGACAAATAGCAAGAATTTTAAATATAACATAGACGAAATAAACAAAACTATCGATATTAATAACGAACATACAATATTTCTTAAACCTACTGATGCGATGGAAGTATTTCGAACAATAAAAAATCTGAATAACACAAACGCAGCAGGAGTGGATGACATCACAACCAATGTAATTAAATTATGCGCACCATACATATGTCAACCGCTGTGTTATTTAATAAACTTGTCATTTGAGGAAGGTACATTTCCACATATATTGAAAAAATCTATAGTTAAGCCACTTTTTAAAAAAGGAGAAAAATCGGACATGAATAATTATAGGCCAGTGACGCTGATACCAATCATGTCAAAAGTCTTTGAGAAAATTATGCTGAGAAGGCTTCAAGACTTTACAACACGTCATCACATTTTTAAAGATGAACAATTTGGGTTTAGACAGAGTAGTACCACTTCATTGGCATGTTTCAATTTGATGAAAATTGTTACCCAGGCTATAAATGATGGCTCACCAATTGCTGCGATTTTCCTAGACATGAGTAAGGCGTTCGATTTTGTGGACCATAAATTGCTCTTACACAAACTAGAAAAATATGGAATAAGAGGTAAAGCGAACGACTGGTTGAGAGACTACCTAAATGAAAGAAAACAATGTGTGGAAATTTCTAAAATACAAAACAGCAAAAAGATGTTACATAGAAGTGAATATCGTCAAAACAATTTTGGAGTGCCACAGGGCACTGTAGTGGGACCTTTCTTATTCCTCATTTACATTAATGATCTCCCTAATATCACTCACCATAACACAATCTTGTTTGCTGATGACACAACCCTTATTGTAAAATGTGAAAATGCAGACACATATGAACTAGACATTAACAACGCAATAAACAACATACACACACAACAAACATAAAACAACAACAACAACATATACACATATACACTGGTTACATTCTAACAACTTGCAAATTAATATGGAGAAAACTAAAATGATCCAATTCCAAACCCATAAAAGAATGCCTTTGACACTACATATTAAATATAATGATATCATCATTGAACAAGTTGCAAGTACTAAATTTTTGGGTATATATTTGGATCAGAATTGCAACTGGAAAGCACACGTCGATTACGTTTGTGATAAGCTCGACAGATTTGTGTACGCAATAAAAAGATTAAGAGTCACGGTATCAGTAGAAGCGGCTCTTTGTGCATATCACGGATACGTTTCATCAGTACTCGCCTATGGTCTCTTGTTGTGGGGTAACTCGGTGGACATTCAAAAAGCGTTTAGAGTACAAAAAAAATGTGTACGTGCAATCTGTGGAGCCTGGTATACGGAAAGTTGTAAGCCCTTGTTTAAAAACTACAATATTCTGCCATTACCGTGTATGTACATTAGAGAATTATGTCTATTTGTGCAACAACATCCGGAATATTTTACTAAACGCAAAGATGTAACCAAACGAAATGTAGTTCCTAGAAATAAAAATAAATTTAAACATGAGCTCTGTGTACCGCAATGCAGGCTCGAATTGCATAAAAGGAACTCGTATTTAAATGCTGTAAAGGTATATAATAAATTACCTGACGCTTTCAAAGATTTACCTTTGACGATGTTTAAAAAAAAGGTAACACAATGGTTAAAAGAAAAATGCTTTTATGACCTTAACGAATACATGTCATATAAAGAAAACTGACAGTAATATTGGTATAATAATAATTAATTATTGTTAAAATTTTACTCAACACTTGACATTATAATAGTATCAATGGTTATGACATTTTATTATTATTACAATTTACAATTACTTATTTATTCTGACATTGTATTATCTATTGAGCTTTGACATGATTTTAATTCATTTGTTACGCACTTTTAATTAGCTGCTGATTATTATTATTTAATCAAATTTAATTCAAATGACTGCACTGTAATCTCTTTCTCTGCTTTTTCTTTTTTTTTGTATTTGTTGGTCCAGTAGGACTAATTTTGTACGCCATAAATGGCAAAACATGTAGCCTACCTCAAATTAATATTATAAGACCTGTACCTATACTCATGTTTCACAAAATAAATATTATCTTATCTTATCTTATCTTATCTTATCTTATCTTTACGTAAACTTCTATCACATAGAATAATTTCAGATTTTTCTCTTTGCAAAGTTCGGAGATAGGGAGGGGGGAAGGGTTTTTTTTATATTTTTTATCAAAAGTCGAAAACTATGCGGCCTGAAAAGAAAAAATATTTGAGAATGTGCAAACCTCAGAAGAACGACTAACGTTCTTCTGAGGTGCAAACAGAGCGCTCTTTCAAATGATACCCCACTACATACCCTAGTAACCCCACTTCGAATTTTTAAGACCCCCTTTCAGTACCTGTTGCAAAAAAAAACTTATATATTTTTGTTTCTTTCTTATTTCAAAAATAGTTGGGCAAACGTCATCTAAAACTGTTCCAAATTTCAACTTGATAGCATTAGTAGTTCTTGAGATATCCAGCTGTGACAGACAGACTGAGTCACACCATAAGGGTTCCTTTTTACCATTTTGGTACAGAACCCTAATACATATTTTTATTTCTTTCTTATTTCCAAAATAGTTGGGCAAATCATGAGATGTGGACTAAAAGCGATGTAGTCATTTTGCGACTTAGGTATTTTGAGATTTGGACTAATAGCGACGTGGTCAATTTGCGATCCAGTCATTCTGATACCAACCCCTCACCACATCACACCTCCTCCTTTTTAGGGTTCCGTATCTCAAAAGGTAAAAACGGAACCAGACAAACTGGTCCCACGTACGCAACGTATGCGATGCAACGTGGGAGAATGGATGTGCACACTTGTCCCATGTATGCAACGTAAATTGGCATCAGACGCTGTTATAATTTCTCAGAAGGTGCACTAGTGCGTCTGTAAGTCATGTTTTCTGATCCTGATAGCGAGTTTGAGGATGATTTATTGAGTTTACTATTTTTAATACATTTGTCCGCGCCACAAAAAAAAAACAAATGTTAAGAAGAGAAGATATTGGGTTCTTGTTATAGAACATTATTATACAAATATGTTATAACAAAAATACTTATAGTAGGTAAAATATAGATATAGGTAACAGGTGGGAAGAAATAGCAAAAAAACATGGACAGCCTGGTAAAGGTTGGCCATGCTGTTTTGCTATTCTTCCCATACTGCATTGCATAATGGTATTTAATGCATTTAATATTATAAATGACATCGTATTTTATATTTAAGGTCGATTAGCTGTTCATCTCGCATTTTGACTACTTTGACAACAAAACGCATGCACCAAAGTAGTCCAGTAAAAATAGTGTTTGAGATTGCATTAAAGACACTTTAGTAAATTGGTTTTGAAATAATAGTATAGTTATTTACGTATGCATTTGTGGCAATTTTGTGTTCATATGGTCGGAGGAACCTCAGAAATACCTAAAGTTGTGTTTTTACTGTTTAACGTTAAACAAAAAACACACTTTAGGTGAAAAGTGAGATTATCGTCTACAGCCAGCCTAAAATTATAGTACATAAGTAATCCCTCGGTTTGGGTACAAAATTCTTAACATTACGAGATTTTTTCTTTCATGGTGTGATAAATGAGACTTAAAAAATCGCACTTTCGGGGATTTTTCTGTTTATACATTCCAAACGTTAGCCTCGAACCTATGTTCAGTTTTCACCTTGGTGACTTCTCAGGAACATAGTTAAAAAGTGTTTTATCATGTTTTGTATATTGTACATAAAAGACACTTTAAATATTTTTTAGGCTGTGCATTAACATTTTCATTCTTCATATGTAAGTGTCATAATCCCCTGATTAAGTGATAAGGATTCTTCGCAAAATGCATAAAACCTAAATTACCTACACAATATAAAATGCCAACCTTGACCGAGCGCCTTGCATCCCCCGCGTCGGTGTGCGAGAGGGACGAAGTTATCGGATGTGAAAAAGATGGAGCTATTGTTTAACTGCTCAAATAATTACTGAAAATTTTCTTCTCATTACGCAATGAGATTGTTTACGATGCGCCCGGATTTTGGTAATTATTTATTATGTCTTGCGTAATATGCGGAAAGTCCTTAGATAATGATTCTGTCACCGTTGGCAGTAAAGGTTTTAAAACTCTATGTTTTAGTGAGCTTCGGAAAGACAATTTATTTCATTTCTCGGATAATGTGCCAATGATTTTACATACAAATTGCCGAAAACAGTAGTATACAAATCAAAAATGCGAAAGACCATGCCTACTCTGCAATCTACCCACTCGCGCGACAATTGCACGAAACTGTACCGGAACGAAAAGCCAGGATTGTCGGACTACACGAAACTGACGTTGTTGTTGTTACGTCAGCAAAGAGAAAAATCTGAAATTATTCTATTGTTAGGATTTTAATAAACTCAGTACACAGTTATACCTATGGGATATAATAAATGCGCTTTACATCAGGATAAGCGCATTTTTTCTATCAACTACCGCCTTCTGGTTCGAATCATGTAAGGTAAACGCGGGTGAAGTCGACAGTGACCCAGTAGTCGTCTAATTATCTAAAAACATCAATATCTTTTTCTACTAAACACAATGATGTTAATAGTACTAGATCAGTAGTGTACGGCGCCGAAGCGTTACTACATCGTATATGTCCGCAGGCATATCCGAGTTCAGTTGTCAGCTTGACGTCAAGTGAGCAATTGCTTAGCGATAAAAATATCAAAATAGTGAAATGTGCGATTAAAATTTGTATGTCACGGTCTGAAAAGATTACTAAGGCAAGTGGTAATACATTTCACAAGTAACTTTGCTGAATTTTGTTCAGATTATCCAAAAATTTATCAAACATTGTTTCTGCCATCAGTGTTCT
The DNA here is from genome assembly GCA_905163495.3 of Cosmia trapezina. Lineage (NCBI taxonomy): Eukaryota > Metazoa > Arthropoda > Insecta > Lepidoptera > Noctuidae > Cosmia > Cosmia trapezina. Next base: position 10,226,871 of record LR991022.1, on the reverse strand, counting down.
GATGTTGTGGACTTTTGGGAGTTTAGTGAATGACGAATGTATGTTCCTGTAAGTCTAAATTATTATTGTAGTCTGTTTGGATTAAACATACTGTACAGTACCCAAACACTCACTGAATGGAAAAGTACCCAAACAGTCACTGAATACAAAAGTAACACATGTCACGTGTAAGTATGTCAAAGGTTTTAACCTAATATATCACTACATCGTCCACCAAAATTAATTTTATTAGCAATAAATAATCTTATATGTAATGACTAATGACTATGAGTTTATATTTTTAAATGAAAAATAATAGATTGTTTATGATCACATTGTGTTATATAGTGGTGTGCTGTGCGAAAATAAACCGGTTCATTTTCAATTAAAGTAAACTAGCTGCGCCCTGCGGTTTCACCCGCGTAGACTGGGATAAAAGTAACCTATGTGTTAATCTGGGGTATAAGCTATCTACTTACCAAAATCCCAAATGGGTCCAGCCGTTTGAGCGTGAAGAAGTAACAAACATACAAACAAACAAACAAACACACGCACTTACAAAATTTCGCCTTTATAATATTAGTGTGATGTGATTACTGTGATTAGTAATCGATTATTAAATCGAATTGTTAAACTACGATCAAATACAAGTTAGTTTATAAATCCAAGATACGTTTCAGAATTTTTAAGATTGACAAACATAACTAACTCAGTAGTGAAACCCAGAGCAGTCGTCGTAATTTCTTTTAAATGACGTACTTTTTTAGGGTTCCGTACCTCAAAAGGAAAAACGGAACCCTTATAGTATCACTTCGTTGTCCGTCTGTCTGTCTGACTATCTGTCAAGACCTTTTTTATCAGGAACGCGTGGAGGTATCAAGTTAAAATGAATATCAAATACGTAAGTCGTCTATGATCCTTTGGAGCTCTAAAAAAATCAAGCTTCTAAGTCTACGCCGTAAAAAAATACGGCCATTTATGCAACATATTTTGATACTCGCAAGTAAATCAAAACCTATAGGGTACTTACCGCTGACCTAGAATCATGAAATTTGGCAAGAAGCAAGGTCTTACAGCACAAGTAAAGGAAAAAGTCTGAAAACCGTTATTTTGTCATTTTATCGCATAAACATTTTTTTTTTGGGATTTCTTGTTTTTCAGCTACAAATGTTAAGTTTGTTTTTGGATACTTTCTTTTTAATTACGGAGACCTTCATTTTGCGTGGCCCACACGCGCTTGGCCGGTTTTTATTACTATTAAAATGGATCGAAACAGATAAACTATAGTAATTTACGTTATTTAATTTTCATCGCAACGTATGTACATTCATCATAAACGCGTCAATAGGTGCAGTACTAAACAGAGTGATCTCTTATTTGTTTTCCAGGGTACCTAAAGATCAGAAGCACATGGAAATATTCCATATTACAATCTTTCATTATAATTGATTCAATGAAAACCTTCATTAAATTCTTGGGAAATGATGTTGATCGTTGGCAACTCTGGCCGTTTTTCGGGTAACAATGTCTTGTCTCATTTCAACGTAATTAGTTTGACGGTAGAAGAAGTGAGACAAACATAGATTATTTTGACAGATTGACATATTTATGTATCCGTTTCAAAGCTACGTGTTTAAACTCGTACAAGTCGGTAAGTCGGTACGTTTTTCTGAATTATTTTGTAGGACGCTGCGCCTCTAGTATTATAATACCTCATTGACTAAACATTAAACTTGCCGATTTTATGGCAACCTATTCTTGGTAACATATTGCAACGTCTGAAATATTTTACTTGAAAAGTGTGTCCGACAAAAATTTAATTTTTTTGCAAGTTCAGCTGCTAAATGTGAAGTCGGCACGTAGTTTTGTTTTTCGATTTGTGAAACTTCAGTTGGGTCTACGCTAAGTCTGATTATTTGATGAATTAGTTAAGTTAATTTGCTAACGATAGGAGTAACTTGAAATTTGGAACACTTTAATCACAAAAGTATTTTTTTTCGAACGTGACATCTATTGGTACCTAAAAATTCCTACTTGACCCAGATCTCGTCATTTAATAGTTGCCTCTAAACCCGCCAAATTCTAGGTATTTTAGTGTTTTATGCCACAAAATGCGAATAATAACTATTATTGTGACCGCAACATAGTTGTTAACGCTTTTGTACACACAACATTAATTCAATTTTTAGAAAATTACATTTTGCAGTAGTAAACTACTGTAAACCGGGGTTACTTTGATACTACGGGTTTACTTTGATAACAGCTTTCGCCTTATGAAAAAATCTCTAGGTAGGTATAGATTTTTGGAGGCATCAAAAGTTTTTCTTGCCTTAAAAATGCTTAGTAACCGGTACACCAACAAAACCATAGTCACCGAATAAAATTAGTTTTTTTAAGACAAAAGTTGTTATCAAAGTAACCCCGTAATGTCAAAGTAACTCTGGGTTACCGTACTTAATACATTTACGGTTTAGTTTAAGTCATAATGAATTTGCTTTCTAAGATAAATTTATGGGTAATAAAGGGTGTGCAAGTTGTTAGAATGATTAGCACCACTGGGCCAAACTGGTCCACTGGATCCGGCGGGTCCTTCACATGCCCTAATCTTGTTGATTCTGGAAAGAAGCCAGTTGATTCCAAAGAGAAAATTATTAAGAACATGTCATGCGTTGAGCCACATTGTTCCAGCGTATATCTTCGGCAAAACCGAAATATAGCAAATAAAATCGTTACCTGTGTCGGAGGGCAACCCGGAAGGCACACAGACTGTCGCAAAAGCTTTGGCAAAAACAGAAGCGTCTGGCAAGGAAGCAAGTGAATTCTTAACACGTTTTTACGGTGACCAGGTAAAATATTATTATATTATAATAGCAGGTCACGTTACTACAAACTGTAAAATTTTCTCATTCAATTTTGAACTTAACCTTCAACAATTGCTCAGGTGCTGGTAAAACTGTAGGCATACCAGGCCTGGGCTTCGGCCCGTAATGACAGGTGCGACTGTCAACGTGCTCGCGCGATGTTAAAAGAGCGTTAAATTCTCCCGCCAAGTATTGCGAACGGGTGTTACGGAAGGCGCGTTTTGACCATGTTGGACGAATTGAGGCCAAATTGGCATCCTTTCTGGTAGCAAGGAGTTCTGATCGCTGTCTAAATCGGTCTAGACAAATTTCTGCCATTTGCTGCCTCTTATGCTTAAGTCTGATGGAACGCTGGCTCATCCCGCGCAAGAAAGTGCAAACTTATTAGCCTTTATCTTTGCCGAAAATTCACGCCTTGATGCGGCCTCTAACATACCCCACTGTAGTTCCACAATGCCGGAGATGGCAATCTGTACCCTAATTGCGTAACACATTATCGATCGGAGTTTGAATCAATTTGAAACAAATTGCTAACCCATTGCTTCATATCTTCGAAAAATTTGTCTGCTCGACAACGTAAATAACGCAATGAATATTGTTGAATTGTCAAAATGAAACCAACTCCTGTTGATAATGTGTTACGCAATTAGGGTGCTGGTCAAATTCAATGCTCTGAAAACAAAGGCGTCTCTTTTCACTGCCAAAAGGAGTCAGTTTCAGTTATCTCCTACTTTCCGAGGAGCATCTGTACTAGTTACCGACCGCCTAGAGCTTTTGGGCATGGAGTTGACGTCTGATCGGCTCAACCATCGAATCAAAAGCACAGACTTAATTCCGGACAAAAACTGATTCTGTTATTCTGATCGCACATATTTTTTTGCCAGACGTCTCTTAAAATTTTTAAGCAAAAATATGTTACAATTTAATTAACCTTGCTGTTTTTATTACCTCCTGCTCTGCTACAACCTTTAGTAAATCTTAGCATTCAGTCTTCTACCTACCTTTTGTTTCTTAGACTCTTAACAAACACGTACAGTATGTTCAAGGTCTGAGAGTTCACATTAACACAAAAAATTGAACACGACTGGGTCCTTTTGACGAGTAATAGTACAAATCCGACGACTATTGGTACAAATCGCCCTTTTTTTTAACTATCTAAAGTACTAAAATTACCTATTAGTCTCTTTTTGCATGGAACATTTGTTCCATTCTGTATCTGAGAAGGACGTTGTTAGCTGCGCTACAGTTTATACTTTTGCAGCTATCATCGTTTTACTTGTGTACCTAGGTACTTCTTGTGTTATTGTTCCAAAATATATTTTTTTTAATTTTGCTGATATTAATATTTTGCCTAGAAGTAGGTACACGCGGCTACACATCAAGCTATACATTTCCAGTTTACACTGACCACTCATTGTTAGGAAATCCTATACAATGCGAGATCAGCATATACTGGAAATGTATAGCTTGATCTGTAGCCGTGCGTACTATTTCATTTTAAAACACCACATCTTTGTTTACTCATGTGGTCTAATTACACGAATCCAAAATAAAATTTATGTAATAGACGCGGCCGCTTGATGCATCGCGACGCCGCGGCGTCGCGATGCATCAAGCCGCCTCCACCCGCCCGCCGCGCGCCGCCCGCTCGCACCCTCTCGCGAGTGTTTCATTTTCATTTAATTATTAGAAATGCTTTAGAGATATTCAGGGGATTTCTTGCAATTTGAGTAGACAAAAATTGTTGGTAGTAAGATTCATAAAAATATCCTGGGTGTCTTTAATGTACAAGGGTTAAATACAAATTTAACTTCACGAAAAAAAAAGTATAATAGTCACGTTGGTGATAATTTACCTAGTTATTTGTAGTAACTATTTAAATACTTTGACAAAATTTCACTCTCTAGGTAAGTACTGTTTTGAAGTTATCATTTATTTTATATAAAATAGTCAATATGGTACTTAATATGTTGATTTTGACCGGGGATAATTATTTCCATAATTAAAACTTTTGAAAAGGAGCAGCCATGTACAAAATCACCAGTGGTCCATTTTTTGTTCCCACTTAAATTTAATGTTATTGCTATAATTGCTAATAACTCAATATATATAAAAAAAAAATCGGGGATTACTGTCAATTTATGTATTTCAGCTATTTATATATTTAATTCTGAATTATCACCCAAAGAGCATTTATTGCAATCTACTCCATACAAATCGATCTATTTTTACTGGACTAAAGGTTTATTTGTTTATGACGTGCTACGCGTAAGTTCTAGAAACCCTAGAAACACACTGGTCACACGCGTGGGTAGCGTAGGAACATCCCCTCCACCTTCCCATGCCGATCTGGACATCGCAGGTTGACGTTGCGTGGGACGCGTGTGATTGCGTTGCATACGATAAGTGTGTTTCTATTACATAGTTTTCCATATAAAATCAAGAGTCCAGATATCATAATGCGTTACATACGTTGCGTACGTGGGATCAGTTTGTCCCTAGCTTTATAGGATCACTCGTGTATCTGTCTGTCTGTCCGTCTGTCACAGCCAATTTGCTCCGAATCTAATGGACCGATTAAGTTGAAATTTGGTATACATATGGATTTCTGTGACCCAAACATGTACGGCTAAAGTAAATAAATGAATTAAATATGGGGGTCACTTTTAGGGGGCAAATAAGAAAATTAAAAAAAAAAGTTTTGCAAACTGTACCGTGTGGCATATGATATGCCACAATCATATGCCACACGGTACAGTTTGCAAAACTTTTTCAAATGAAAGGGCTTACTATGAGGGTCTCAAAATTTTTTTTTTTATAATTTTAGAATAAATAGTTTTATAGTTATTTAAGAAAATAGACGAAAATTGACCATTCCCCGGAGATAACTATCTCCGAAACTACTGAGCCTAAAATTTTGAAAAAAAATACAGAAAATAGGTCTAAACCTTTAGTAGATTACAGGAAAACCTATAAGAAGTTTGTGGTCTTAAAACAACATGGTAAATCTCTCAATAGTGTGAGTACAAACTTACATTTACTGTTGGAATGTATGGGAGAACATTGTTTTTCAACTATAATGTTAAGTTTGTTCTTGGGATAATTAATTTAATCCCACCTACGGAACCCTTCATTGTGCGTAGTCCGACACGCACTTGGCCGGTTTTTTGAAGTCGGTTAACAAACGCTAGCGCAGCGAATGCTCGCAACCGTTTATAAAGCGAATCCGCCCGGCGAGTACCATCCAGCATCCTTTACGCGCAATTGGACTAATTTGGGTGGAACGATGCAGAGTACCTAGACATACGCCTGCAGGTGGACGGAAAAGAAGCACCTAATCCGGTTGGGTACTCGCTTACAAGTCACAATCAAAACTAGTTATTAGAGTAGGGCAAAGGCAACCATGTTATTTTCACCGATGTTTACCAGTGCTGCAGGGTTATGATCTCACATGCATGTTTGTTTGTTTGTTTGTATGTGTATACCTATAGTGTATGTTTGTTTGTATGGTTTTAAAAGTATGTCTGTCAATCAGTACTGTAACTTGAGGAGTTTTTTGTATAAAATGATGGGGGGATGGGTCTAGACAACTATGAAATAAAAGGGAAAAATATTTTTTTACATTTATTTCTACATCACACTTCTCACTTCGCCCTCTTGGATTTGATCTTTCTTAAGTAGAACTCAAGCTCCTTGCCTTCCAGGATGTAGCCGTCAGCACGGCCGCACTGGCCAGGGCGACTGGCCACACACGCTGCAAATAATACAGACATCTTAGTAATCATTCTCTAGTTAGGAACAAGAGACTTATTTATTGAATGGAATTCTCAGAGTAACTATGACAGAATAGATCATACAACCGCTAGACTGTTCCCAAAACGGTACCAGGCCATGATGCAGTCTCAAAACTTCTCGATCTCATCATTGAGGAAGACAGCTTAGTTAAATACTGCATTTTAAAAATTTTATAAAATCTGTCAGATGTTTTTCTACAGCAAGTAGGTTCCAATTAACTTGAATGTCTAATGCTAGCTTGCAGAAAAGACCATAAATATGTTAAAACTAATATATTAATGGATCTTACCTAACAAACGTCCAGTATGGAACTGCTCCTCCAAACCACCCTCAACCTTTGAGAGGCGTTGCCTCGCCAGGTATTTCTTGGCGGTCTTCTGGCTGCGTTTCTTGTTGATGATGGCATCTTCTGCCTCGGTCTATGTCAATACAATAACATGATTAGTTTTGAATATGGTAAAATCATTTGTAGTTGTTCATAACAATGATGGTGCACCTCAGTTTTTGCAACAATCACTGTTCACTCATCTGACACGCAAACTATCATCATTTGGCTGTACAAAAAAGATACTGTTTTGGTGTAAACTACCCAAACAGGCAAGAATACATGGAGTATAAAATTTAACATGAGCAATATAATTATTATTTTCATTGGTTAATTATGTATCAGTGACAAGTGAGTAAGACAAGTGGAATCTAATGACATTTCTAGGCCATTAATTTTACCCATGTGAAGTTATAAAGCAAAAGCAATACAAGTGCTATGACAAAATACATACTCTAAATATTTAGTTGTATGGCTTTTATTGGTGTCCAAAAATGTCAGAAGACCACAGTACAGGTTATGGATTCAAAAGACTTATTCACTCTACTTGCACACTTGTATCTCTTTGATTGACATTAACCAGCCTGAGATGTTGGAAATAAGGGTCATCAAAGCTATTTAAGTTTATCAAACTCAAACCATCTATTTTAATTAAACCAATTACAGACACTTTTGAATTGTCAGTTGGTCAGTAAGTTGAAGCTAATTGCCCATTCAAAAACGAAGATCTCTATGAAGAAGAACGGGCAAGAAACTCCAAGGACAGTTTTAAATCAAGATCTGAAACATTGGGATGATCCTTGAATAAAATAATAGCTTCCATTAAACAAATCAATAGAGAACTCTCTATGTAGTTGACCTATGTCTTAACCAATATGTGAGCTCAGGATAGAAGAAGAGTATGTATTATTAATGTGCTCACCAGTTTGGCACCCTTCTTCCTTCCAAGTGGCAGCAGGTAGTGGGATTCATACCACTGCCTGAAGGGTGTAGCATCCACCACAACTATGGCGTTCTTCACCAGTGTCTTAGTACGCACCAACTCATTGTTGGAGGCGTTGTATACCACATCAATGATACGGGACTTGCGGGTGGAGCCTGCAAATATCATTGTAACAGATTAGGTCAACATAATTACTTATTGGTATTTGTTAATAAGTAAACATTAAAGCTGTGGGATTGTGGACTTCTCAAAAAATATGCATTACCTTGTAATGAGAGTGGTAGCGTTATAATCAGGGACCCAACCCCTACCAACTTTCACCCCCCGTCCTCCTGCCAAACGATTCTAGATCCAACCCTTGTGGAATCGCAAGATCTTTGTCACACTTTCACTATTGACACAAATGATTGAATATACTCACATTCTGATCCCCATGAGAAATTTCCAGTATCTAAACGCAGTGCACGATATTTCGTGTTGCCACCGCGGGAGCGCACCGAGTGAATACGCTGGGGGCCAAGCTGCAAAACAATCACATTGAATTAATAGTATAACCTCAAACTCGAAAGGAAACACTCCTTTAATATCTTGAATAAGAGTTTAAGAACTTTGAAATTACATCCAACAATAAATCAATCTGCCTAGCCAACACATGGTTGAAATAAATAACAGAACTTTTCAAAATAGGTTATGTTTCGAGGTGCTCACCTTTGTGTTGGCAGCCGGGCGACCCAACTCATACTTCCTCTTCTTACGGATGGGCGCACGCTTGCCGCCCGTAGCTCTCCGTTTATGCCAATGATCACGACTGATACCTGTACCATACAAACATCATCATTCCCAACATAAAACACTTCACCGACAAACCTTTCTTTTAATCACAATCTTGCTATTTCACAGTTTTTATCACAAAATAAAAACAAAACTTTGGTCACTGAGTAATTCACAATAGCATTAGCGATACGATTAATATGAAAAAGAAGCCATGGTGTTGATATTTTTAGATATATTTTATTATCACTAGAAATAAAGTTACTCACCCATCTTGGCTGGGTCGGAAAAGAAAAGATTTGTATGACAGACGGAACTTCTATACTTCTATCTACTACTCTGTAGTCTATGGTTGGTAGTCTATACGCGACCACAAGAATCGCTTTCAAACAGGCTTTTTAGTACACTCCGATATTATATTACAAAGACGAAAGAGATTATTATTATGTTTTCTTCGAAAGTTCTTATAGTAAATTGTTACGAAGAAATAATCTTTTGAAGACATTAAATTATTCTTTTCAAGTCGGAGATAAAGGACCGCGTCGACAAGGCGCCCCTTTGAAATAATTATAAACTTCACTTAAAAGCAAAATTTCAGCTTAGATATTAACGCAAAACCAAAACATTATAATACTAGTATCTAGAATTTTACTTATATAATTCCACAAAATAAAACAGACACAGTTCGCAGACGTTCAGTCACGACAAAAAAGAATGCAATTTCATGCAATTCAAAAGAATTCTAATGTCAGCCATTTGAATTATGAACAGAGGAGTAGTCAGGTATTAATACTTTTTGCAGATAAAAATTGCAAAGTCCAATATTTTTAAGACAAAAAATCAAGTTTTCGTGAAATGACGATATCCTGCCGGGCTCTTGCAGTTTTTTTTTTCCGATGTGGTTGATTTTCACGATTATTTTCGATGCATCGTCATTTAGTGGTCTTTCTAGACGGCAAGCAGCATCCGCCGTAAAACTCAACTCAACCTCAAATGTATTTATTTCAAATAAACTATTAAATGGTCTAATAAAGGTCTAAAAAAGGTCAAGGTCTCAAAAAAATAACAGGACAAACTTTTCGAAGTACCTACTCATGAATGAAAACACAGTGACCACAGTGTTCTGTGGCAATGACGGCTGTCATTAAAGTTATGGCAGTGGCAAAGATCGCCCTACCGCGTTAAAGCTGCGTGCCCACTCACGGTCAGTCCATTTGAATGAAATCAAATGGATGAAATGAAATGGATGTACGACAGTAGTTTATGGGCACTCACGGTCAGTTCATTTGGATTAAATCAAATGGATGGGCGGGCGGCGCCAAAATACTAAAATACTTGTATATGAAATAGATTCGTGTTGCCTTGTAAATAAGGAGCATAATCCTTTGCCACGTATCGTGATGGCACGGCCTACTGTTTTCGCTCTCGCGGACAAATGGCGCGACGCCAAACGTGAGAGGAGGATTAAAGCGTCGTCCTTAAAGGTACCTAGCGATTGTCATGCGAATACGCGATCGTCGCGATCGTATGTCACTTTTTGTTCGGTGAACCGGAACGCGTGGTCGCGGCAACAGAGGGCGCCTTCCGATTTTCCGAATAAATGGTTACATATGAACACGACGATCACGTATTCGAGCGACCATCGCTTTATATTAGGACTAGCTTTTGCCCCCGCCTTCTCCCGCGGCTTCTCCCGCGTATGCTATACATATAAACCTTCCTCTTGAATCACTCTATTATTAAAAAAAACCGCATCAAAATCCGCTGCGTAATTTAAAAGATCTAAGCATACATAGGGACAGACAGACAACGGGAAGTGACTTTGTTTTATACTATGTAGTGATGTAGTGATAGTGATAGTGATGACGCCTTACGTTGCGCACGGAAAATCCGTGGATTGACGTCGCGCCAAAATATGGAATGAACAATCGACTCACGATCAAAGGAGAAGTCTCATCTATCTATCTATATAAAAAAAAGAGAAGTTCTGACTGACTGACTGATTGACTGACTCATCAACCCCCAGCCCAACCCCTTGAACCTAGAAAGCTGAAATTTTGCACAGGGGTTCCCTTTATAATGTAGACAAGGAATAAGGACGGATTTCCCGGTAGCAAGTTCCCGTGGGATATTTTCCGACATAAACGCGGGCGAAGCCGCGTGGGAAGTGCTAGTCTCCCATAGAAAATTACCCCACGTCTGACGGCAAAGATTTGTATCTCAAAAAATCTCTAAAAATGGATAAAAAATAAATGCATTCTTCCTGTTTTAATCCTTACTGGCTAACATACGAATCAATTGCTCTGAATATTAATTCAGGGGTAGTGTATAATTTAGTAAGATCTGCAGATTTTAATTTGAGAACAACTAATAGAAATGAAATTTAAAAAAATACGTACTTCCAGTAATTATCATCCTTAATGGCTAACTTACAAAAATCAACACAACAATAACTCTCCTATGATAACAATGTCATGTCCCTCTTAAAAAAAGTATGTTGACGTTCGCACGGACGTAAAAATATTGCGGCGATATTATTTCGCGAACTGGATTTTTAACGCTCTGCTTAGCGCCGACAGTTTAAAGTCCAACAGAGTGTTTTTTAACAACAACTTTTTTCGACGCGTTAGAATGCAATCAGCATCCTAACGCGACGAAAAAAGTTGTTAAGTTGGATTCTCAACGCTCGGCTCAACACCAAGAGTTGAAAATCCCGTGCGCGATAAAATCCCGCCGCGATATTTTTACATCCGTGCGAACGTCGCGTAAAGTAAAGAAGGTCTGATTGTTTATATCTAGCGATCATAGATAAAAAAAAAATACATACCTCCAGTTAAACTTGCAAAAATCAACATAACAAATATCTCTCCTACGCTAACAGGCTAACAATGTCACGTCTCTTTCCTACTTGCAATTTTTTTCTGACAGCGTAAAAAGAGAAGTAAAGTAAAGAAGGTCTGATTTTTTATATGTAGCGATCATAGACATAGAAAAAAAAAGGTCGACTCCGCGCCACGCATATCGAAAGTGAAGCACCGTACCGATCTATGTGTGCGTCCACAGTGAATGCGCGGTGACTAGGGCCGAAGGCGACCGCGACGGCGGCGGGGGCATCCGGTGGCCACAGTGACGAGCTTAGATAATATACATCTAGATCGAGCCACTGCGTGGCCGGTCATGAGACAGCAATATAGCGAGAAATGAGGTTTAACGTAAGAAATCTTCCATATTTTGGACTGAAACCCATGTCAATACATTCGCACAATGCAAAGCCGATGTCGACTATTCTGCCAATGTCAAAAGTGATAAGGAAAGCAAGTGTGCATTGAAGAGAAAAAAAAAAAAAATAATATTAATAAAAAATAATCATAAAAATTAAAAATTCGACGATACAGTTGATCTTGTAGGGTTAGTACGGGACTGAATCAATCGAAAAGATAAATGTTGATTTATTTGATTTAATTATTTACAAAAATCAATCTTTAGTCGATTCTGTAATAATCGATATGTCGTAGGTACCTACTTATTATATAAATACTACCCACCATTATTATTACTTTACTTCTCGTTAGCGCCTTATGAAAGACGGACGTATAAACTTCCTAGTGACTTTTAATTGGCTAATAATAATCTATACATTTTAAAAAGTCCATAACTCGTTTTATTGAAGTGTTAGAACCTAGATTTCCTACTGGTTATGGGCCCAGGTTACGTTTTTACTGCAATATAAGTGGTTAAAATTTAAATAAAAAATACGGGCATTGTTAAGTGAAATGGACGTGATAAAAAAAAAGTCCAATGTTATCGTCGAGTAGGTGACGTCATACTCATAAATTTTTTTTTAACAATTTTTGATGATTTGATCATCGAATTGTTAGCCGGCAGGCCGCCGCCAAACCACGCCACGCGAGGTAGCTCATTTGTTGCTCAACCGACCCCCATCTTATGGATGGCGTGATAACTGCGATCGAAACTTTATCGGAGGATAAGTTAATGCTAGCATTCGTTAAACCAAGGCTTTTGGATCACGAAGTCAAGTTTAAAAATGAGTCCAGTGATACCAGTGTCAAAAGTTTTGCTTTAAGGAAAAATGGACAGGAATTTCGAAAATGAAAATTTGATAATTCTCAAAATAATAAAGGGAATAATAGCTTCAACTAGAACGTTAACAAGCAGAAGAATAAGTCTCAGTTCATGAAGTATTGTCACTGTGGCCGCAAGGAGCATGTGAAAAACGACAGCAGCAGAAAATACGGATATGAGAAGGACGGTCCAGGCAGTCGAGATCAGTGAACCATCCACGTCGAGCAATTTTTCTGGCTTTGCTTTTATGATGGCAGACTATCAAGCGGATCATGATGGAAGCAAAGTTACTTTCCTGTTGGTTTCTGGAGCATCGGACCATATTATAAACAGGGAAGATCTTTTCATTAGTCACACCGTCTTGCAAACGCCATTAAAATTTCTGTTGCTTAAAATGGTGAATTTATTTCAGGGAACGATGTATGTGACCAGCAACATGGGCGTTCAAGAAGTTTTGGAGAACGTGTTCTTCTATGCTGCGGTACCACCGGTGCGGTGCGGTGCGGTGCGGTGCGGTTCTTAACGAAAATGCAACGTGCTGGGTAATTTTTGACCAGCAAGGAGCACAATACGTAAGGTTAATAAAACTATCATGCAAGGTATGTTGAAAAATAATTTAATTGCTGTAGACTTAATGGCATCTGTAAATAAGTGTCAATCTGTTTCTCAAGTATGCAGTAATAAAAATATGTACAAATTATGGCTTTGGTCATAATAAGTGAAAATTAATTCATCGAAATTAAAAAAATATTAAAATGGTTGATGACACCAGCCAAATCGAAACTGTTATGCGAGCCTGGATGATAAATTGTGTGAGGCCCACGGAGGTGAGGCCTGTATAAATAGGAAACAAAGTCGATTTCCGTTCATATCAGGTCAAAAATAAAAGTCAAACAGCTATTATTTATTGTGCACTCAGATATTTGTGGACTATTGTTACTGTTTATAACCAACTAACAACAAATAAAAAACTATTCTGTACTTTTTGTTGATGAGTAGCATTACCTACTTTGTTTAGTACCTGTTTAACATGTAAATCAGACGTGTTTGCTGTTTTTAAAGATTTCGTGGCTAAAAGCGAGGCTAAGTTTAATTTAAAATTAGTCAACTTATGCTGCGATAGTGGTGGCGAATTTCTATCGATTGAAATGAAAGGTTATTGTGTAAAGAGAGGGATATCATAACATTTAAAAATTCCGAGAATACCACAATTGAATGGCGTTTCTGAACGTATGGTCAGAACCATTACTTAATGGAAAAGCTCGTTTAAGCGGTGCTAAATTAGACAAAGTGTTTTGGGGCGATAGGCAGTACAAACTGCTGTTTATTTGATTAATTTGACCCCAATTAAAACTTTGAAAGTTTTCAAAAACACCATTCGAAATGTGGCATGATACAAAACCTCGAATAAAAAAAAATATTTGAAGGTAGTTGGTTCAACTGTTTACATTCATAATAAAAGCAGTAAAGCCAAGTATAATGAAAAATCATGGAAAGGGATACTTGTGGGTTATGAACCAAACGCTATAAAGTTTGGAACCCAGAGTGCGAAAAAAAAATACATGTAGTCAGGGATGTTATTGTTAATGAGACTGGATTTCTTCAATCCATACCAGACCTCAAGTCTGAAGGGAATATTAAAAAAATTCTCATGGCAAAGCTGATGATGTAATATCCAAGTCAGTGACGGTCAAGTCTCATAACTCTGACAGTTCTAAATCAGATATGTCTATGGTCTAAATCTGATGAGCACGAGTGTCCTAGTAAAGTTCGCAAATTCAACCATGATAATATAAAATTGAATCGGAGCAAATAAATGATATACTTTTTGATAACCCATCTTCACCAAAAGAAAACACAAATAAAATCCTGACGTTAGATGATGCAATAGGTTCAAAAGTCGTTTACCTATGTATGACCTATGTCGTTTAGTGAAGACGATGATGATGATCGCCATTTTGTGTGCTCAGTCTATTCTATGTAAAATACCAAATTCATTAGAAGAGATCAAAACAGATCTCAGTGGGAAAGTGCAGTAGGGACGAACTAAATTCTCTAAAGCTAAATAATACTTGGACTTTAGTACCAAGACCTGAAAACAGTCGGGTAATAAAAACATTGTCAATTTATTGTAAATGAATGTTTCCTGTTGAACACAATGATATATTACCTTTCGCGTCTTTCCTTTTCTTTGCGGCCAGTATATACTGGTATGTTGGTACATCATGGCTTACGCTGTTTTTGAAAGCACTGATGTTCGTGTATGACGCGTTGGTTAAACATGATGAATTTAGAAAACCTTTTGTTGCAAGAGGTTTCAGTCAAGAATACCTAACGGACTATACATAATGAAACTTTCGCACCAGTATTAGCATGAATAGCTAGTTTCAGATGTATCTTACTTTTGCGAATCAATTTAATTTGCTAGTTCGTCTTAGGGATGTCAAAACTACCTTCCTAAATGACAAATTAAAGGAAGATATTTATATGAAAGTCCCTGAGGGTATCTCTTGTTTAGATAATTATATGTGTGAATTAAATAAAGTACTTTATGGGCTGAATTATGCAGGCAGCTAGATGTTGGTTTGAAATTTTCAAACAATCTCGTAAGGTTTTCAAAATTCCTCAGTCGAATAGGTGTCAATATAAGCTAGACAATGAAGATGTACATACAAATTTGTCGTTTTATATATAGGTGATTTAGATATAGTATGCGCTGATATTGAAATAATTATAAAAAAAAAGGTATTTAATGAGTAAATTTAAAATGACGATGAATGAAATGAATGATGATGATGCAATAATTTTAATTTTATGAAATAGCATTAAATCAAAGTGCATAGAAACGGTATTAAATAAATTTAATATGCACGATTGTAAATCTGTCAAAATACACCAATGGAAAATAAACTTAATTATGACGCATTAAACTCTGAAGAAAAATATAATGATCCATGTTGAAACGTTATAGAATGTTTAATGTATGTCATGTTATGCACTCGTCCAGATTTAATTACTTACAAGCGTTAATATACTGAGTAGGTATACGAACAAAAATAGTAAAGAACTCTGGCAGTGTCTAAAGAGAGTGCTTCGGTATTTCAAGGTACTGTTGATTTAAAATTAAGTTATAGGTAAAAGATGTGCCTACACTAACATTATATGTGGCTACGTAGATTCAGATTGGGGTGGCAGTGATTCAAATGACAGGAAAAGTACAACTGGGTATTTCAAGCTGCAAGCAAACC
The DNA here is from genome assembly GCA_905163495.3 of Cosmia trapezina. Classification (NCBI taxonomy): domain Eukaryota; kingdom Metazoa; phylum Arthropoda; class Insecta; order Lepidoptera; family Noctuidae; genus Cosmia; species Cosmia trapezina. The sequence goes on along the minus strand of LR991022.1, from coordinate 10,210,866 downwards.
TGGAGTACAAAGAAACAAATGTCATTTGCTGCCTCTTCAATTGAGGCAGATTGTATGGCATTGTATGAAACTGTCATGGGAGGCTTTAGGGCTTAAATCACTAGCAGTTAGTATTAAGATAGATATAATTAAATCTATCATATTCTACGAGGATAAAAATGGCTGCATAAGCATTGCAAATAATCCAACCAATCACAAACGTACAAAACACATAGATCTATATAAAGTATCATTTTTCTAAGGAACAGATTAAGAAAAATGTAATAAAATAAAATTACATTCTAACAGTTCAGCAGTTGGCAGATGTTCTGACCAAAGCATTACCCGCTATCACTTTTCAAGAGATGAGAAGTAAAATGGGCTTAGAATAAGATACTGATTGGATGTTTAGTGATTCTAGATAATAATATGATGTATGATTAATTTAATTATTATTAAGAATAATTTAATGAAATGGTTTGATTAAGGTTTTCTGGGTTTTCCTTAATCCTTGGCAGCAAATGTTGGACCACATGTATTTCCCAGCAAACACTAGGAAGTGAATATGTTCCGGTCAATTAGGTAGTATAGTAGTCATTTGAGTTTGAAAATATAAAAAATGTAATGAGTCCCGCCTGCTTCCAACTTTTATTTAATTTAAAATGGGCTTGTTTTTAGCTTTTCAGTTTTTAACTGCAGTCGGGTTTTTAATTTTTTTAATTACTCTTTTTATATTTCCAGCTTTTTAGTTTACAAATGTGAAAGATTACGCAGCAAATTTAGTTCTTGCAAGGAGTTTTGGTCGTGAGAGTTATTCAAAAGCTTTTTTGGATCAAATGCACAAATAGCCAAGCCTTTTTTTACGTGTTTTTTTACGATTTATCACTTCGCATTACTTTTAACCATATATTTTTATAATCACCTTTTAAAACCCTTTAATTTGATACCCCACTCGACAGGTTTTGAGAAAAAAATTTTTTTGCTAAACATAATTTGGTACCAAAAATCCGCCATTTTGTTTTTTTCTCCATTTTGATATACCTAGTGTCACTCTCACAGTAAATACGAATCTAACGACACTTCTCAAGCTAAAATACACCGAGCCGTTCAGGCCACAGAGCGTGCCAAACAAATATACATACATACATACATACTCTCGAAAAACATAACCCTACTTCTAGCGCAGTCGGGTAAAAACGGGAGTGCAACAAAAACTTAAGGCGAAAGCGCCAAGCTAGCCCGCGAAATTCAAAATTTCTTACGTTTTTTGCAATTTGTAGGTCAGTGTGAGCTTGTATGTTGATTAAAATATGATTCGCGGCCGTAGCTAACATGGCTTTACAGAATTATAATCATTAGAATCAGCAATACAACTCCATAAGTTAGCATTTACCTCAAACCTCATGATTTCATGAAATCGCTAGATTTGAGATAAATGCTAACTTATGGAGTTGTATTGCTTATTCTAATGATTATAATTCTGTAAAGCCATATTAGCTACGGCCGCGAATCATATTTTAATCAACATACAAGCTCACACTGACCTACAAATTGCAAAAAACGTAAGAAATTTTGAATTTCGCGGGCTACCCTGGCGCATCAACCTTAAGCGGATCCTACAGAGAACAGAAATGACAGTGTTTGATACTTTTTTGTGACCGAAAAACCGTAACCTGATTGATAGATCGACCCGTGCGGCTGTTATTACTTAGCCACGAGCTCCCCTACAAATAAACGTATATAGTGGCATAAATTAAAGTTTTCATTACAATCTGAGTCAGAATCATCATCGCAGTCTGGGTTTGTGGTTTGGGCGTTACAGAAGATTGGGAAGTGGATGCTGGGCTTGGTGTTTATTGCTGACTTATTTTACATGTCTTTAGAACCCACATTGTTTTATTACTTCCTTCGGAATTTCATAACTGAAGCAATCAATGAAATTAATTGAAGGGGTCAGGGGAAAAACAACTTTTGTCACATTTTTTATTTTTTTCAACTAGCAATGCAGTCTGAATGGTTATATCTGTCGCTATGTACTTTCAAAAACAACAGGGCAATAACATTCATAGTCTCTGCACCGAATATCGGTACAGGGAAAAAACATCCAACGTCAGAACCGTTCAGGAAAAAATCAACCATTGTCCATGGTCGACTATGACAGTGACATAAGACTTTTAGGTTATATTTTCTGTGAAAAGTCTAGTAAAAAAAAAAAAACTTTCGGTTGAATAAGAAGATAATTTATTTATTTGGGTATAAATGACACTATCTTTTAATCAGTAATATCTCAGTTTGTTCATTAGGTGACAAAAGCTGTTTTTCCCCTGACCCCTTCAATTCAAAAAAATATACAACACTGAAGACTCATTCTATTCCGTTGCTTCGTTTTTACAATGTTCATTTGGCTGAACACTCGTTCTACGTTGGCATTGAAAATGTACTAGTTAGCGCGTTAGGCACTAAAATCTATTTTTAAGGTTGATGCGCCAAGGTAGCCCGCGAAATTCAAAACCTCATGATTTCATGAAATCGCTACATTTGAGGTAAATGCTAACTTATGGAGTTGTATTCGGCCGCGAATCATATTTTAATCAACATACAAGCTCACACTGACCTGCAAATTGCAAAAAACGTAAGAAATTTTGAATTTCGCGGTCTACCCTGGCGCATCAACCTTAACAAGAAGATAATTTATTTATTTGGGTATAAATGACACTATTTTATTAAGATCTTATCTTTTAATGAGTAATATCTCAGTTTGTTCATTAGGTGACAAAAGCTGTTTTTCCCCTGACCCCTTCAATTCAAAAAAATATACAACACTGAAGACTCATTCTATTCCGTTGCTTCGTTTTTACAATGTTCATTTGGCTGAACACTCGTTCTACGTTGGCATTGAAAATGTACTAGTTAGCGCGTTAGGCACTAAAATCTATTTTTAAGGTTGATGCGCCAAGGTAGCCCGCGAAATTCAAAATTTCTTACGTTTTTTGCAATTTGTAGGTCAGTGTGAGCTTGTATGTTGTTTAAAATATGATTCGCGGCCGTAGCTAATATGGCTTTACAGAATTATAATCATTAGAATCAGCAATACAACTCGTACGTTAGCATTTATCTGAAATCTAGCGATTTCATGAAATCATGAGGTTTGAGGTAAATGCTAACTTATGGACTTGTATTGCTGATTCTAATGATTATAATTCTGTAAAGCCATATTAGCTACGCCCGCGAATCACATTTTAATCAACATACAAGCTCACACTGACCTACAAATTGCAAAAAACGTAAGAAATTTTGAATTTCGCGGGCTACCCTGGCGCTTTCGCCTTAAGCACAGATTTAACAGAAAATGCACCAGATCTAGTACTACTGAAAGTATTAAGATGGCATCACTACCCGCCACCCGCGCATTAGCTCGCTTGCTGACTAGGCCCGCAGTGTGGCCATAACGCCCGGATAGGAACGTTTGAAAACTACGCGCACTATCTCGCTCGAGCCCATCGCGCTAGGCGCCCGCCTTTTCACTATGGACACAAACGACGGTTTCCCGTCGTGCGTCGCTACCACGCTAGGCCGGCAGCACAGAGTACATTATACTATACTGAAAGCCGGCAGTGTGGACGCACACTTAGTGTGCGTGATTTGAGTACCTGCAAAGACGCTGTTGCTCGTGTCACGTAATGGCAGCCGGTCGGCATACTATGATGTAAATGTGTGCGTGAGGCGTGTTTGTACAAACCATTGACTTAGAATTCTATAGACTGCTGGTTATCTTCCCTTGCATTCACACTAGAAAAAGAAGAATATATTAACGTCACTAGCATACAAAAGAGACAGAGTAAAAATATTTCTGTCCTTTATCGCGTGCCGGCCAAGACCGTCGACGTGCGCAACAAGTTTGACGTTTTTGGCGATTGCAGATTGAAATCCAATTATTTATTAATAATTACATCGAGATTTTACACAAAATACGTGCCGTTTCGTGCTCAATTCTTTAATACCATCTGTGCAACTGTGCAAAATGGTTAGGTGCAGTGTATTACATTGTAAAAGTGATAGTTTGATGAAGATTGCCGGATTGTCCTTTCACACGTAAGTATTCCACCTTTTTATGTATTTTATCGCTGTGTGTGCTGCTATTTCTAATCAAATAGTCGCAGTAATGTACAAACTAATTTGTATTTGTGTTAAATCTCAAAAAATAGTGATTTGCGCAATATTTTTATTTTCTTACCTGAACATTCAGTGTTGCCACTTTTTGACGGGGAATTTACCCTTTAATAAGGGTAAAACTGATTTATTAAAGCAATGTCTATAAAAAAATATTTTATTTCAGACCTTGATCCATTAATATTAGTAATACACACTTCTCATAAGATATTTTAGTAACAAACGTAATAAAAGAGTTTAATTCATATATCTGCACTCACCTGATGCCCCGCATTGGGTACATGTTGTACTCACGGCTACAGATCAAGCTATACATTTCCAGTTTAAGCTGATCTCGCAATGTATAGGATTTCCTTACAGTGTAAACTGGAAATGTATAGCTTGATGTGTAGCCGTGTGTACATGTACATAATGCGTCAAAATGGTGCAGCACAGCTGTTTACTGATGACCTTAATGTCGTTGACGCTCCCACGTACTCTGCGCATCATGGAAGCATTCTTTTTACTCAAGATGGTATTAAAACCATCAGTATGTACTTCGGCAAACATTCCTGATGCACTGCAGTAACGTGGAAGCCTCAACCACATCCTGAAAGTATTGATATACTGAACTCTGAAGACGTCGTATGCCGTCTGCGTCTATCGATCCCACAGAGTGCACATGTACAAAGATTGGCAAAACGCATTATCGAGTTATTTTTACTTCTGGTGTACAACGTGCAAACCTGTGGGCTAACATATTGCATGCTATATAGCTACTGCTATACTATAAATATATAAGTAAAAAAATCATGGAAAGCAAGATCACTGGTTAAAATGAAAGGTAATGAAAAAATCTACCCGATTTGTTATTATTCTAGATTTCCAAATAAACCCGAAATAAGAAACATGTAGATTGCTGCTACTAATAGGCCTAATTGGGCTCCAAAAACCAATTCCAGGATTTGCAGTCAACACTTTGATAGTAATCTTTTAATAAAGAAAGCATGCAAAACTTCCTTATACCCCGATGCTGTTCCAAATACGGTAACAAATATGGATGTACCTAACATGTGATTGAATTTTATTACAATGGTTATAAAATTTTAACATTTAATTCCATTAGGTTGCAGGAAATAGAGGAAGCGCTATGATGATTAAGAGCAGCGAAGCCACATCCACTGAAACATTAGAAGGGAGCTCAAAAACAGTTAAATCTGTAAGTCTATAGGATTCATATTTTATATGTAATAAGTTTTAGATAATAAGTTTTTAAGTTTGCTTCACTATTGCATTGGGTTATACCTGTAAAAATAGTTGTAAGTGAGGATATAAATAAATAAATAAATAAATAAAAAAACAGCTTAATAACGAGCCGAGAGTTGTATGTACTGACGCCAGCAGGTCAAACTACCCGAAACTGTCAGATTTTCCCAATCAACCTTGAACCTAATACTCTAGCGATAAAGATGAAAATCTATTAAAGAAATTTGACAGATTGTAGTAGCTTGATGTGCTGGCGTCTGTACATAATGTTGTTTCAATAATAAGTGCGTAATATAAAACATTTTCCTTATTTATTTTAGTATTCGTCACCTGAGTTTTCGCCCAGAACATTGAAACGAAAATGGCAGAAAGACCAAGAAATATCAAAACAGCGTTTGAAAAAGCTAAAAGCACTTCGAGAAAAATCTAGGAGGTTGACCAAAAAGGTGGCAGATTCCTACATTGTTCTCATATGTAGGTATATTTTCAACATGAACGATGTAACCAATATTTTGTAATTTTTTTTAATTTAAAAGAGTGTCCGTGGAGTTTCTTGCCCATTCTTCTCCATAGGGGACAACGGTTTGGAATGGGCAACTAGCTTCATCTTTCTGACTGACCGATCCCTTGACAATTCAAACGTACGTATGATTACCTAGTTTATTTTGAAATAAATATTTTTTTTTATTTTGCTTTGAGTTTGAATAAAACATTGCAGTCGCATCATTACTCATATTTTTTTATTTTTCCTGAAATACAAACCTCATTAAAAAAAATCTTATTTTTTGAAGAATATTGGGTAAAATGTACATCACTTGGTAACCCTAAACAAAAGATGTACTTTTTTTCTGTCCCTTTCGACGGCACGGATTCCATGAGTCTATAGAATTCTAAGTCAATGGTACAAACGGTCTACTGTGCTTCGGTTTAGAATTCGTGGCGCGGAGTCATCCATTTTTTTATAAGTCTATGGTAGCGATTTAAATCTTTAGGAGGCGGGGGGCTTGACTTATAATTTATTATCGTATTCAGTAACTTGTCAGTTGAAGTGAAGGTATAAAAGAATTAGCAAAACTACAACCTGTACCTTGATGTGCTTGAAACACTTTAAAATTTATTCGTTTATACCTTTTTAGTTTGAGTTTGAACAAATAGTTGCAGCCCAATTTTTGTATTATTACTCATCTGTGGTTCTGTGAATGGATGTCAGAAATACACAAAAATTTGTAGCTACATCACTATCTTATGTCATCTATTGAATGGCATCATCGATCGATTCTCTATGGTTTGGCTTAGACGTTAACGTCATTCATTCATTCATTCAAAGTTCAATGAATGCATAGCAAAGCATTTTGGTGACTTTTCTCTTTGCTTGATTGCTTTTTGTACAACTGTACAGTTGGCGTGGTGTTAATTTGAATTAATGAAAGTGTTTGCCTACAAGATTTATCTCCAATAATGTCTTCAGATTTTTATATACGTTACTATGTTGGTCATAAGGGAAAATTTGGTCATGAATTTTTGGAATTCGAATTCCGCCCTGATGGCAAACTCCGGTATGCAAATAATTCTAACTACAAAAATGATACAATGATTCGTAAAGAAGCATACGTACATCCTTGTGTAATGGAGGAGCTGAAAAGAGTCATTGTTGACTCGGAAATAATGCACGAAGACGACCGTTTGTGGCCACAACCAGACAGAGTGGGAAGACAGGTACCTTTTCAAACACTAAATACAATGACTATTTGAGTACAACAAACCTCTACTTCTACTTTGTGCTGCAAAAAATAATAATGTGGAAAGATTGTACAGGCAAACATGTTTTCCCTGAGACATGAACTAAAACAAGCCAGAAATATTTTAGAAACTTAGGTTATAATTTTTGTTCAGTTTTATCTATTCTGTGAATGGTTTATTTTATTGAAGCAATTATATGTTGAATTCAATTATCTGCATTTAAGACAGTAGGTAGCCTTAGGGGCGGAGTTAGGTTTTACACAAGCAAAATCTCTAAAAAATCCTTCTCCTAAACAAGCAGTATTCCAAGTATTTCATTTAAGAGCGAAATATTCATCATGTGTTTGTTTTATCCTACAGGAATTGGAGATAGTTATAGGTGAAGAACATATTTCTTTCACTACATCCAAAACTGGATCACTAGTGGATGTGAATCAGTCTCGTGATCCTGAAGGACTCCGTGGTTTCTACTACTTGGTACAAGATCTCAAATGTCTGGTATTCTCCCTCATTGGTCTTCACTTTAAGATCAAACCAATATAAGCAGTATGTCTAATGTATTTTAAGTGAAATAAAAATTTACTTTATTTACGCCTATTATTTTACATAATTTGACTCTACACGGGTAAAATCATAAAACATTAAAAATAATAAAATGAAAAAAATGGGGAGGGTATGGGAAGCCCCCTTAAATATTTGTTTTATTCTAATTTAATTATTTATTTTTAAAGTAAATACATAACTAAATATTCTGTGAATATTTCATGTCCGTTTGCCCCGCACGGCCCCCCCGAATTTGCCTTTTGGGTGTGCACCAATGCAATGTACTCGCCTCTAGGAGTATATGTACTGGTTTCTTTTTCAATGTACCTCTGTACTTTTGAAGAAATATGCAAAAAAAAGGGGGCCGTGCCAGCCAAACATTTTCAGCTCGGCCCCCGTGTAACTTGAAAAATATATAGCATATTAAAAAGTTTCTTAAACTCAAGGAATGTACTCTATTAACACGTTATATGTGCCGCAACAGATATTGTGAATTCGTAATAATAAATAATTTATAGATGTGGATAGGGGGCTGTGCTGGAAAAAACAATTATAAGAAAATATCTAAAAAGGACAAAACACCCTTATCCAAAAACTATTAAATTATTGATGTGCGGCAAGTAACATATGTAACGCATTGGTTTCTCATACAACTTGCTAAATTTGAAAAATAAAAAAAAATTAGTTTATTCAGCACGGCCCTCTATAGTTGCCTATATCTTTTTAAATATGACATGTTTGTTTACAAAATTCGACTTCCTGAATTACGTATAGGAGTACATTCATTCCAAATAAATTGCGATTCTGCTGTATTCGTTCTTTAAACGATAAATTGAATTTAAATTATCATACATTACAACTTATGAGGTGACCACATTGATTACGCAGTAATATATAAGTCAATGGGTGACCATGATTTCACGTGAAAATGGTTAAAAAAAGCTAAAAAAGCTGCTGCGTAAAGAATGATGGCATGATTTGTACAAAAAAATAAAGATTTGTAGAGAAGTTGGAATTAAATTTTTATACTCTTGGGTGCCTAAAGAGTATCTTCTGGCATCTACAATATTTTATAACCCTATGATAAAAAATATAATGTTAAAAGCAAATAGTTTAACGAAGACCTCATTATTTCAGAACGAAACGGCGGCTGCCAGTGTAAGACCCGCTAGACCATAGATTAAACACGGATTAAACACTTACGCCAGGGGGCTTACTTGAGTGTATAACTTAAATACCGTAATAATATTTATTTTACATTTTAATAATAAAATTGAGCATATTTTAATAATTTTAAACATTAAACTAAATAAGATATTATTTATGTACCTACTGGTCTTTTTCTGTGTTATATATGTGGCCTCTTTGCTTCGACTTTATTTATTTCTTTATAAATTATGTCATGTCATCCTGTTTGTCACTGTCTTATGTGTCATAAGAATAAAAATATTGAATCTTTAATAAAATGATTATAATAATTTAACTAAAAGATACATAAACAATAAACATAAACCGTTGCGCATGTGCTATTTGAATTTATTCAAAGGCGTCACCCAGATTAGAACAGAAACCTTCGGGACAACCAGATCTTTCACAGATGTTTGGAACAGATCAGGAGACGTGATCAACTTCTGGAAGGAGGTGGGCTGGTTGGAATAACCACACACGGCCGCCATGGCTCACGATGGTTCACTCGAAGAACTAAGTTCAGAAACCAAACCCAAACACAGAACATAGATCTTAGGTACCTAATAGTTTTATAACTCTTTGTCATTCAGTAAGAACCTAACTGTACCTATGTAGTTTTTTGAAAATTAAATATGCACAATATTTGACCTGCGTGTGGCTCAATTTCCTTGTTGCATTTTGCGTCATTTCTATGAAAGACTAGCCTACATGTATTGACAGTAAGTCAACCGCATATCAATGGTAACAAAACTAGTAAAAGCAGATCCTGTCCTCTGTGAAACCTATTATATTAAGCCAGTTCCGCTGAAAATGGTTTTGTTACCGTTGATATGCGGTTGCGTCAACTAATGTTCCATCCAGTACCTACAATCATGGACGTATCAAAAAAAAATCAGCTGCTCCCTATATTTTGACGAGTTTGATGTACGGAACAGCTGATTTTTTTTTTGGGATTTTAGGTTTAGTACCTATTATCTAGCTATAGACTGTTTAGCTCGGATACAAATTGTAGACGGCGCTATTGCGCATGTTTGCATAAAAATACCGTAAGAGGGCACCATTCGCCCTATTTATTAGTTATACTCTTTGAGGCAGACTCATATATTCAAAGTACTCTGTGGGCAGACCATCGCCAGATCGCCAGACTAGTACTTTATATAGTATATTATCTATGCGCCAGACTATCTTTGATCGTCGACTGTGTTGCGTGTATTCTTGCTTCGGTGTAATTTTCGCTTTCTTTAACGGATTTTTGTTACTCTGTTGGACATTTGATCTCTGCTTTACCCTGAAAACTCTCGGCTTCTACCACGGACTTTTGAATCTCACGCTTATCTTTGACTTTGTGCTTATATTCTCGACACTGGATTTTGATTAATTTATGAATTGGACAATGAGGTGTATCAACTGTGACCTGAATCTTCACCATTCCCGTCGTATACTTGAGTCTAACGCACCGCATCCTAGAGTATTGCTGTAATTGCATAGTTGGTCGCCGAACGATCCGTTGTTGTGCCCATGTAATAACAGTTGTTTGGTATTTGGGATGGGCAAGGTATCAGGATAACATTTTACTACCAGCTCAGCATTTAAAATCATGTTTTTTGTAGAAGAGGAATAAAGACAAATATCAAGATGTTGTTTTTTTTATTAAGTAGACCTAAACTGGCGTTATTTATATCACTTCATATGAACTTATTACACTTTCAACAGATTAAGGTTCGTACATCAATATTTACACAAGCTTGATATTAATTTGACATCTTCCACCGGTAGACATAATCTTTAGGTATCTTTAGGGTTGGTGTCGTCACGCAAGTCATCATCGTTTTAAGGAAAATGTACACAATAATGATTTCAACAATGATATTATAAGTAAAAAGGTGTAGATAGGCCATAAGGGCTCAGCAAGCGGCACGTTAAAATGTAGACAAGTGACCAAACTGGACCTCAGTGTCGCGTCGCCGACGTCAACGGATGCACCACGGTGGTATAGCTTAGAACAAAAGTAAGGGAAGCATAACCGGTCAGTTTAGGTGGGCTTCTGCTTTTGGAGATACACTACTCAAATAGATAGATTTTTAATTTACTCGAATAGTAATATCAAAAGTTAAACTTACTTATTGACAGATAGCGCTGTTCTCAAAATGTTCATGGGTTTAGTCTAAACTTATGTTCCATTTTACTCAGATTTTCTTATAATAACAACTATTTTTTTTCACAAATAAAAACAATTAAGGGGTTTTAAATTAATTGTGTTAACATACAGCGTTTGTTTTTATGGCTAAAATCATCCATTAACGCAACATTATTTTTTTAAACTGTTTTCATTAAGTGGAAAAAAAGGATCACAACTCGCGTAAACGTCAAATTTGTTTTTAAACAAAAATATTCCGTTGTCCGTTTTTCTCTTTCCGAGTGAATGGATGCGCTTCGATATATTTGTGGATTTTTCTTGACGACTTGGCTTGTATGGACATTGACGATTCTGCTTTTAAACGTTGACCTGGAAAAGTATTGGATACCGACGACATCGCTATATCTGATTGACCGTTGCATGAAAATCTGGACTGCATCGATATATATGTACTACGCACCATTTAACTCTATGCTGGACTGTTTACTTGTTTGCGAAACGCACTGATATTGTGTTGTCTAAAAACATGAACGCGAGCAAATGTTGTGTGCTGAACTGCAAAAACACTCGTAAGTACAAATAGTTACCTACCATAAACAACATCACTACGTCCTGTACGGCAGTATGATAACATGTGGAACAACATTCAGCATGTGGGTATACTTTAAAATAAAAGCACGCTGCCTCCTTCTACCTCAAGTAAGCAGAACAGCAACAAGGAAGAGATTGTGGTGGCGCCATATGTGAACTATATGGGTACCTATTAACAACTGCACACTGAATTAACTACATTACCAATTGAATATCAACATAGAGGAAAGCTACAGCTACTAGCTAAAGCTTGTACCTACCTAGCAGGAAATAATATAACCTTTGGTCTATTTTCAGGTCCAGATACTACTTTGCATAAGTTCCCCGATCCAGAAAAGGAGTTGGATAGATTCAATAGGTGGATATATGCAATTGGTGGGAATATATTAGTGATAGACCCCAAGTCTGTCTTTAAGAATGGAAGAGTCTGCCACTCACATTTTAATCCAAAATTCAACACTGCAAGCAAAAGACTCACAAAAATGCAGTTCCATCATTGTTTTTATCAGGTATGATAATCATTTTATGCAGTATGAAACTGTTTCTAGATAAACTGTTAGCAGAAACCCGCTAATGGTTTAAAACTTAAATTGCTCATAAAATATTAAACTCTTCTTGTAGGCCCGTAGTCTTTCATGTATGCCTAGTGCACATCAGCTGCCCCCTCACATATTCACATTCACAAACTAAAACTATAAGACAACCCTACTACTAATTATATATATATATATAATTAGTAGTATGTTTTTTAATAATTATACTCAATTCTATTTCAGGTATCCGCTCTTCTTTGCAGTTACAAAATATAACAACTAACCCGGAAAATATCTTTTCGGGTCAGGGATGTGTAAAAGTGTTGCAGCCAGCTGTTCTATCTCAAAATCAGCCTACTCCTTCAATACTTGAGCAACCTGTCCCATCAACATCTAAAGGTACACATTAGAATTATTTTATTGTTACAATAGATAGATGATTATTTTTCGCTATTTCAGTGTAAGTTCCATAGTAACAGCTGTTAACAGTAACTATTTTATTAGGGTTCCATACCAAAATGGTAAAAACCCTTATGATGCGACTCAGTCTATGTGTCTGTCTGTCACAGCTGGATATCTCAAGAACTACTAATGCTATCAACTTTTTTTTTTTAAATCTTTATAAATTTATAGAGGGTTTGATCAGTATGACCATGTCACCCTCATAGGGGCATCCTATGTCTATCTACGCTTAAATCCTAGATGCACAATTTGGACAAGGGAGCAGCCAAGATACTATGTATTATACATACCAACATTAATAGAATTAAAACCATTTTCTATGAAATAGCTACTCCTCTCAACCTCGTTCCGGACACATTCCGCTAAAATATGAGTAGTATTCTCTACCTTACCACACTCAGAACAATTGGGCGAATCACTCTTTTTCATTAGAAAAGCGAAGCTATTCAACGGAATATTCCTGAACGTAGTCTGAAAGCAGTCACAGGCTCATTTCTATGCATATCTGCACCCACAAACCAAGGAAGTCTGGACAGGCTAACTTGAATGGTTCTATACCAAATTCCCTTACTTAGCGACCTCTCATCAAAGTATTCTTTCCATAATTCTAAACACTGTATTGTGTTTTATGAGCAGACAAATATCGGTCTACCCTCTTTATTGTTCGTTTTTTGCACTCAGTGCCACTACTACTACTACTTTGTTTGTTTGGTTGAACGCGCTAGTCTCAGCAACTACTGGTTCTTTTTGAAAAACTTTTAGTGTTAGGCGATGCGATGCGACGGGGTGGGTCGGGGGAACAAAAAATTTCATGCGGACGAAGTCACGGGCAGAAGCTAATATTTTAATAATTATACTCAATTCTATTTCAGGTATCCGCTCTTCTTTGCAGTTACAAAATGTTACCAATATAACAACCAATCCGGAAAATATCTTTTCGGGTCAGGGATGTGTAAAAGTGTTGCAGCCAGCTGTTCTATCTCAAAATCAGCCTACTCCTTCAATACTTGAGCAACCTGCCCCATCAACATCTAAAGGTACACATTAGAATTATTTTATTGTTACTATAGATAGATAGATGATTATTTTTCGCTATTTCAGTGTAAGTTCCATACTAACAGCTGTTAGCAGTAACTATTTTACTAGGGGTCCATACCAAAATGCTAAAAAGGAACCCTTATGGTGCGACTCAGTCTGTCTATCACAGCTGGATATCTCAAGAACTACTAATGCTATCAACTTGAAATTTGGAATAGTTTTAGATGATGCCCAACTATTTTGCAATTATGAAAGAAATAATTTTTTTTTTTTACAACAGGGATTGAAAGGGGGTCTTAAAAATACTCTTCTTCTTCCTGTTCTTGTCCCATGTTACTTGGTTGGCGCAAAATGTTTTTCTCTTCCACTCTTCCCTGTTAACCATCACACTATCATTCAGTTTATTACAAACAGTTCAGTTTAGTTTCAGTTTTTTTTTAATGTTGTTTTTGGTTGTTTAGTTTGTTTATGGCCTGTGTCGCCTGAAATAAATAGTTTATTTATTTATTTATTATTACCATCACTACTATTCAGTTTTCCTATACTAAACAGTTATCTATACTTATAGTAGAATTAAGTCATAATTTTGTATTTCCAGGCAAACAAAATGTCAAGAGAACGATCTTCAGAACTTTTGATTCCGACACTATTATGCTGAAGAATAAGATTAAAAAATTGCAAGGACAAAAGGATTCTGCAATGACAAGATTAAAGAAAGCTTTAAAACTGTCAGAAAATGTTACATTCAAGAAAGCACTCAGCAAATTTTCGTCAGCAGCAAATATATTCACAATGCTACAATTCCGGGAGGCAGGGAAACATAAATTAGGTTGCAGATTCACGAAGAATGAAAAAATTATGTCCTTAGCCCTATATAAGCAGGGACCTAGAGCCTACAGATGGCTAAGAAAATTTTTTGTACTACCTTCCCCACTAACACTTACCAGGATGATATCACGGGCTTCATTACACCCAGGTATCAACGAAAATTTATTTAACCAGTTAGAAAAAAAAGTAAAAAAAATGAAAGCAGCAGAAAAGCTATGCATATTACTTTTTGACGAAGTTGCACTTACCCCACACTTCGACTATAATAGAAGAACCGATTATGTGAGTGGTTTCGTTAATAATGGCACTAGAACATATGAAAAAATTGCAGACCATGCCCTGGTGTTCATGGTGAGAGGTGTTCAAAGGAATTATAAGCAGCCAATTTCGTACACATTTTGTGCAAGCACCACACCAGCTTTGGAGTTGGCAACACAAATAAAGCTTGTAATAAGAAGATTGCATGCAATTGGGCTAAAAGTTATAGCAACTGTATGTGACCAGGGTGCTACAAATGTAAGTGCAATTAATTGGCTTATCAGAGACACAATGGAAGGATACCTTAGACAAGAAAAAGTGCAGAAAAATAAAATATTTGAGGTAGACGGAGAAGAAGTGATTCCTCTTTATGATCCTCCTCACCTTATTAAAGGAATAAGAAACAATTTAATTACTAAAAATTTAAAATTTAAAATAGATGGCCAAGAAAAGACTGCTAAATGGGATCATGTTATACAACTATATAATGAAAATCCTGCTTATAAGGGGATAAGGCTGATGCCTAAATTGACCGACAGACATGTTGTCCCAAACAAAATTTCTAAGATGAAAGTCAAATGCGCCACACAGGTTTTCAGTCGCTCTGTTGCAGCAAATATGGGATATCTCGCAAGTCAGTACACATTAAAATTTATATTTCTTATATATGTTAATTTAAATAGCACTAAATGACTCCTTGACAAATTTTAAAATTAAATTATAAAAATAAAATATTGTCATTTAGATTCAATAAGAGCCTATTTCACTTTGTTATACATAATTATGTTAATTTAAATAGCACTAAATGACTCCTTGACAAATTTTAAAATTAAATTATAAAAATAAAATATTGTCATTTAGATTCAATAAGAGCCTATTTCACTTTGTCCGAATAGATACTACTCACCAAATAAATTCAAAAATGGAACATAATTTGTATGAAATTATTTGCCAAGTAAGTTAATAGGAACTTAATCGTAGGTGGTGAAACAGGCCCGTAATGTAATCATTTATAGTTAACTAATTTATAAATGTAAATAAAAAATAATGTAATTATAATTTAACAAATTGATTAATTAAGTTGATGATGATGAATTTATCTTTCTTTTCCAGGTATGGGAATTCTGCCAAATGAATGCCAAGAAACAGCAGATTTACTTTTATTTTTCGACGATTTGTTCGACTCCGTTAACGGGAGCTACGAAAATTCAAAAAAAAGGGCAGGGAAACCTCTGCTTGGACCAGTAACTCCTAATTCAACTCACAAAACAGTGTGGGCTGAAGCAAAGAAAATTATAAGTAGTATGAAATATTGCGGTAATGGCAAATCTGGTACTGTACCATCAATTACCAATTGGTTGCAGACAATTGAAAATATTGAATATCTTGTCAATGTTTTATCTAAAAAGTATAACCTGACGTCTATATGGATGAGACATTTCAACCAAGACCCCCTAGAAAATTTTTTTGGCTGCATTCGAAGCCATGGTTATCGTAATACGTCGCCTTCGTGTGTTGGCTTCGAAGCAGCCTATGCTTCCTTATTAATTAATAATTTTAGTAGTACGCATTCGCCGGGGGCCAACTGTGAAGTTGATAACTGCATAAATTTTAAATCCCTCAAAAACCTCTTTTTTAAGAAACCTGAGACGTCAAGTTATATTATGGAAGTTGATTTTGATGATGTGAATAGTGACAATATCTTTGTAGATCTTGAAACAAAGACCCAAGACCCAAAGATAAAAGCACAATTAGAGTTTGTTACAGGATATGTATTGCGTAAATTAAAAGTAAAAAAATGCAAAAATTGCAAGGATTCATTTTATAATGAAAATAAAGAACATAGTTACCTTCGTTTTAGAGAATATTTTAGAAATAAAACGTGCCTTACATATCCTTCCATCTCACTTATCAAATGCTTCTCAAATATACAAGATGTTGTCACTAGTTTATTAAAAAAAGATTGTAAAAAGAAAAACATCCGACAATATATGAAAACAATATTTTCAGTTATATTAGATTATAGTTTTATTAAATGCAACGACCACAAAATGCAATTAATTTCAAAAATTGAAGATTTGTGTATTAATTTCTTCATTTATAATTGGTGTAAAGACACAAATAAATTATTAAGTGGATCACGTAAAGATTACGATGTAGAAGACAGAATTCAGGAGTTGGCCTTCAATTATTGTACAAAAAGATTGAAATAAAGTATTCGACATTGTATCTAATGTTTTATTTTTAGTAACTAGGTATCACGTCTAATAAAAGGAAAGAAAATAGCACAATATAAATATATATTATATATATATACCCATATTGCTTCACGGAATGTTGTATTTACTTGTTGCTAGAGGGCGCTATGAAATGTTCGAGTGACGTCTCTATCCTCCTATATAAATGTACTCTGTGGGATGCACTTCACGTACCGAATGCATTAAAAGTGACCCAAAAACACCGAAAATGCCGTCGTATGTTATGAGATATTGCACAAATTATACAAGAAAAATTTCTAAAACTCAAGGAATCACATATCATTCGTTAGTATACTATTTATCTTAATATTTTCAAAAAATCAAACATTTATTCGTAAAATATGGCGTCAGAAAAGAATAGACGTCAAATAGAGATAGACGTCATTACTGATCATAGAGTAAAGTTATGCCTAAGAACAAAGTCAGCCTGACAGTAGGTAGGTATAAATGGTGGCACATTGTTTAGACTTAAATGTAATTTTTATTTTTGTTATGATGAGGTAGGATAAATTAAATACGGCTCCACTGTACAATCACACCCGCGCGTACGAAACTTCACATTGGTGAATCATTTGGGTTAGGTTAGAATAGTGACCATTACCACTATTGCTGGTGAATCATTTGGGTTAGGTTAGGTTAGGTTAGAACAGTGACCCTTAACGCGCGACGGCGAGCGAGCGAAGCGAGCGGTGCCGCGGTAGCGGCCGCCGAGCGCCATATCCCCTCTATTTTTGGTGAATCATTTGGTTTAGATGAGGCGGTGAATGTCTCGTATATTAGACGATGAAAGCCTCAGGGTTATTGACCTTGATTTCAAGGTCAATGTGGTACTCGTACTGTAAAATATTTTTTTTTTCGGCGTCTATTATTTTGCGCACTTTGTTGTTTTCAATAATACACTAAAAAAGGTCTATTGTACCCAAAAAAAAATAGCTAGTATATAAAATCGCCGGGTGCGTTTGTACAGTGGTTCCTTAAATACATACATATAGTGTATGTAACACTATTATATTCAAATCAAAACATTAAATGTTTACTACCTACTTTCAATGCAATTTTCCTACTTTATTACTTTTACTACATGAACTCATGAGTGAATCAAATTTTTAGGCAAAAATCACGGTTTTGCGGTAAAATGTCATATCTGATTATTATTCTATATAGTTTCTAGTACACGAGACGACGCACTGTCGCAAATTATATTTGTCTCTTTTTCGCCCGCGATAACTGAATCGTGCCATCCAAATTTAACGTATAAACGTAATTTAGTGTGCTATTGAAATATTAAGTTATTTATGTGTGCATTAGTGTGCCGATTCTGAATATCGAATGTTGTATATGTAACCTATCTACACCTTTTTACTTATAATATCATTGGATTTCAATGTACTTTTTCAACTGTAAACAAGAAAACACATCTGACTTGTCTGTCAGTTTGATAGATCCGGTCATCCGGTAGTGTCACTTGTCACTTTGTTTTTTTTTATAAATACAAAATGGTCAACGAAAAACTGATAATTTCCTTTCGAAATATTTTAAGTATCCGGGTTTTTAAAAATATGATAAGTATATCAATCTACTCCCGACAATGTATTCTCAACATTGGAAAATGTTTTGAACCCTCTAAATGAACACTTTTTTTTGTACAAATTAATCTATGGACCTTGCCTTGATTCTTTAAAATCCAGTTTGTAGAATTTTCAACCATTCTCCCTTAGATTATGATCATAATCTAAGCATTCTCCATTATACAACTCGGTAAAGCTAATTCCCAACTAGAATTAGCTTTTTAAAATGGTAAGTTATTTTATGATCACAAGGACATCATGGAGATAAAATTTGGCCTTTACAGTATGGCAATTGGTCATACAGTTTCGGAGATAATATAAAATTACTATAACGCAAAATAACTTTAATTCATACCGGTGCGGTCGCTCTTGAGCAAACATGTTTAGGGCGGACGTTTTATCAATTTACCCATAGATTTCGTTGTGCAAATAAGTAATTTTTCTGAATTGCGAGATTTATTATTTCAATAAAGTCGGTGGAATACAGCGGAAGAGTTTGTTTTTTGTTAGTTTGTTTGAACGCGCATCTCTGGAACTACCCCCGTCGGATTTGGAAATATCTTTTTGCATTTTAAATTCCAGTTCTTGAGGAGGGCTATAGGCTATTTAACATCACGCTAGGGCCCTTAGGAGCCGAATGCGAAGTAATAGCGCGGGCAGGCGATGCGGATGGATATGGGCTATTTAACATCACGCTAGGGCCCTTAGGAGCCGAGCGCGAAGTAAATGCGCGGGCAGGCGATGTGGAAGGATATAGGCTATTTAACATCACGCTAGGGCCCTTAGGAGCCGATCGCGAAGTAATAGCGCGGGCAGGCGATGCGGAAGGATATAGGCTATTTAACATCACGCTAGGGCCCTTAGAAGCCGAGCGCGAAGTAATAGCGCGGGCAGGTGATGCGGAAGGATATAGGCTATTTAACATCATGCTAGGGCCCTTAGGAGCTGAGCTCGAAGTAATAGCGCGTGCAGGCGATGCGGAAGGATATAGGCTATTTAACATCACGATAGGGCCCTTACAAGCCGATCGCGAAGTAATAGCGCGGGCAGGCGATGCGGAAGGATATAGTCTATTTAACATCACGCTAGGGCCCTTAGGAGCCGATCGCGAAGTAATAGCGCGGGCAGGCGATGCGGAAGGATATAGGCCATTTAACATCACGCTAGGGCCCTTAGGAGCCGAGCAAAAAGAAAAAATGCCAGCAAGGATGCTATTAAGCGCAAACGAAGTAATAGCGCGGGCAGGCGTTGCGATGCGATGCGTCGGGGTTGGTGGGTGGGGGGGGGGACACGAAATTTCACACGGACGAAGTCGCGGGCAGAAGCTAGTATTATTTATGTAGCTATGGTAACGTACCACGTGACATTGAATATTGTATGTCCCCGTAACTAGATGGCGTTGCCTAAGAAAAGCCTAAGTTGCCAGTCTATCTCAGTATATTATACATATAATAGTAGTCTATGGCCTCAGCTAAGATATCCCTCAGAACAATAACAAAGCATAGAAGGAAGGCTAAAAACAGAATTATGTAACTACCTTTCTTCCCGTTCTATTATTAGGTACGATAAAGGTACGATAAAGGATGTGGGAAAGAGATAAATGTTTTACTCTTTGTTTTACTTTCTTGGCATGGTCACAAGATCAATTGTCATTTGGTTAAAAAAGTTATAGTATGACGCGGCCAAATTTGATAGTACTTTGTTTCAATGTCTGACAGTTCGTTCATTGAACTACCTGACTTATTCGCGTGTTCATTGTTTACGTGTTTGTCGTAATATTCCATGGTTTTGCGATGTTTTAATAATATTTCTACTGTTAGATTGCATGAATTCTTTGTTTAACTACAAATAGTGAGTGTGTGGACGCTGTGGAGCAATTTCTTGTGTGGTTGGGGGCTGCAAGTCCCATTCATAGCGAAAATAAAATGAACAACAAATATTGACCTTCCATCGGTAAGTTTTTGCTCAATTTCTTGTTGCCTAAGATCTGATAAACGAATATAAATACATAACAAATATTGCTGTGTCACTATATAGCTGAAACCAGTCGTAATATTTATTCCAATAGAAGTAATTAGCGAATATTCGGAAATTGTTTTGGGGTTATCTTGATCAGCCATAGTGACGTAAATAATGTTGTCGATACTTTTCTTTTATAATAAATTTACAATTTATCGCTTAACCTCAGCCATTTTATTTTTATATAAGCGAAAATGACTTTATTCAAAAAATCATAAAGATATTGGAACATTATATTTTATTTTTGGAATTTGAGCAGGAATAGTAGGAACTTCATTAAGACTATTAATTTACTTTTCTTTTACAGATTTCCTAGACGATGTGAAAAAAAAATGGATAAATTGTATTGGTAGACGAAATTGGACTCCAAACAGCACAGCCACATAATATGCTCCAAACATTTTACTTTGTATTCATTTGGTAATGAACCTATGAAATGGATGTAGCATGTTCTTTAAGTCGTCACTTAGAGAACATGCTGTTCCTACATTATTTGTTATGGATTGAACAGATGAAATGGTCTTGATATATTATGATATAATTAATGTATTTTATTGGCAATAAATAGTATCCCGTTCAAATTAAAACTTGATTTATTACATTACAGGAAATACTTATGGAAGTCTGCGAAGAAGGACATAGCGCAGTACTGCAAATTAAAAGAACCGCTCACCATCAACAGTAATCTAACATGAAGACAGGTATAACATTTCAGAAATATGTTCACTTGATATATGCGATACAATGATATTATATTAAAAATATCATTGATGCGATATCATTCTTCTAATTATCCCAGTCGGAAATATAATCGAGTGCAAATTTATTTATTTATTTTTAATACAAAATACGTAATTGTAGGATCCCGTAGCAATGGAAGTTGAAACAGGACCTAGTACATCGGTACAGATTAATGAATCGCCACTGATCTTGACATCTCGTGAAATCATCTCACATCAGTCAGGTAAGACATACAAATAAACATAGACTTATAAAAAAAGATGGACTCCGCGCCACGCATATCGAAAGTGAAGCACCCTACCGATCTATGTGTGCGTGATTTGAGTACCTGCAAAGACGCCGTCGCTCGTGTCACGTAATGGCGGCCGGTCGGCATACTATGATGTAAATGTGTGCGCGAGGCGTGTTTGTACAAACGGACCCGGCATACTTACTGTGCTTCACTTTCGATATGCGCAGCGCGGAGTCCATCTTTTTTTATAAGTCTATGCAAATAAAACTATTTACCTAAATAAAAATGTTGATAAAAAATCTTACATAAATTTTATTGAGAACTGTTTGTTTTAGGAATCCTTGACACAGATGACAATAACAAATTCAGAAATAATTGGATTCCATCCCGATTCAAGAAGACTGCGCTTTTGGCGAGTTCCTGGTCACCAGAGCCGACTCCAGAATCCTCAGGAAGTTCATTCGTACCAGGGCGGAATGATTATGGTGTGGGCTGGAATTCGACTAACAGATTATTAAAGTTGCTAGGCATTTTATTTTTTTATTTAAAATATTATCTGGTCGTTATTTATTTTTTTATGTACGAAAAGTTTTTGCCGCTTTGGTACCATTTTAAATTTTCATAATAAATTTTATTTTTTCACTAACACCCATTTTATTTAATCAAATAATTCAAATCTCTATTAAATTACGCTTCTACTGATTTAAAATAATATATGTTACATAAAGAGTATTAAAATAAAAATTATTAGGTACTTTGAATACCCTTTTTCCGTAGACTTTGTTGAGTAGTCTATGATGTAATCTAAAATTCAAATAAATATGAGAAAGTAAAAACATTTGCAAAACCGAATGTCTCCCACTTCTTTTCAATAAACTCATCAGTTATTATGGCAACTAGATACATTCGGGTTTAGCCGGGTCAGATTTAATACATGAAGAGCCGTCGGGAACCAAGGAAGACTTTGGTGATGATGATGACGAACTATTTAGTTCATACATAAAGTATTGTTTCATTTTGAACGAATATATTAAGTATTGGGATCATAAGTATGCTTAGTTACTTCAAAATTTTTGGTACGCACGGCTACAGATCAAGCTATACATTTCCAGTATAAGCTGATGTCGCATTGTATAGGATTTCCTTACAATGAGCGGTCAGTGTAAACTGGAAATGTATAGCTTGATGTGTAGCCGTGCGTACCTACGGTTATTATTCTCGGCAGTATAAGAAAGAATGTCATTGTAAATTCTATCGACGTTGAAATTTAGTGGGTACATCACTAGTCAGAATAAAATGAATGACAACCTACAAAATTTCGAAACGTCTTCTGTATACGTGTCCTTCTTTAACATCATAGCGGCTCCATAAGTCATAATGAAAAAAATATATTGAGTTCAGTTGCTATTTTAGCGCTACTTCTATGCTTTGTTATTGTTCTGAGAGATATCCTATCAAAAGTAAACCTAATAAATATATAAAGTGCAATACTTAAGGTTAATTTTTGTATGATACGATTTTTGGAGAGCTCAGTCCTGTTTATATAGTATATTAAGTCCATGAACGGTAGCGAGTGTGGAGGGGCATGCTTTTCGCGCCGACTCCGCGGAAATATTACGGCGTGAATCACACAGGAGTCTGGAGCCAGCATTAGCAGCGCGGATGACAGCCTTTTTGTGCGTTCGAGTTTGTGGCACACAAAATGTATTATTAATAATTAACATTTCAGGCGTCGTATGCGTTGTATATGAATATTATACAAATATGTAAATTCACTAGCGGACCCGTCAGACGTTGTTCTGTCTGAACCAAAGTCTGAACGATCCTAGAACCCGACTGCAGCGCCACCTACGGTCAAATTGTGTTTTCAAACCATCCAGGAAGCAGGAACCCATTGAAATATACACACAAAATTTCATCTAAATCGGTAAAGCCGTTTAGGATGAGTTGGTGACAAACACACGTAGACATATTATATTAAGATATTCATTTATAACGCATACGACGCCTGAAATATTAATTAGACATTTTGTGCGCCACAGACTCAAATAAAAAAATTATATCCCACCATAAACATTTTCATGTAAAATATTGCCAAGACGAGACCACATATAGCTCGCACTGACAAAAAGCTATCAGACCTCATGTAGAGCCTTGGACAGATTCTCTGTCTACGTGTAGAGCCAAGCTTCTAACTCTACACGCCCTAACTCTCCAAGCCCTAACTTCACAAACTCTACACCTTAGTCAAAATATGAGGCTTGGCCGTTTCGTTACTACAAGAACTATTGTATAACAGAAAGTAATGAACAGTGAA
Organism: Cosmia trapezina; assembly: GCA_905163495.3. Lineage (NCBI taxonomy): Eukaryota > Metazoa > Arthropoda > Insecta > Lepidoptera > Noctuidae > Cosmia > Cosmia trapezina. The sequence continues at coordinate 10,187,019 of LR991022.1, read as the reverse complement.
TACATTTTTCACCTTGCGCCCATGTGATGGTAGTGAAACGGCCAAGCCACATATTTTGACTAAGGTGTAGAGTTTGTGAAGTTAGGGCTTGGAGAGTTAGGACGTGTAGAGTTAGAAGCTTGGCTCTACATGAGATCTGATAGCTTTTTTGTTCGACTTGGCGGGGGCTTTACCAGATTATTTTTTGGAAAAATATATTTTACGTTACACTGGCAATACAGTAACACGGCAAAAAATAACAACTGAAAGTTGAAATGTTTACTTTCTGTGGATTATTTGACAACTAAATTGCGTTTCTTTTTACATAACAATTTGCATAACAAACACAAATCACGAAAAATATTTATAAAAATCAAAAAGTAAGGATACAATATCACTATGAATGTTTTTTTTATAGTTTTTAGGGTAATAAATACATGTTTTATGTAGTCTATAGATGCTTCCTTGTTACATAATACAATTAATGACCCAAAAAGTTTGCCAAAAATAAATTGTTCTAGATTATTTTGAATGACTAGTCATATTATTCAAAACACCTGAGCAATTGTTAAAGCCCTGTGTAAATTGGCATAATAATATTTTTTTTTATTTGATTAAATACATGTAGAGGAACGTGCCTGGCATTATGTATTTATGTTTATAGTATAGTTTTGCGCGTTGCGCGCGCATCGCATCTGCCCGACCGACCGATTATGGCGGACAGGCAGTGAAGAATGTTTGTCGTCTTTTCTAAATCAGAAAGTATCGACAGCAGCCAATGGCATAAACCGGGTTTTTTGTAAAAATTGTACATTGTAAATAGTTCTGTGTACATATAGTAATTATATTTGTGCTCGTTTTGTTTAGAAATTCTGTGAATAGTGTATTATTTTGAGTGTTTATTCAGTTCAGTTTTCGACGCCGACTAATAGCTATATCCTACCGTTAGTACATTAGTAAAACCCATATAATTTCTCAATTCGTCAATCTAGTAATTTTGTATCCTAGAAATCATTGATTTCACTTCTTGTCTTTGTTTCGATCCGTCAAGGAGACCGTTGCAGTAGGTGCAATATTTTGGTTTCCCTTAGCGGCTGTCATCGTGCTTTGATAAAACTACTGTCATTACAAAGACAAAAAGACAGATTTAGTCGCCAAATGTATTCAATAACGAGATCTGGTTGCTGTATGTAGTCATTTGATCATGTAAATCGGTTTAATTACACATCTGGCTGTATTATTATTGGAAGTAGCGCTATAATAATATCTATAGAGAGTAGATCGCGAGATATTTTGTGTTTACGGTTACGAAGGATCGAAGTGTTGTGAAACTGAATGCTCGAACCCCACGGTAGCCCAATGAAGTGGCCGGGATCGGGAGCGGAAGAAGAGCCGGGCGAAGCTGCTTTGCAGAGCACGCGCGCTTCCCAGGCTCGGAGCCAGGACGATGCTACTGTGCATTACGTGTTCCAGCGAGAACCACAGGAGGGCGAGCTGCCCTCGTTAGCGCCCAAACAGCGTTGGGCCGTTGGAGACGATACTATTGTTGAGGTTGGTTGATATCTCGATCATTATTCTAATGTACTCAAGACATTATAACCTAAAATTGCCAATTTTATGTAAATGTTTTTCATAATAAAAAATTTGTTGACTTACCAATGTTTTTATGTGAATGTAAGTGAAACGTATTCTTATTCAATGTTTGTTTACTATCATTTCAGAACCAAGATAAATGGAAGAATACCAATCCTATAGCCATGAACAATATGCACCAGCAAGCTCAAGTGCAACTTAAAAATTCCCAAGCAAATCAGCAGCAGTACATTAACCAAGCTATAGCTTCATCAGTTGGAACATTAGCTATGAATCCCTCAGTTATTGGGAGTCACCCGGCTCATTTGACCACCAACATGGTACATACCCAGTTGGCTCCATTGCAAAATCCAACACTAGGAAACAATTTGATTCAAAATAGTGCAGTGATGCTGCCACAGTTGCAAGGCATGCAAAATGCTCCACAGTTGGGACAACAAGGATTGTATGACATTCACCAGCATCATGGCAATCCTATGCAAGCTATGAATGGTATTGGAAAGAACACTGAACACCTCATGTATTTGAGCCAAGCTGGTATGCTGGCTCCTGGCACCAATCAGTATCTTCAACAAGGACAAAACCAACTTGGCCTGACACCAGTTGCTGCCATCAGGAACCAGGTAAGAAGTGCATTGTTATTGTTTACTTGTCAGTTGGCATGTGTTTTTGCATGAAGGTATGTGCAGTATACCTATGTATAGTTCAGTGTAAGAATTTGCATGTTTTGTGTATTGCATACCTATATATTTTTGTTATGGCAGAAATATATTTTATTGAGGTATGACATATCAAATTTGTATTTATCTTGTTACATTCAACTGGCTATTGTAGACTGTAATCTGCAGGGTTTGTAGTAGTTAGTATTTAAAAAATATAATAACAGTGAATGATTTCTCATGTAGTGTTTATTGTAATGTGATTAGTTGAATTATGTGATTATCATAATATGTGTAAAGAAATGCATCTGATAAAAATGTAATAACAGATTGACTTATACATAGAAATTTAGGACAATAAGATTACTGAGTCGTTTTCATTAGTTTGACTACTGAATTTGTAAAATTGTCTAGGGCATAGTTAAAATGTAAATTATGGGCAAGATTATTGCGACACATTTACAGACCAGTTTCACATTAATTTACTGAATAGTTGTTATTGTTCTCAGTTCATGTCATGTTGCATTTTAAATGTATGTAGTATATACCGGACCAATTTGAAAATAAAATCCCGTGAACACAATGACCATATCTGTTAGCAAGCATTACTATATCAGCCGAGGGCTGCAAGCAAGAATAGTCCTTACGGTGTATAGATGTTTGTTGTTGATCTCTGATAGCACATAATGCTATTTCATATTTATTATATTATTGCTATAAGTAATGCTAGCACAATTCTTCTTAAGTCCAACTTCAGCCTGCTAGTAGACTGTAGACTGGACAGAAAGTACATTTCATCCTAAGCTAGGCCATATTATTTTGCCACACCTTTCCTGTTATGAAAATGCATGATTCTGAGTATTTTCAAAATCAATGTGTTCTGATAGTATTGCACATTGATATTACCAGCATTTTGATTGTTTTAGTGCTAGTAGTCATATAGTATCAATAGGAAGTGTTATACATTTTGCTATAACATTTTGTAGTTGGTCTAGAATGTGATTTGTGTAAGCTGTTTTGGAGAACTTATACAGGGTGTAAGTGTAAACAGTGGCCATCTTTTAAGGGGTCACTGTACTCATCATCATGAACAACTTTTACTATGGGATCAAAAACCTGAAATTGCGAAAAAAAAATCTGCTGTTCCCTACATTTTGACAAGTAGTGTGTTATATGTATATCTCTGACTCACTCTTTCATTAGTTATGGTAACACATGGCCTCGTTTCTCTTGTGCTCCAACTTAATTGATTGAGTATCACAGAAATAAGTGAGACTCATCAAATTAAGACTAAAACTTCCATACTAATATTGAAACTTAATGCAGAACATGGCCTAAAAAAACAAGTTAAAAAACATTAACTAGTCTGAAACCTTTCATTGTCAGCAGAAACTGAACCAATGCCTGTATTTAATTGTAAAAAAAAATGTTGTTGTCTTCCTTTAGTTCTATTTTGGGGTTGTTCATGAATCACCAGATAAATTGTCCTGAAACTCCATAGCAACTTCACAGGATTTAATAAAAAAAACATTTGTTTTCCATTCTATATCCAAAGTCTGTTAGAAAATAACTCCATTTTATACCACACAACATGCTGTTGTAAGCAATAGATCCAGTGTCATTGTATAATCAATGAATAAGCTGCATTTATTACAAGCATTTATTTAGTTTCACCTGTCCCGGAGTCTGTCTGTAATTTAATCTTGCAGGTTAAATTTGATCCACTTCCCGGTTTCCAATTGAGCTGAAATTTTACATGCATATGGAAATCGCTTGACAATGCAATATTAGTATGACGGAGCTGATCTGATGACTTATAAGCAGTCTTACTAAGGGGTATCATATTACCCAGTAACTGGGATGTGGAGGTCAGATAGGCTGTTGCTGCATGTAAAATACTACTGGTACCAACCTCAACATATTTGGGAAAAGGCTAGGCGGTTGATAATGATGGAGCTGATCTGATGATGAAGTTGGAAGGAGACCACTCAGTAATAAAATTACGCAACCCTATCGAGTTTGGTCTTGAGTTCTTGACAAGGAAACCAGTCCTAAATGATATCCAACCAGAAATGCTTACTTTAAAAAAATATATATAATACACATTGTGGATTCCATAACGGAAATGTTATATTTATTTTACTAATAAAATTAAAACAACAAATATAAGAACAATTACCATAAACTAACCTAAAATAAAACTAAAACTAGTCTAACAGACTGCTACCATTCGGCAATGTTCCCAAAATGCTGGCAGTATTGCCACGTTGTATGGCAATGCTTAGCCTTTGGGCAAAATAAAGGCCAGCATTTTGGTCACATGTTGCGTCGACCAGACGCCCAGATAGTTCTTTATGTACCGTATATAAGTAGTTTATCAGCCATCTCTTTACCATAACACAAGCATTAGGTTGCTTAGCTTGGGACTAGATGGCGTTGTGTGAAATGTCCAAGGATATATTATTTATAAATTCGATTGGCCCCTGGTCCCCACGGCCCTAGCGTCTCGACCCCAAAAGGCTCAAATAGGTACCCGCTATCGAGGATATTTGCGCCTCTTAAGGCCTTCCGCTGATTCAGCTGCAGCACCAGCCCTATTCCATAAGTATGTCTGTAAGCCCCTCCAAATAAGTACATGTAATTTATGTGGGTTGGTTACATACATAATAATAATAATTTTCTCAGTTTGTCCTGCCCATGTAAACAAAACAGGAAACATAAAAAATAAACAAACTACTTAGGCCTAAAGTTTGAGTTGAGACAACATCTCTCCAGCAGAACTAGAAGGTGGTCCATTTAAAAAAAAAACCTGCAGATCACTTTCCTTGGAAAATGACAGCAGTTGCTGGTTTTATAAGAACATGCTTTGAACTAAATAAATAGATTTGTGCTTTCCTAGTCTGTTGTGTCGTGTTATGGTAAATTATAAAAGCACCCAGTCTTATAGATACCATCACACTGAAGTGTGTACGTTAAGCCGCAAGGCTTATTACATTATCAGTCACGATGCGAACCCCATTCACATATTTCGCAAGGTCTTAAGCTCGTTAGCCGAACTGAGAACTCTGAAGGCCGACATGACATCACACCGACTGGCGAAAAGCAGCGTTGCTTCCGATACCTCTTAAAAACTCTTTGTTCGCGTCATTTACATTGCGTTTAGTTCTTTAAACTTCACTTACCGCGTAAAGCCGCGGTCCCACGGCCAGTTAACAGACAGGCCGCGCCAGGCGATACTAAGCCTGTCGTGGCCCTTGCCAAGCATTCCCAACGCAGGCCTCGTCAAATTTTCATGCGTTTTTTGCAATTTGCAGGTCAGTGTCAGGTTGGAAAATTGAATTTCGTGGGCTACGCATCCACCTTATGCGCATCCGCCTTCAGGATAGATGTCAAAACTATATTTAGTAGCACTAGAGTATTACCAACATGCTCGTGGCTAAATAATAACAGCCGCACGGGTTGACCGAAGGTTACATTATGCTTGCCGCGGTTCGTTCGTGGATGGGTGACCATCCATTACATATTGAGACCCCTCTGTGCCTCGGAAAGCACGTAAAACCGTTGGTCCCAGCTTGTATTTGTGTATAGCCCGAAAGTCTGACAACCAGTCATATCAAGGGGTATTATATTACCCAGTAACTGGGTTGTGGAGGTGAGATAGACAGTCGCTCCATGTAAAATACTGGTATTCAGCTGCATCTGGTAAGACTAGAAGCCGACCCCAACATAGTTGGGAAACGGCCAGGCAGGTGATGAGATTACTACCAACATTCCTGTTACTGCTGCCAGTGTCATTACATGAAACATTTCCAGCTTTCTCTGGGATGGCAACCGATATTGCAGATTTCCATAGGCGGCGGTAAACAATAAACATCAGGTGGACCGCCGGCTTATTTGCCAAGCTGTAAACATGTAAAAAAATATTCCATAATTATGATTTTCTCTCGTTTGGCGCCTGCTAAACACAGTGGAGCAGTGGTGGCCCAGTGGTAACGGCTGGTTCCGACTTACGAGTTGTAGGTCGTGGGTACGAGCCCAGGCAGGCGCGTTGCTTTGTGTAATTATTTCATCACCGCTGCTTTTAAAACGACGGTGAAGGAAAATATAGTGAGGAAAGCGGCATGTCCTAGAATCAAAAATTCGACGGTAAACATCAGGTGGATCGCCGCCGGCTTATTTGCCAAGCTATAAACATGTAAAAAATATTCAATAATTATGATTTTCTCTCATTTGGCGTTTGCTAAACACAGTGGAGCAGTGGTGGCCCAGTGGTAAAGGCCTCTACTTACGAGTTGTAGGTCGTGGGTACGAACCCAGGCGGCGCATTACTTTGTGTAATTTAATTTATTTCATCATCGCTCTCAAAACGGTGAAGAAAAACATCGTGATGTCCTAGAACCAAAATTTCAAAGACATCATGTGATGATGTGACATCTACCAAACCACCTACACTGGGCCTACGTGGTGGATAACGTTCCACACCCTCTCACAGACTGAGAGGAGGCCTGTGGCTGTGTCCCAGTAGTGGGAATGTTATAGGCTGATTATGCTATTATGCTAAACACAGTTATAAATATTGTTATATTATACAATAAGATACTGCTACTTGACCCTTTTCATAATATGTAAAACAGAAAGAAAGCTTGCTTGTTTTTCGGGAAGCCAGAGCCAAGCCTGTTTCGGAACTTGTTCCAGCAATAAGCAGCTTACACTATCGTTACTATTCGTAACAAATCACTTTTCAGAAGAGATTTACCTAAGTCTCGTACTTGTGCCCATCCATCATCACTACTATCACAAACGGAATGTCTTCCTCTCGCCTTCCATCCATCAACATTTATATTTATCACTCTTTTATCACATGCCTTTTATCCCTTCCATCACGCCCATGCCAAAACAAACGATTGCGTTACAACTTTTCTGTAACTCGCCATTGCCGCCATCGTTTTTTTTTTAATTACAAGTTTTATTTAACTTGCCTTGTTAGTTTAGTTTGTATGTATTGGTCAAATCTTGCAAGTTGAATTAAAACCACTTCCTCTTACTCTAAAAAAAAAAATAAGTAAACATAACATGTGATTCGAAGGAAGCAGGAGCATGTGACAAGAAGTATTAAGTACAGCTTTTGCCCGTGGCGTCGCCCGCGTGGATGTCGGAAATTATCACATGGGAACATACTACCGAGATAAAAAGTATCCTATGTGGTAATCCAGGTCATGGTCTACCCATCTGCCACATTTCATCCAATTCCGTTCAACCGCGTTTTAGCGTGAAAGCGTAACAAACAAACTTACTTTCGCGCTTATAATATTAGCTAGGATGAATAAAAACATAAGAATAGAGGCAGACCAAAAGAAAACGTGGGATGGATTGTGCGAAAGATGATAAATGACTAAGGAGGAAGTTAATTCTGAGCTGAAGGCATGTACATGTATGCAAGAAAGAAACGTGCGCCGGTGCCAAATAAATTGGGATCAAGGCAGGATGGAGGATGATGCCTGTGTTAACCCAAGAGACAGGCAAAGATGTATAGTACACCCACATGTCCTATCAAGTCTCATGAATTTACGGTGTAAAAGGTGGCGATGATGAGCCTAGTACAATAACCGGGCATAAATCCAAACACTGCTGCTACTGAGAAAATGCTGATGAATCCGAGTACACTTTCTTTTACTACATGCTCAGTATGCTCAGTAGTAGCGCTTGGACCACTCTGCCACCGAGGCAGCCGGCAGGCATAAAAAATGAAGGAAAAACGTACTCATCATAATCATGACCTAACTAAATAATACATTATTATTGCAAGCATGAACTTTCGACAACCGCGTTTGTATCATCTAAGTCAAGGTTAACTTAACAAACGTTTAGAATTTGGTAGCACCAGGTAACACAAACCTTTTTTAACATTCATCAAAAAAGGAGTAGCTATCGTGGAACAGCAAGAAGAGTCTTTCACTCGTTACAGCTGCCGGATAGTCTGCGCTGACGTACGCGGTGGAAAAATATGGATAAAGCTCGATTCATATCAGCATACATCAAAGTGGCGGGCACGTAGTAACACCGGACTAATGTAAAAATATTGTTAAGCCTGCACTACACAACTCGCGAAGTTATAACGGTTGCAAGAAGCGAACCGATGTGCCCTTCTACACTATCGTATTCGCTTAACTTCAGATCAACTTCGCGAGTAGTGCAGTGCAGGATAGAACCAGACCGTATCCTCGTATCCGCTATTCCGCTTAGAAACGGCTAAACATAACTGATGATAAGAAACTGCAGGTATCTCATTCTGCTAGAATGTTTTGTCGAGAGACTGCGTGAGAAAACTCTAACTAACCTGGCATGGGTACTTATCACTCCCCTACGAACACCGCGTCCACCCATAGGCGTGGTGAAAAGAAAGGTACCGAAGAATACGCGCACCCGCGCCCCATACGTTCCTCAAATGACACATCGTATCGTATTTCGCGCATGGTCAAGTTATTTGCGTGCAAAGTACTGATAGTAACGAGTTTACCGTGGTAGCCCGAGTTCGAAAGTCTAATCATAACCTGTTGCCCAGTACTCAATAGGACTAAGGAAGCGAATCTGCCGATAATGCCTCTTCATTCTCCGTCGTAAGTTTAGGGGTTGCCGCAATGTTTTTTTTATTCATTTTCCCGTCAATCGTCACCTCATCTTTCTTTCCCTCCCTTGTCATGCATTCATTCATTCATTAATTCATTCTCCTGCCCTTATCCCAATCTATTTGGGGTCGGCGCAACGTGTCCTTTTTTTCAATTCTATTAGTCGTCGTATCGGTAGTCAACCCCTTTCTAGCCATGTCATCTTTCACACAGTCCACCCATCGTTTCTTTGGTCTTCCTCTCTCGCTGACTAAGCGAATCGAACCTCAAACAAGTTATAATCGTGTTGTTCTGACTCGAGGACAGTTCCGTAAAATAATAAAATTAGTTTCAGTTTTGGGAACCACTTTACAAACGTACCCGGCGATTTTATATACTAGCTATTTTTTTTTGGGTACAATAGATTTTTTAGTGTATTATTGAAAACAACAAAGTGCGCAAAATAATAAGCGCCGAAAAAAAAAAAAATTTTTACAGTACGAGTACCATTGACCTTGAAATCAAGGTCAATGACCCTGAGGCTTTCATCGTCTAATATACGAGACATTCACCGCCTCATCTAACCCAAATGATTCACCAAAAATAGAGGGGATATGGCGCTCGGCGGCCGCTGCCGCGGCACCGCTCGCTTCGCTCGCTCGCCGTCGCGCGTTAAGGGTCACTGTTCTAACCTAACCTAACCTAACCTAACCCAAATGATTCACTAGCAATAGAGGTAATGGTCACTATTCTAACCTAACCCAAATGATTCACCAATGTGAAGTTTCGGACGCGCGGGTGTGATAGTACAGTGGAGCCCAGTTTTGTATGTACCCAAGGTACCAACAATTTTATCAGTAGTTTGTTGCAAGTACATATTTTTTCTTATATAAAAAATATTTCCAAAGTTTTTTTCAAACGTGTACCGAGCGACATAATAATTTATTACTTTCATTTATATTTCGAATGTACTGCTACATAAGGTGTCGATTAGTTCAAAATCACTACCGATAGGAAGAATAAGAGCGAGCGCGCACTGCGGTGCGTTTCCGGTAGTTCTGCCGCACTGGGCGGGGCCTACAGTAACAAAACGCATGACCGCAGTGCGCGCACTTCAAAGACATTCCATACTTCACAGATTATGCGGTAGAAAAACGCACCGCAATGCGCGCTCGCCCTAACTCATGGTCTGGTAGCACTTCCGGCACTCCGGCCATAGACTCAATTCCTCAAAAGAACGCGCCTCCAGAAGTTTAGGTTCTATGGTTACCCAGTTTTGGTTTGCACGCCATCTATCAAACGTGAACACTAAACTTTGCTCCGTGCGACGCTCCCTTGTATGGGGAATTTTAACGCAGGCGCTGTGGTCGGCGTACGTCCTTTGTTCGAAACAAGTCAACATTGTATTATTTGAGTTTGGATCTTTCTAGTGTTATTTCGCAGCTTATGAACATAATAGTGTAAGAAATGTGTTTTATAGTTGTTGTGGTTAGTGTTTATGTTAAATAGAACTAGTGTTTCACGTAAAAAGTGTTATTTTCTCACGATAAGCTTTCGTTGTAGTACATGACTGAGCTTTAGGCGGATTGTACGCATGAAACCCTTGAGCGACTTTTTTTTCGAATCTGATGTTAAGGATATGGGCCCCGACATGGTGAGTTTTATAGTTTTATTTAGTAGAATACACAAGTTGGTTCCAGTTTTAAGTCATGAAATTACTGAATTCCTGGTTTTTTCGCGCAACAGGTCCGTTTTTGTTTTGTTTACTTGTCACCGGCGTCCGCCATTTCTGATTCAGAATTTGTTCACCGGTTTAAATACTTTAGTTTTTTTAGGGATGTAGCGTGGGAAGTCGAACTTCTATGAAGTATTGCGTGGATGTTATCATAATGATATCTCTCAGTCATTGATTTTGTAAAAATGTTCGTATAATTTCACAAGGTATCTGTTATTGTCGCCATTGATGCGACAGCGGTGTGACCAATTAATTACCCTTGTACTGCTCTGCTCCCATCCCAGTTATTTACTAAATATTATTGTTAGGAATTCTATTTTCTTCATGAATGCTTTATTCTTGTAAATACCTAATTGCAGGTTTTCAATGACAGTAGAAAACTTAATATTTTGTGAAACATTGTATTAGTAAATAACTTAACATTGAACTGTTTCATCAACAATGAAGATGTTTGATTTTCAACTAATCCAATTTTGGTCAGTGGATTGTCTTATGGGTTTTCTAAAATATCTACAACAATGTAATGTATTGAAGTGGATAATGTTGAACTGAACTCACAATTTTCTCAATAAACTTGTACACCATTTCTTGTTCCTGCTTCAACATTGTGTTCCTTTTCAACCAATATTACTTTGATGATTAATTTCATCAAATTTTAACTTATTTGAAATAAAAATACCTATTGCATTTCAATGAATGAAGCCGCAATAGCTATTTTTTTTTACTTAAACTAAATCTAAGCATTACATATTTGTTGAGATTTTCTTAATTTTCTAACTCAATTAGGCTAAAACTGATAATATTATTACGTTGGTCAAAGTTCTAATAGTATAATGTGTCATCTTGCAATTGATTCCGCACTTGCATATTCATTGTATGTTTGCAAATGTAGATAATGTTTTGGAACTTATGATCTTGTTTGTGGTTTAACCTGAATCAACATTAAATAAATACCTTTGCAATCACAAAGCTTGTGATGACTTCTTACAATGCTAATTCAAGGAAATGTATTTAGTACCTAATAGCTATCCATATTGTATGCTTCATTTCTTCACTACATATTATGATAATAATAAGTGACAACTCATGCATAAATTAATATTAATAGTGAAGCCTATCCATACATATTTATGTAATAGTCAGGTCAGGTTACATCTTGATAACTCACTGCATCATATTATTATAACAACTTACCTTTGATCCTAAATGTTGTTCTAAATGCCGCTTGAATAGGGTTTGTAACATTGAGTCTCTTAGAACCGTAGCTGCAAGGCGTCATTACAAATATATAAGTTCATAAATTCACAACAAATTAAACAAAAGCCTACACATCTACCCGTTAACCAAGAACAAATGCAAAAAGAAACTTGACTCCTGGTTAAAATCACAAAACTATGATGAAACAGAGAAACTTGTAGAAGTGTAAAATACTCATCACTCCCTCACACCACACACAATACACTTATCACAAACACCCCTTTCATACCTCATTAACGCTCACCCAAACACTCATTCACCCTACAATTATACATTAACTAAACCAATCTCAAAGATTGTTTTGTCTTGTACTTTTTATTTTTATCTTGTTTATTTTTTACTAACTAAATCTAAATTATTATATATTACTAAAATTACCTAATTATTAATTATTATTAGTCTCTTTTTCCATGGAACATTTATTCCATTCTGTATCTGGAGAAGGGTGTTGTTAGCTGCGCTACAGTTTATACTTTTGCAGCTATCATCGTTTTACTTTTGTATTTGTCTTGTGTTATTGTTCTGAAAATATTTTTTTCCTTCTCTGTGACTTAAAACTTTTAACAACACTAATAGCCATTACAACACAAGCATGTGTGCCTCCCTTAAAAATATTAAAATTCAAGAATCAGTTTGTGATTTTATTGAAATAAGTTATCATTTATAGTAAGTAAAGTCAATATTACACTTCAAAAAAATCATACAGGTCAATATGTAACCCTGGGAGCTGTGGCTTAAGCAGGGCTTGGACTAAACATATTCATGACTTTTATGCCTTCAGTGAAATAGTACATATTTCATTGTTGATCTAAACTTAATTATTTTCCTTGAAGTGGCTGAGTGTAGTCATGATCCATTTTTTGGGCTTATTGCTTGATTCACAGGATTTTAGTAAAAATGTTTAGAAATCAAACAGCTGTTTGTTTGATGTCTTGTGTAGTGTAGTTGCTTAGTATAATCAACCAAGCTGTATAGCTTTGCTCTCATGCAATTTCCTCTCTGCAATTAATATTGGTATCTATTTCTGGGTTTTTAAGTTAAGTATTCACTAAAATCACAGAATATTCAAGTTTATCAATAACTTTTATCATATAGGATGAATAAGTAAGATCCAGGAGGATACATGCAATGCATCTTTCCTAGCTTGTCACATCAAGAATGAACTAACAATTTTCTGTCACAAATTAAAAAACAAATGTGACAGCAAAATATGAAATAAATACATGTAAACATGATTTATTGATTTACATTTAAAATGATTATGATTATTAAAGTCACAATGGCATGCAAGTTACTTGCATACTTTTGTGAAAGTTAGGGCAGGGAATACACATGCGCATTGTGCTTTCATGTCAATTTACCATAATAGCTTCAGATTGGTGATTGTCACAATGGCACCAAGCTACTTACCTACATAGTTTTGTACAAGCTACAGGCATGTGTATTCATGCTTTAGTTGTTTTGTTTCTTATCTACATCTCTATACTGAGGGAGCTTAAGAGGAAATGTGGGTGCTCTTTTCTCCATACAAAAAGATACAAACGCTCTTGCCTGTTTTCTTTCTGGTTAATGACCAAAAAGCAATGATTTTTTACAGAAATATAAATATCAGTTACTTGTATGCCCCTATGTTTTCCTTTTTGATGATATATTATTTTTATAAGAACTAGAAACCTCCAAAAATGCTCAAAATTGCCTATTCAGACAGCTGTCAACAGACGCCTAGTGTAACAATTTGACAACTATTAATGAAAAAAGAAAAACATAAGGGCATAGTATATATCCTTCTTATTCAGTTTATGAAATATCTTTTAAATTGGTCCAATATTGGAGGAGGAAATAGGCGAGAGCCAAACCTCGAAATGTGACTTTTTACATAGGTTATTTAGTTGGATCTGCAGTTGTCCTTATCGCACGAATTCGAGGGTGGAGCGCTCGCAGAGCGACAGCAATACCTTCTTAAAATACCTAATTTTCAAAAGTCTGGCCACCCGCCTTTTCTCTTAATAAGTCACTATCAAAATTATATTGAGTGGAGGTACTGTAGGTAATGTAAAAGTCTGTGTAGATTGCCTTCTTGTAAAAGTAATTTTCTGTTGATATGTGTAAGTGCATGTATTTAGTATTTCTAATGTCTCATGATCAAATATGTTTTTTTTTTTAATTCTTCTTAATCATTCATCAGCATCACCCATTGAGTGTCGGGTGATACCCTATAGGTTCATGTCAATATGTGCTCGAATGCCATCCAAACCCCCTAGGTTCATAACTACTGTAAAACTGCGGTAATCATTGGATGATGGTATTTTACATTTATATAAATATGATATAAGTTTATATACATATGATATATGGTTATATACATATGATATTCGTTTGTATACCTACATATTATGTAAAGTATTGCTTCAGATCCAATTGTGTATCTTGTGACGCTCAATGGGTTAAACATCTTACTTTTATTGAAAGGTTAACCATAATGGCACAATTACATTTGGTCAATCTTCCGAATTTGGATACCTGTGGATTTTGGACTAACAAGTAACAACCATGTGCATCTAACATTATAATACCTTTGTAAATTATTTCTAAAATTTTATGTTAATATTTTACCAATTTTTAATATTGAATAAAAATTTATTTTTATGTGTAGATGAGAAGAAAACCTCTAGAAAAAACCATCTGCTACATAATTGCTACTATTAAATCATTAGTTTTGAAAATGTCAATCTATAAAATCTTGAGCTAGTTTTAAGTAACTTACAGCTGATGCATGCCAAAGTATAAGTTTAGAAATATGTACTTCTAATTTACTATACAATATATTGATCTAAAATACTTATTGTTTTTCCAATCTTATTTTTAATTGTATTTTGATCAAGCAATACACTGTTTTCATTGCTCTATTTATGAATTTTTAGAATCTGTTATCGTTTTTTAGATAGCACCTGCTGCAAAAAAACTATGGGACAAAGGCCCCGGCGCTGGCGGCGACAGCAAGGGCCCTCCCCACCTGCCGCCGCTACAGTTGAACCCCGAGCAGATGTGGCGTGATCCGACCTGGTCCGCACAAGGTTCGTTACTCCTCCACGCTAATGTTACATCACATGAAGCTATGACGATACTTTTATGCAAATGAAAACAACATTATCCTTGTTATTTTTTGTTGTTTAGTACTTTAACCCTTACAAAAAAAATCTGTTTGAAACCAAATTATGTAAATCTGCCTAGCCTTTTCCCAACTATGTTGGGGTCGGCTTCCAGTCTAACCGGATGCAACTGAATACCAGCATTTTACATGGGGCGAGACTGCCTATCTGACCTCCACAACCCAGTTACTGGGTTGGCAGACTTTCGGGCTTCTGACGACCCGTAACGACTGTCAAATATCCACGAATGACAGCCGGGACGCGTATATAGAAATGCTACTTCAGTACGTCCCCTCAGGCGGAGACGATAGAGTAATTTCCAGGCGTTAAACACACGTAAATGCTCACGTGAATTAGCATTTCTATATACGCAGCCGGGACCAACGCCTTAACGTGCTTTCCGAGACACGGAGGAGTCTCGGTATGTAAAGATGGTCACCCTTCCATTGTGACCGACCCGTGCGTCTGTTATTACTTAGCCACGAGCTCCGAAACCAAATTATGTATTTTAACAAAATCATAGAAGGGCAATACTCGCATAATAAATTACTTTCGTCAGATGTAAATAATAAATCCTGATTATTTGTTGAAAAAAAATGTTATTATTATAGCTGTGGAACACAATGTGGGCGTGCCAATGATGGGCACGCGACGTGGTGTCGCGTTCCCCGGCGGCGATGCCGGCAGCATTCTGTCACCCCGTGACACGGCCGGACTCGGTGTCAAAATGGTTGAATATGTACTTGGTGGATCTCCTACAGGTATGATCTGCGCCAAAGCTTATTGTTCTTTGAAAATCACCCCAGACCCCCCTGCCCTACCTTGCATTAGATTGGTAATATAGATTAAGGGAGATGTTCTCTAAATAAGAGACGTCGTTTTATTTTTCCTGTAATATTTACATAAACTTCTATCATAATTTCAGATTTTTCTCTATGCAAACTTCGGAGATAAGTCCTGTATTTTTTTTTTACATTTTTCAATAAAAGTCGAAAACTATGCGGCCTAAAAAATGTTTGAGAATGTGTACGGAACCCTAATAAGGTCTTAATTACTTAAATACATTCTTGGTAAAATTTTAAGTCTTACTAATATTATAAACGCGAAAGTTTGTGAGGATGGATGAATATTTGTTACTCTTTCACGCAAAAACTACTGAACGGATTTTGATGAAATTTGGCACACAGATAGTTTATAACCTGGATTAGCACATACTTTTTATCCCGATATTCCTACGGGTTCGAGACTTAAGCGGGTGAAACCGCGGGGTGCTGCTAGTCACATTATAATGCTTTGTCACTTTCCTATTTCACTATCCATGTTTGCGAACTATGTTTAAATTTTACACACTATAAAGTTAATAATGTCGTATTGTATGCCACTTTGTTGCAGTTTCATCAAGAATTAATTATTCACATCTCGTAGAAGCAGGTGGCGTAGCTACTGGCGGAGGTGAAAAGGTACCCGGAGTGGTAGCTGGATTACGAGGCATGGTCCTTGAGGAGCGTCCTGAGGACAAATCAGCCTCGCCATTCGAAAAGGACTTGCACGAAATGCATGAACATGGATCTCTACCTAATGGACTACATAATGGACAAGAAGATGACAAAGCTTTCAAGTAAGTATTTCATTGTAATTGGATGAATTTATTCCTTCTGTTTGTGTTATAATTTATAATTGTAGGCTTAAACATCTGAAAACAACTTCCCTGTGATAGGTTGACTTTTTTATTTTACTACCCAAACAAAGCAAATTATCAGTATTTTTCCCCATTATGAATCATGTTTTATTTACAAAATTAACCTAAAATCGGTAAAGCATAGCTGCTTTACCGATTTTAGGTTAACGACTCAAGCTATTTAAATTAATAGGCAGTATTAGAGACATGTAAAGCCTTCTTGTACTATATGGCGGGCAAACTAATAAATTAGTATGCAAAACAGGTCATTAGATAATGATTAAAGCTGAGATGTAGAAATCTGGTTAGTAACAGACCAGTATATGACGTAAAATACATGAGTTTTGGTTTTATCTTCAATAAAATTAGATGATATAATGTACTTAATTCACAAACAGTAACCTTAAACAAATCGGTGCCTGAAAAACAAATCTAATCTTTATCAATACACAAATTACTACGAGTCGTCGATACGTAAGATCGTCTCGAAGGCCATCGAGTGCCGAGCGCTAAACCGTTCGGCGCAGTGACGGAGGTACTGAGGTAGCGAGGGAGCGGGCGTGCGTGCGGCAGGCGGCTGTGGCGGGCAATAACCGCGCGTGGATCATGGCCTCTGTCAATGCCACTCGCCGCACGCCGCACAACCTGCGCGCCCGCACGATCGGGACACTCCTAATGTTTTATCGAGCGTCGAGCGCCCGCGACCTATGATTCACACGGTTAACAGATTTCCTTCACTCATAAAGCTGCGGCGCTATGAGTAGCTATCAGTTAGCTATCTAAGTTTTATCTGGTACCTAAATTCAGAGGCTAGTTTTATTTGCTCAATTAATTATTAGCTGCAGGGTTTCTTAATCCCAATGTACAAGTCCGTGAAACGAAAATTAAACAAGATTGAATAAACATAGAACTTAGGACTAGGAGCCCGGTTGGGACTTAAGGTGGATCGGCAATGGTTGCCCGCGAAATTAAAATTTTCTTGCGTTTTTTTTTCAAATTTATCTTAGAGAGATGTATTGATTGTCTCTTATGGTTATAATTATGTAAATACATATTTGTTATAGTAGCGAATAATGTTTTGATCAAGATACGACCTTAACTGACATGCAAATTGCAAAAAACGCAAGAAAATTTTAATTTCGTGGATTGCGGATCCACCTTAAACATATCTGACGAAATGTGTATGTAATAGATAACACCTCTGCCTATCCCTTCGGGAATACTGGTGTGCTTTTATTTTATGTTATGTTATGTTATGTGTAATGAGATGTTTGTTGCTGGTCATGTGGTATATTATAGTGAGGTGGTCTGGTTCCCCTGCAGCCGCACGCCGGGCTCGCGCCAGCCATCGCCGGCCGAGGAGGAGGCGGGCGCGCCACGCAATGGTGAGGCGCCCGCCTTCCCGCTGCTGCCGCCGCACGCCATGCCGCAGCCGCAGCCGCAGCAGCTACACCACATGCCGCATCTCTCGCATCCACAGGTAACAAACTGTGCCTCACTTTAAGACACGCTTGCACTACAAATCACTAAATGCATTTAACACTAAATATATTTAAAACAAAAAAAAAAGAAGCAAATTTAAGGATCGTAACAGGTGGCGTTTTGTAGTTTCTGCCTACGCCCATGGGAAGAAGGCGTGAGTTTATGTATGTATGTATTATATTTAAAATATTATTCTGTCTCTGTCATCTTCAACGATTGACAGAAACAGAACGATGTTTTAAGTACGGTATAAGCATTTAGTGATTTTTGGCGCAAACTGGCCTAAAGCATTTTCTATTTATTTTTAGATTAAGTATACTGAGAGTTAGGAAAAAGTTGGGCCAACTTATTTGCCATAAAACTATCAATCCGTAAGGTGTAACAGAAATAATAAATGTAACAAGAGGTAATAAATACAGCAAAAAAAAAACATTAAAAGACAAAATTATAATTTCACATCTGTAACTTCTTTTCTTTTTTCTTGACATGATCAGTTAACATCACCCTGGCTTCAAAATGTTTCATGTTGAAGAGTGAATATTCAAAATGAAAGCCATTACAATCACAAGTGTGTTAACAGAATTAAGAGTGCTATAGGTCCGATGTCTACTGGATATACTGAGTGAATGTGTATTACTGTGTTGTACTCGTTATTTATATGATTTATTATGTCTGTTTCAGCATCATCCAGGGATGTTAGGTGTAGCCCCTCTGCAGGGTCTGCCGCACCCACAACACCAACAAATCCACCCTGGTTAGTAACAAATTAATAAGTATATTATTTGCATGACAATTGACGACTATGATTAGCAAAGTAAAATACCATAATGAATTGATTTCAGGTATGACATTGAACGACTCTATGAATCAACACATTGAACTCGTTTTACAAATGGAGCAGCATCCACAATTTGATAACAATAGTTTTGCAAGCACACAGCAGGTAAGTTTTAATCTATTTGTAAAGTACTTACGATGAAAAAATATGTTGGTCAATTGAAGAAAAACTAAATGTTCTTACCAGTAAATGGATAAACGGACAGCACTTTGTTGTAAATAGAATTATCTATCCTTTTATAAATCACACCTAATGTAAATAATTATACTTTGCGACTGCTGGAGCTGCTGACTAACAGAAACTTTCAATAGCTCCTTCTTGGGGTGGATAAATGTGCATTTGCACATTTCGAATTCCACACCAATCCCTCTCCTCAACCGAAACCTAAAAGTATTTGCGTACGTCGAAAGCATCAATGTGGCTGACATACAAGCAGTCGTCTGAAAAGCGCCTGAAAAAAGTAATATCTAGACTCTTCTCATGTGGAATCAGGTACGCGTCTTCAACGATTTGGTCATGCTAACCGGTTTTGATAAAATTATACTCTTTCGGCAAACTCAAATGGACTCCCGACTTATTAGTAACAAAAAATATTCAAACTAGGCTGAGAATCGGCATTTTACGTCAAAATTACATAAGACAGTCCCCAAAATGAAGCGGCGCAACAAACTACAGCAGCATAGCTGTCTGTTAACTCAGAAGAACTTCGTTCCATATAATAGTATGTACAAAGTAATTAAAATAGTACTTAACACAAAACATTAAATTAAATTGTTTGCCATAATTATGTCAGCTAGCAATAATATACCAAACAAAAACATTGAAAACTGCTCAACTTAATACCTAAATAAAAGCCTCGACGCATAAAGGGCGTGCCCGCTTAGCTGTGCAATGCTAGATTATGTTCATAGAGCTGTAACTGTAAAGTCACAAATTATAATTTAAACTAGGGCCATATTTGAAACAGTCTTAAAAGGTGCGTATTAAAGCCAATATGGAAATGAACCGCTGCTCTCTAAAGAGGACTGGGC
The DNA here is from genome assembly GCA_905163495.3 of Cosmia trapezina. Lineage (NCBI taxonomy): Eukaryota > Metazoa > Arthropoda > Insecta > Lepidoptera > Noctuidae > Cosmia > Cosmia trapezina. Next base: position 10,167,013 of record LR991022.1, on the reverse strand, counting down.
GCAATTCACTAGTAATACTAACGGTTGCAAGGAATATGGTAGACCAAGCAGCTACATGTACGCTTCTACCGGGCTCTACATGAAATCCATGTTGACTTGTTGGCTGTTTCAGGGACCTATTCGATAAACCGAAAGTTTTCATCTGCATTATGTATGAATTTTATCATTAGCCATTTTCCCAAGTACGCTGGAGTCGGCTTCCAGTCCAACCAGATGCAGCTGAATAACCACTACTTTACGAAATGAAGTTACGATTTTGAGTACTGGAAATCACGACACTGTCCGGGGAAATCTGTCCACCACATTATCTTCGGTTGTTTTCGTCATGCTAACAACAAACAAATACTTGCACAGACATGACCCGCTAGCCAGGGTTATCCATCAGCAACTATCTCTTAAATACAATCTTGTTGTAAGTGGATGCAATACATGTATGAAATATGTTCATGAGTCAGTCCTAATCATCTGTCATATTTTTCCGAACATAAGCTGCCACCTATAAGTTAACCTAGGCAGCAGTGCTGGTGGAACCTGGCCTAAAGGCTGAGCACTTCACTTCAAGTTACGTCGCGTCTCTGTGACAGTCAGGGCATGCATGCAATACGATTATTCGTATAATTCGAGTATTTGCCACATTTTACTGATTTGTCCGAAGTATTCGTTTTTTTAGGTTTCCGTACCTCAAAAGGAAAAAAAAACGGAATCCTTATAGGATCACTCGTGTGTCTGTCTGTCTGGCTGTCCGTCTGTCCGTTGTTACAGCCAATTTGCTCCGAAACTAACGGTCCGATTAAGTTGAAAGGAAAACATTCACCGTCCATACATTTTTGGGCTTAACGTGAAAGTCGCCAAACAAAAAAAAGCTATATTCCGAAAGAATACCGTTTTTCTCTTCATTTTTAGGGTTCCGTACCACAAAAGGAAAAACGGAACCCTTATAGGATCACTTCGTTGTCCGTCTGTCTGTCTGTCTGTCAGTCTGTCAAGACCCTTTTTCTCAGGAACGCGTGGAGGTATCAAGTTGAAATTAATATTAAATACGTAGATATATGGTCCCTTGGAGTCCTAAAAAAATCAACCTTCTAAGTCAACGCAATAAAAAAATACGGCTATTTATGTGGCATATTTTGATACTCTCAAGTCAATCAAAAGCTATGGGGTACTTCCCGTTGACCTAGACACATGAAATTTTGCAAAAAGCAAGGTCTCATAGCACAAGTAAAGGGAAAAGTCCGAAAATTGTTAATGTAATTTTTTGTCAGGTAAAAATTTTTTTTTTTTGGGATTACAATGTTAAGTTTGTTCTTGAGATAAATTCTTTTCAACTACGGAACCCTTCATTGTGCGTGGTCCGACACGCACTTGGCCGGTTTTTTACTATGGGAACAACCCTGTAGGGTCATTCTCCATCAAGTTACACGAGTTCGAAAAATCACTTTTTCATACTTATTTATTTCATCCGTCATTTCGTACCAAATAAGTATGAAAAAGCGATTTTTCGAACTCAATTAACGTATTATAACATGATGTTTGTATTCCCCAAAGTTTTAGGCAAAGGTGTACCTACATATTATTATAGCAGGTACTTCCACATTTCGCCAATTCAATTAAATATTATTATATATATTGATTTAATCCAGGCACGCTATTGCTATCATACACGATTCTTTTGCTAGTATATTGAAATTGCTTAATTATTGGATTAATATGGCTATTTTAAACTGCAACTATAACCATCCCTACCGATTTGAAACATTTATATCAATTTGGCCTAGGCACCAAGAGTTGCGGTTTAGTTCAACCTAACCAAAGGGACTCACGGACTCTACAGGTCCTCTTGAAGACGACGGTTACGTAGTGCATATGCCGGAGACGAAGCACCCACGGGAAACGCAGCTTACCACAGACCAGACCAACAAGTCTAGGCTTGTGACCATTTGCCGTTGGGTGGTCGAAGTCATCAACGGACGCTTCAAGAGAGATTTTCGCCTATTAATTCACAATAACCGAGTACTAAGCCATATGATGTACTATTTCAGAATTGCTGCAGCTCTTTTGAATCACTTCCATGTCCTGGTTGACAATAATGTGCACGCCAACGAGTTTTTAACAATTATAAATGAAAGGATAAATCTTCCTAATAGATTAGCTGATCTTGTAATTATAAATAGGTATAATAATAGGAGGGCACATTTCCAGAGAATGACAGCCACCAATTCTACCAGTTCCCGCGATTTACAGATATTATTGACATTTGGCAGCTATCAATTGAACAAGCAAAAAGCAAGCACGATCAAACTGCAACCTACTTTGTGTACATCGCTGTAGAGCCAACTTTAAGCGGATGAGAGGCAATTCCCCACTATTATTGTAGGCAAACGAATAATTCCGAAGGTATAGAAAATATAATAATCGGTAAAAAAAGCGGCAGGAGGAGCTGTGACCGAGTTTTTTTAGAGTTTGTTTTGTTTATTTTTATCTCTGTTGTATTATTTAATATTATTTATGTTGTTACTTACTACAAACTGTTTTTACGTGAAGAGAAAGCACTAAGTCGGCGTTTCCACGAGCGTAATAAAATCGCGGCGGGATTTTATCGCGCACTGGATTTTCAACTCTCTGCTTAGCGCCGGGAGTTGAAAATCCAACAGTGTGTTTTTCGTCGCGCTGGGATGCACTCTCTTTTTGTTAGGTTGGTTTCTCAACGCTCGGCTCAACAACGAGAGTTGAAAATCCAGTGCGCGATAAAATCCCGCCGCGAGTTTATTACGCTCGTGGGAACGCCGACTTAATACACCTAAATCCAGTTCACGATTAAAATCAGTTAATACCAGTACTTCTGTTATAAAAATATGAATAAAAATAATAGTAAAATTGCTTAATTATGTGGAGAATACCCTAAAGCCTCAGTTTCACAGTAATTGATAATTGTGAAGTTTACTGGCTTATTAAGTTATTACTATAATTAGATAACTATTATTACTTAACTAAAATATAGTATAATTATTGCAAAAAATATTTTTCAAACGCGTATAAAAGCGCAGGGAATGACCCTACAGATTTGGTCCCATAATAAAAAGTGAAGAGAATAATACATTCTAAAGGATTGAAATATTTCTTTTGTTTGGCCGGCACTTTATAATTAAGCCCAAAATGAATTTTCTCCTTTGGTACACAAATTAATTTCTGTAACCCAAACACACGAACGTGCAACGTAATAAATGAATTTTGAATATGGGAGTTCACTTGGGGGGCAAATAAGAAAAAAAAAAATGTTTTGCAAACTGTACCGGTGATTTAACAAATGAAAAGGGATTACTGTGAGGGTCTCAAATTGATTTTTTTATAATTTTAAAGTTATTTAGAAAATAGACGAAAGTAATTGATCACTACCCCCACCCCCCCTCAAACACGCTGTATACAGGGTGGAATCTTTCAGCGGGGCAGTAAGGGTAAGTAACTTATCCGTTGCAGATACGCGAAAATGGTCTTAGGAGACTATCTATAATTTTTATGGAATTTTGATCCCCATTCACAGATTTTCAAAAAAAAAATATAGTTAGCAAGAAAATAGCCATTTTACACAAAAACATTCTTTGATGCCAATCGATCCTGTTTCTAATACTGATCAAAAACTTTTATGGGACCAACCATCGTTGGAGTACTCAAAAAGTCACAAATTGCACAAAACTTTTCCCTTACATTTGTAAAGAATTTGTGTAGGTAACTGAAATATGAAAAAATAAATAAAAGACAAATGATCACGTAGAATTTTACACATCAAAAAGAAGGCGTATTAATTTTCTTTTTTTGTTATTAACTAACGTAACTTGATGTGTTATTCTTATTTTAAATCTTGCTGTTTCTTGCCCTAAGATATCAAGTTCTCGAAGTGACCTCCATTTTGACGAATACATAAATTGATTCGTTTCTGTACCGACCTAGTGGCTGCTGACAATTTATTTGTATAAATTCCATAGAAAATTGTGGTTAGTGAGTCTTTAAGTTCTTTAACACTATTGTATTGCTTTTTGTAAACCAGAGGGGCAATTCTCGTATTTTTAACAACGTTCGCAATCTCATCTCAGTCTCAATCTGTCAAAAATTGTATAGCGTTTACCTACATTTCTGACATTTGATTGACGCTGGCATGAGATTGAGAACGTTTTTAGGTACGAGAATTGGCCATCTGTTTTCAGGTACAGCCCCACAAAAAACAAAAGATCTCAACCGTCACTAAAAAAGCTTTTGCGTAAAATTTTCGTACAAAATGTACGGGAAAAGTTTTTTGCAATTTGTGACTTTTTGAGTACTCCAACGATAGACCGAGAGGTGACAGGATTTTTCATAACGATCATGGATACGGTTAGATTTACTTCGATGGGTTGTAGAGGAGTCCCCTAATGTGAATGACGTCGGTCTGTCTGCTCTGAGTGGTTGCAACTTGGAGTTATAGCGCTTACAAAAGGCGTCATTGTTGCGAAAAAAAAACGATCAGAGAAATGGTCAGTTTTGGTACACATTCAAAGTATGGCGTCTCCGCAGATGAAACAAGTTAGTCTGCCGGCTCTCAGTGGTTGCATTTCAGAGCTATGATGTGCGCAACATTGTTGCAAATAGAAAACGATAGGAGAAATGGTCAGTTTTAGTACCCATTCGAAGTATGGTGTCTCCACAGGTGAATCGAGTTGGTCTGCCGGCTCTCAGTGGTTGTATTTCAGAGCAATCGTTGTGCGCAAGACGCTTATTTGTGGAGAAAGCCTAAAAAATACATCGAAAAACAGAACAATAGGCGAATTTTTCAAGTGCACGCCGGCCGGTGTCGTACCCCTACCCTACACCTGCGCCGAGCAGCACCCGCTGTGCGACCGTCCCCCCTGTAAAGGAATAGGGAAAAAGCTAGAGGTGTCAACAAGAGAAATGGTCAGTTTTAGTTCCTATTCAAAGTATGGTGTCTCCATAGGTGAAACGAGTTCTGATCTCTGATCGTTTATTTTTTTTCGCAACAATGACGCCTCTTGTAAGCGCTATAACTCAAAGTTGCAACCACTCAGAGCAGGCAGACCGACGTCATTCACATTAGGGGACTACTCTACAACCCATCGAAGTAAATCTAACCGTATCCATGATCGTTATGAAAAATCCTGTGACCTCTTAGTCTACTGGTTGGTCCCAAATAAGTTTTTGATCAGTATTAGAAACAGGATCGATTGGCATCAAAAAATGTTTTTGTGTAAAATGGCTATTTTCTTGCTAACTGTAATTTTTTTTGAAAATCTGTAAATGTGGTTCCGTAGTTGGGATGAATTTATCCCAAGAACAAACTCAACATTGTAGTTGAAAAACATGTTCTTACATACATTCCAATTATAAATGTAAGTTTGTACTCACAATATTGGGAGATTTACCATGTTATTTTAAGACCACAGACTTCTTTCTGTATTTTTTTCAAAATTTTAGGCTCAGTAGTTTCGGAGATAATGGTAAATTTTAGTCTACTTTCTTCAATAACTTCAAAACAATTTATTTTAAAATTATTAAAAAAAAAATATTTGGGACCCCCTTTCATTTGTGTAGCAAAACTTTTTTTTTAATTTTCTTATTTGGCCCCCCAAGAATTGACGCCATATTCAAAATTCATTTATTTACTTTACCTGTCCGTGTTTGGGTCACAGAAGTACATATGTGAACAAACTCAACATTGTAGTTGAAAAACATGTTCTTACATACATTCCAATTATAAATGTAAGTTTGTACTCACAATATTGGGAGATTTACCATGTTATTTTAAGACCACAGACTTCTTTCTGTATTTTTTTCAAAATTTTAGGCTCAGTAGTTTCGGAGATAATGGTAAATTTTAGTCTACTTTCTTCAATAACTTCAAAACAATTTATTTTAAAATTATTAAAAAAAAAATATTTGGGACCCCCTTTCATTTGTGTAGCAAAACTTTTTTTTTAATTTTCTTATTTGGCCCCCCAAGAATTGACGCCAGATTCAAAATTCATTTATTTACTTTACCTGTCCGTGTTTGGGTCACAGAAGTACATATGTGTACCAAATTTCAACTTAATCGGTCCATTAGGTTTGTAGCAAATTGGCTGTGACAAACGGACAGATAGACACACGATGACACGACTAATCCTATAAGGGTTCCGTTTTTTCCGTAACAAAAAAAAATAACACGTACGTACAGTAAAATACTTTATGTTGCCACATATCGTTTTCACTGTCAAAAAGTTCTCACATTTAATGTAGAGCCAAGCCAACTCTACAAGGCCTAAACTCTACAAACCTTACATCTTGGTCAAAATGTATGGCTTGGCCATTCCATTGAACTCTAACATGACACATTCTTACCATAAGCCTGTGCGACGGCCGTGAAACTGATTGTAACACAGTCCAATAAATAAATAAATGAATGAAAAAAAACTTCCTCTTTTTTTGTAGTAATGTAAAAACAATGTTAGTTTCGGATGTTTATCTACTTTTATTTTGTTTTTACATGTACCGTCCTTTATTTTGACATGACTCTGGACCCCATGTGGAAATTTTTCGTTGGTTATAAAAAAAAATTGCCGTACCATACATTTTGACCACGTAGGTATTGCACTTTTGTAGGAATCATGTAGTTACCGAATCCATGGTAACAGGTTGTGAGTCGATGTCCCTGTCACCCTGTATACATTATCAAAAATTACATGAAGTCAGTAGAAAAAATTAATAAAAAAAACTGTAGACTTAGCAACACTAAAAAATGTAAATATTCGAATAGTAAAATTGAGCGAATATTGTATGCCCTAGCCACAGCCATATAAGACGTCGCGGCGCAACGTACTTATGTAAAAAAAAATGTGTCAAATGCACTGGAAATAGAAAATTAGGGGACTAACTACACTTATTCAGCTCAATTCAGCTTTTTCCCATAAAAAAAAAAAAGTTTTGTATGGAACGCTGAACATCCGTTCGGGTTTCCGAGCTGAACGGGTGCTTACGCATCTCCATGCAAATTGTTTTTTTTTTCTATGGACCAAAGCTGAATTGAGCTGAACAAGTGTAGTTAGTTTTTAATTCACGTCGCGCCTGTTCAGGATACTCCATTTCAAATTCAATAAACATTCAGCTGTGTCGTTGTATGAATAAGATTGTTGTGTTTACCTCGGTGTAATGTAACTAACATGCGTACCGCGCTGTGCAGTACGGAGGCGGCGTCGGCGGCGTGGGTGGGGTGGGCGCAGGCGCGAGCGGCGGCGTGGGGGGCGTCGGCGGCGTGGGCGGCGTGGCGGGCCAGGGCGCCAGCCTCGTCAACGGAGCCTCCGTTGTGCAGCAAGCACCTGACTCCTCACAGCATCACCAACCCTTCGATGTACAGGTCAGTGTCTTATTGCTTATTTACAGTCAACCGCACGTCCTTGCAACAACGTGACGGTGACGAAGGCCGTTTTCGTAATTCAAGCCTTGTGTTACTACGGAGGTGCGGGTTGCCTGTACAGTACCCTACCCGGATGTTAATTTAACACATCGAGGTATAGATAGCGACTGTCACAGATATCGAGACATGACCCTCTACAAAGCCAAACAATGTAAAGTAAGATTGCCAGTTAAACTGCCGGTTACTAACTACACTACGGTTAATTTGCTAATCAATTGCTGAAATACGCCAAATTACGATGATCCTCTATCTCGAAGTTTCTACTGGTCTATTCCTAACCTAACTATGACGAAAAAGAAATACAGCTCCTTTTTACGGTTTTTTCCTAGTTGTCTCGGACCAGTCCCATCTGTGAGCCCTTAAACTGATTCACATGTGTAAAAATTATATTCGATACCTTTCCTTCCGAAACCAACTCCTGAAATAGTATGATATTTCAGGAGTTAGGCAGGTAGAGAAAGCATCTGTTTCATACATTTTAATTTGTTTAGATATAATATGATGTTCCTCGATAAGCCAGCTACGCCAAGGACAATACAAAACTTTATGATTATACAGGCTTGTATTATTTTGCAAAAATGTTCACGTTGGATTTCTGCACAAAAAGCTTAACAATTGTTTAAAAGAACTCATGGTTTTTGTGACCATTTTACTCTTTTAATAATATACTTAGTTTTGTTTTGCCCTGAAGTTCCACCACAAAAATTATAATAAATATATTGGCAAAATCTTACGAAAGTCCCTTCAAGTACTTAACAGCCTAATGTGGAGGTGCTCTCGTTGATGTCTTTCATATTTGCATCTCTTCTCTAATTTGCTTTTTTCTTTTCGTATAATAACTAGTGATGATAAAACTATAAAACTGTTTCTACTACCAGGCCAATTCGGGGCGTGTTTGCGTGCGCTTTATGTGTGCGGTTTACTCCAGTTTCTAGTTTTCAAAGCGTGTTTTACGGTTAGGAAATTCTAGCTTTCTCTCTTTTTGATTAAAAGTGGCAATAAATGTCGATAACAAATTAACCTATCGATACGTGTATTAATCGAACCTCTCTCGGCCCTAGTTTTGGCGTGGATTATTACTTTAAGCATACATGCACTGACTGGCCAATCAAAATAGTTCGTCCTGCTTGCTCGTACTTCAGCTGTTGAGAGATAATTCAGAGTAGCAAATCAATCAAGCTTCGATGGGCTAGCGCAGTACTTGCAGTTGCTTGACACGCATCCATATATTTTGGAGCCTGAAATCAAATAGAAAGGTCATGGCCCGTAATCCGACCCGGTTCAAAAATGTTTTTGTACAAAAACGAAAATGGTGGTAAATAATGCAGGCATAACCCACTTTTCATTATATGTAAAAAGAAAAAAATAATTCAATGGAGAGATCTTGCAGTAGACCAATAAAAAATGGATAATAATTAGCTGCACCAGCGGTTTCGTCCGTCTGTAAATTATTTTATCCCATGGAAAAATGTCACTGGGATTTTGGACTGGAGTTACGAAAGTTCAGTTCAACATGGTTTTAAGTCTAACTCCATCTCTACGTACCAGAACGGATAAGCCTGCAACCGTTTTAGGCATATACTTAACTAAAATAAGAACTGGTGAACCGGACAGACGATTAGCTACAAAATTCAAAATATCGAAAAGTACGTTAGAGAGAAAACTTCATATAGCTAGAACATGTTTAACTTATGATTTCGTTCCACATTTTCTTGGCGTAGATCACATAAGTCGAGAAGAGTTTGTTTCCAGAAACCTTACCATTCCAGCTCATATTTTTGGAGGCAACCATGACGCTGGAATTCTTGTATTTGACGGCACATGTCTCCATGTGCAAAAGAGCGCTAACTTTTTATTTCAAAGAATAACATATAGTCTACATAAATTCCGGAATTTAGTCAAACCATTCTTGATAGTGTGCACAGATGGCTATATAGTTGATGTCATTGGCCCATATGCAGCAACAACCTCAGATGCTACAATTATGCGCAGTATCATGCAAGAAAACTCAGATTGGCATTGGTTTCTAAGGTCTAATGATGTATTCATATTGGACCGCGGATTTCGGGACTCTATTTCAACAATCGAAGGTTGTGGTTATAATCCACACATGCCACCTAGCAGACCCAGAGGAGAACAATTATCAACGGCCGAAGCCAACAAATCGATATTGATAACATTGGTCCGATGGGTAGTAGAGACCATGAATGGCCGTTTTAAAAAAGACTTGAAAATATTTCGGCATACGTATTTTAATCTTGCGTTGCCTAATATGATGACGGACTTTAGGATTACTGCTGCACTAATTAATGCAACCCGACGTCCTTACGAAGACAGCGTGTACGTAGAGCAATTTATAAATATTATAAATGAGAACATGAATAAAGAGAATGAATTGGCACAATATGTACAAGAGAATAATATTAATAGGCAAAGAGTAAGAGCCTTCGTGCCTATTGATGGTAATGATCCATTTTTCAGTGATTTCCCTCAACTTACATGTGAGGAATTGACTTTGTTTACATTGGGGAGTTATCACTTGAGATTAGCCAGATCTTACTGCCACGAGCACATGCGACCAAATGGTCTGTACACACTAGAAGTATACAGACACCGCATGTTGGTTGACAATAAAATATTAATTAGAGGGAGAATACAGTCTCGACATGTCAGGAGTAAACAATATTATACTTATGTTTTGGTGAATCCAACACGACATGGTCGAGAGAGTATCGAGGGATACTACTGCTCATGCATTCACGGCCGCCGCACTATAGGATGTTGTGCCCATATTGCAAGCGTAGTATACTTTTTATCCTGGGCCAGACATCAAGAAAATATTGATACACCCGCGGCTTTCTTGGACAATGTAATTTTAGATATTGATGAAGCTGAATAAACATTAAAAAAGAAATGTATTTTATTTTCTCCTCCCTAAAACCACAAGTTATAAGATAAGTTTCATACTAGATAGATTACATTTTTTTTTATTCTTTCATGATCCCCATCAGCCACAGTAATGCGCCACTTACCATTGAAAAGTATAATCATTTGTCTTTGATTCCCGCCATATTTCATTTCTGTACGCCGTAGGTATATTTTTCACACTAAATGGGCCATGACCTTTATTTATAAAAAAATAGATACTTTTCTCGTGTCAGATAACACATTTGGAATTTCCAATTTTTTTTTTTACAAAATAGACATATACTTAATCGGTCTCTTTGCTTCGCTGTTCAAATCCTGTTTATCGCTAATCCAGGACACGCCAGGTTAGGTTCCAAGCAAGTTAAAATCAGTATTCTGGGACGTGCGGGCATAGTATTCTCGGCGTATTTAGTTAGATCCTGCCTAACAGGAGTAGCAGTGGTCAGGTTAGTATAGCGTGCTTGTCCCATTACAACGTCTAGCACGCTTTCTAACCAGTGTACGGCAGTATACCCCACAAATATAATATGTGACGCCATAGTTTAGGTAAATATATTCTTGTGCAACTTCAAGGGCCATTCCCTAGTCGTGGACCGGTTTCGGCACGACATGTGCATTAAACTAGACCTTGGTCATATCCAAACGCATGTCGAAACCGATACGTCCGTCGAGAAAATAGATTAAATTATGCTTGCAATATGAATTTTCCTCATAACGCTGTTAGGCGAGCGTTTTAAGTTGTATTAAAACTATTATAAATTATTATAACTTTATAATACATTGTGTATGTATGCAAATGGTCCTAAAAAGTAAAAACAAAAGAACGGAAATCATCCGCTCAAAACTATAAACTTTAAAATACAAAACAATTCTGTGGTGTACTGATGGCTACTCAACTGAAAGTGAAAACTTGATTGACAAAATGTAGTTAAGACCCCCGGAGGGTGTAAAGAGGTGAGAAATCATAAGCTGTTCTAGAATGCGCAATTGGATGTATCACAGAGATGATAATATCTTCCTTTCTTATTTCGACTTACGTGGTTTAGGCATTACGCTGTCTGTCGGTCAATCACCGAACTGTTCTTTATGTATAGAATAAAAATTATAACATATTAACTCTACGTCGATTGCACACCCAAGTGTTCAGATAACAATAAAAAATCTATTGTGTTTGCTAATTGGCGTGCGACGGGTTAAAAAACTAATTAGGTGCATTTTTCAGTTAGCTGGTTACCTATTCGCTCCTGTGACGGGTTGTAGCGGTCACAAGTAGATTAACTCAGTAACTACTTCCTTCAGTGTTGAACTTGAAGCATTCCGAGTTTGCTTCAAATCAGCGATGACAGTCCTTAGGAAGATTCTGCAGCTCTGTTATTTATTACTGACCCTCTAAACATTTCCTAAAATTCTAAGTACTTGTTAAACAAATGGAATTCCTGTGTGAGAGGTTTCCAATATAAAAAGGAAATTCTCAGAGCACTTGGCAATATTACACCAGTATAAAAACAGTGTATCTCAGGTCATGTCGAGTCGTGCCGTGAGAGTAAACTGACAATATTGTAAGCAACGCGTCGACGTGTTTTTATAGACGCGCCTTATTCATAGAAACCATGGGAAATATTTGATACTTATTGAAATGATACAAAAATGGCTAAGTCCCAATACTTGATACAAATAGATGTGTGAGCCCTCAAAAAAAGGTAACTTTGCATTTCAGCTTGCATTCTAGCCACGTGTTTAGCAAACGAGTAGAAGTCGGTCATTTAACCCGGAGCAAAGACCACTTTGGCCGAATTAGACCAAACTTTTATGTCTTGTGTTCTTTTCCTACGAATTATTATTATTTTAATTTTATGTGGATATAATTTATAAAGAAAACAAAAGATTTCATTTTAAAATTTTGAATTTTTGACAGTTGTTCCTTACAAAAACCATCTGACGTCAATTTTATTCCATGTATAAAGATAATATGACACGGATTGGCAGGATCGTACGAGGTGTCTCATCATAAGACGTTTTGTGCTGTAGTTACGGAACTTTAATGGCGTGTTTCATGTGTTCTGGTTAACTTATCTAGCAGGTAGTATGTATCCGGACATTCCGGACACCGTGAAACAAATGATCAAATTATACAATGTACTTATATCAAAATTATTATATGTTTGGCATTGGCAGTGTCGACAATTGCGGAAAGTCCTCGCTTACTATTTACATGACGATTTCTAGTCTAATGGGAATAAGCCATAATTGGCACTAGTTGATTAGTTTCATCTCCTTCATTAACTTGCTTATGAATACAGGATGTTTTATTTTGATATTAAAAAAAAACTTTATGTCGGACCTTAATCCATATTATGTTAGTAATACACACTACTTATTTATAAGCTATGTTAGTAAAAATGTAATAAAAAAAAATATTAATGTACCGGTTGCACTCACCTGACTCACCGGGTACATGCACATGTATAGGTAATTAGGTACCCAATGCGCCATAATGGCGCAACTAATCTATACTTATTATAAAATAAAGTCGCTTTTCGTGTCTGTCTGTGTGGCCGCATTGTTCTTCTAAACTACGTAATGGACTTTCATGCGGTTTTCACTATCATTTAGAGAATTTATTCCGGAAGATTTTTATGTATAATGAATTAATATTTAACTTAGTTATCATACCATTCATATTAACACACATACCCACATCCACACCTCAAATCTTCAATCTCACCAACACACCCTTACCCTTACCCTTATGTAAGTACTAAGTCGAAATATTTGTTGTAATAAAGACACACTAATGTCCGAAGTTAAATATTGTGTGGCAAATAGCTGAACACTATCCTCTGAGATACAGGTTCCCGCCTAGTTCAGGGGCTAGGGTCAATAATCTGTGCACCTTTTATGACCCCCACAAAAAAATAAGTTTTAATACTTGTCACGTACCTGTTCTAATTGTGACTCTCTATTCCCCTGTTCTAATTGTGACTCTCCTGTCTCTCCATTAAGAGAATAAACAATTTTTATTTATTTATATAATATAGAAACCTTCATGTGTTGTCAAGTCGTAAAAACCGTGCAATACAGGGCCGGGTCGCTAGTTTTGATATAAAATACGAAACTTTCGTAGGAAATTTTATCTGTCTGAACTTTCATATACTTAACTTTTTTTTAGGGTTCCGTACCTCAAAAGGGAAATACGGAACCCTTATAGGATCACTTTGTTATCCGTCAGACTGTCAATGCCCTTTTTCTCAGGAACGCGTGTAGGTATCAAGTGGAAATTAATATCTAATACGTTGGAATATGGTCCCTTGGAACTCTAAGAAATACCTATAGGTAGGTATAGGAACGTATTATGCATTCTCATTTCCTCCAGTGTAATAGAGATTCAGTTAATATTTTGCGCTTGTACACGTACACAACTGTACCTAAATTTCACAAATCGGTCCAGGCGATAGTGCGCTCCTGAGGCAATTTCTGCTAAAGTCTCTCCGACATCCGGAAGTCAGCAGTTCAAACTTCAAAGTAACGGAAAAGTCCGAAAATCGTTAGTTAGTAGTTTTATCTAAAAAAAAAACCTATTGCAAACTTACATTGCAGTTGGAGAATTGACCGTGACGTATATCGATGTATGGGAGAACATGATTTTCAACTACAATGTTAAGTTTGTTTTTGGGATAAATAATTCATCCCAACTAAAGAACCCTTCATTGTGCGTGGTCGGACACGTACCTACTTGGCCGGATTATTTTTATTTGACTCTGCTATACTCTACCCCCTCTTCTATAACCATAAGGGCCCTCGCCCACGGCGACTTTTTGTAGCGATGCTGTCACGCGTTTCCGAAACGCGCGACAGTATCGCTACTCGAATCGAGAATCCAGTGGGCGAGGGCAAACAGCTAGCACCGCATCGCGACTGTATCGATGCGGACGCGCGACAGCATCGCTACTGCATCGCTACAAAAAGTCGCCGTGAGCGAGGGCCCTAACGTGCACGAAATGCATCGAAGTACTCAATAAAAATGAATGAAAATAAAACAAGAATTATAAAATTTTGCATTAGTTACTTAATCGAATATTTTCATTCACATGAATTTAAGTTGTATCAAATATCAAGAAATCTTGGTTCCAAGTATAAACGTGAAATAAAAAATAAAAAACGGTCAAGAGCGAGTCGGACTCGCGCACCGAGGGTTCCGTTCCGATTTCTCAAAAGTGTGCTATTTAGAGACATCGTTTTATTTTTCCTATAATCTTTACATAAACTTCTATCATTAAATACACTGGACAGCAAATAAACCGGGCCAGCCGGTACCTTGGAACTCTGATTCGATTTTCTCAAAAAGTATATAACTTACAACTATCAAAGTTATACCTACAAAAAGTGCGTTCCATGATTATTCAAATGAAAGGAAACTCATTGGGATTAATCAACTTTTTAACTGTTTATTAAGGATTTTACAAAAAAGAGTCGTTTTCCAGTCATGTTAATCGTTAGTAATCATAAACTGAAAAAAAAAAATTAAAGCCAGAAACAAAGAAAAAATTAAAAAGAAAGTTTTGGTTAGTATTCAGTATTCCCTCCCCTTGCTCGGATAACTGCCAGCATCCTCGTATTTATCGACCTCACGAGCCTGACGATGAAATCTTGAGGAATTACATTCCACTCCTCTTCAATTGCGATTCGCAGCTCTGGAAGCCCTGTTGGAGCAGGTACCCGACCTCGAACCCGACGTTTCAGCTCATCCCATAAGTGTTCTATCGGATTCAAGTCCGGGCTTCGAGCTGGCCAGTCCATTGAACGAATGCCAACATCGCGGTCACCACTTGAGCAACATGAGGCCGTGCATTATCATTAGAGATCGGATAATCGGATGCATATTAACCTAAAGTTGAGGTGTTGGCTAAGTATGGAGTGGGCTTTTGGATTAAAAAATCCCAGAATTCCGGTATCGGCCAATTTTGACTTTTGATTATAGAATCGAATGTATAATTTACTTAAGTTCAGATGTTAGTTATCACTTGCACTTAAAAAAAAAAAAAGCCGGGTTTCCGGAACGAAAATTTTCAAGTTCTGATTTTGGAATCGAATGTTTTAGTTAGGTACTTGCGTTTAGGTGTTAGCTAATATAGATTGTACTTTTGTATTAAAAAAATCCCGGAATTCTGGGATTCACAAATTAATAGTTCTGATTATGGAACCGAATGTATATTTACTTACGTTTAGGTTTTGGCTATTAAGGAATGCACTTTTGTGTCGATCGTCAAAATGTCGCGATTCCGGAATTGATAAATTAAGTATTTTTTGAAAGGGTAACTTTTTTATCACTAAATTTTCATAAGGTGTTCTACTCATGAGCAAGTTTCACTATGGAATCAACCCGTAAATCACGAAACATAAGTCAGCTGATTCATACATTTTGGTCGAGTAGGTATTGAACTTTTGTTTCAAACCTCGTAATTTTTTTTGTGATTTCAGAGTTGGTCCCATAGTGAAAGCTGCTGAAAATGTAAATCCAAGATGGCGGCTTCAAATATTTTCAAATTTTTCGTCATGGGTGTCGTTTTATTGGTTTTCGAGGGTGTTAAAGCTGATAGTGACATTAAAATGTAAATCCAAGATGGCGGGTGCGAACATTTTCTAATTTTCGTCATGGGTGTCGTTTTATTGGTTTTCGAGGGTGTTAAAGCTGATAGTGACATTAAAATGTAAAACCAAGATGGCGGGTGCGAACATTTTCTGATTTTTCGTCATGGGTGTCGATTTATTGGTTTTCGAGGGTGTTAAAGCTGATAGTGACATTAAAATGTAAATCCAAGATGGCGGCTGCGAACATTTTCTAATTTTCGTCATGGGTGTCGTTTTATTGGTTTTCGAGGGTGTAAAAGCCGATAGTGACACTAAATTGTAAATACAAGATGGCGGATGCAAATATTTTTTTATTTTTCTTCATGGTTTTCGGGGGTATTAAAGCTGATAGTGACATTAAAATGTAAATCCAAGGTGGCAGCTACGAACATTTTAAAAATATTTGCATCCGCTATCTTGGATTTACATTTTAGTGTCACTATCGGCTTTAAAACTCTCAAAAACCATGAAAACGATACCCATGACGAAAAATTAAAAAACATTTGCATCCGCCACCTTGGATTTACATTTTAGTGTCACTATCGGCTTTAACACCCTCAAAAACCAATAAAACGACACCCATGACGAAAAATTAGAAAATTTTCGCAGCCGCCATCTTGGATTTACATTTTAACGCCACTATCGGCTTTAAAACTCTCAAAAACTATGAAAACGACACCCATGACGAAAAGTTAGAAAATTTAGCAGCCGCCATCTTGGATTTACATTTTAACGCCACTATCGGTTTTACAACCCTCGAAAACCATGAAAACGTCAACCATGACAAAAATTTTTAAAATGTTTGCAGCCGCCATCTTGGATTTACATTTTAACATCAATATCGGCTTTAACACCCTCGAAAAGCATGAAAACGACACCCATGACGAAAAATTTGAAAATGTTCGCAGCCGCCATCTTGGATTTACATTTTCACGTCACTATCGGCTTTAACATTCTCGAAACCCATGAAAACAACCCCACCGATATAGTGACGGTACATTCCGGGGACAACCATTTTCATTCGGCAGCTTTCTATTTCTCCCACGCGAGAAATACAAAGCTGCCGAATGAAAATGGTTCACGTGTAACAAACGGAATATTTATGTGATCCCGATTTCCCGGTATTTCCAAATAAATAAAACCACGTTATTTATGAAGTCGTTTCCATACCATGTATCCGATTAGTCGTGCATTCCCACATTTTCTAAAATCCCGGGATTTTTATTAAGAAAAAAAATGCTAAGAAGCCGCTTCCATACTTTGTTAGCGAAATATTAACTTTAGGTTAATATGCATCCGATTATCCGATCTCTAATTATCATGCATCAACTGCATATCTTGCCCCATATATCCTGCGTACGGAACCACATGGTCTGCGAGTATTTCAGTAATGTAGCGATGAGAAGTCAATCCACGTGTACGGCCCGTAGGTTCGATGAAAACTTACGCTGTCTGTGCAGTTAACGAGATAGCGCCCCAGACCATTACAGATCCTCCTCCATAAGCAACAGTTTCCTCGATGCAACACTGAGAATAACGTTCTCCAGGACGACGATACACTCTCTGACGTCGATCACTTCCATGTAGACTCACCCTGGTCTCATCAGTGAAGAGTACATTTACCCCACTGCTCTAACGTCCAATCTCTCTGCTCTCGAGCAAATTCAAGTCGTGCTCGACGGTGGGCTACCGTTAATGCTGGGCCTGTTGCAGCTCTTTTTGGAGTCAGATTCCGTTCTGCAAGTCTCCTTCTGACGGTATCTGAACTTATGACCACTTGGCGTACGTCACGCAGACTTTGTTGGACTTGAACTGCGTTGAGGCGGCGATTTCGGAGAACAGTAAGTTGGATATAACGATCATCTGCCGCTGATGTAGCCCTAGGTCTGCCCGTACCTGGACGGCGATCGAATGCTCCACTCTCTAAGTATCGTCTGTAAACTCGTTGCACCGAAGATCTGCTGATTCGAAGTCTCCGAGCGACCTCACGTTGCGCAACGCCTGCTTGAAGTAGTGCTACAGCTTGAACTGCTTCCTGAGGTGTCGTATCCATTATTGACCGAAAAAAGTAGCAAAAATACACGCGTCTGAGCAAACGATGGACAAAAACTAAAGAAATGATAAGAAATATCCGACTACCCTCACTGTAGAAAAAATGAACGCTAATCGTGAACTCTAGTCAAAACAGAGCAAATCGTTAGCATTGTGTTTGTTGCTTGATTACAATGTGAGTTGACGGTACTTTAGAATAAATTTATAGTCATTTTAATAATCATGGAACGCACTTTCTGTAGGTATAAATTGATAGTTTCAATTGATAGTTGTTAATTTTATACTTTTTGAGAAAATCGAATCAGAGTTCCAAGGTAGCGGGTGGCCCGGTTTATTTGCTGTCCAGTGTATATACATTTTTCATCAAAAAGTCGAAAACTGCGGCCTAAAAAAATAAAAAAATGTTTGAGAATGTGCAAACAGCGCTCTTTTATATGATACCCCACATGCCTTATTAGGCCCACTTTGAATTTTTAAGACACCCTTTCAGTCCCTGTTGCAAAAAAAATATTAATATTTTTATTTCTTTCTTATTTGAAAAATAGTTGGGTAAACGTCATCTAAAACTGTTCCAAATTTCAAGTTGTTAGCATTAGTAGTTCTTGAGATATCCAGCTGTGACAGACAGACTGAGTCGCACCATAAGGGTTCCTTTTTACCATTTTGGTACGGAACCCCAATGAAAGAAATTGGTCGATTCCTTGAAAAGTTCTTGTGTTAGCCCTCAACAATCATCAATCAGTTAAAACAAACATACTTGTATCATCAAATATTTTAAAAATTACCATCGCAAATACGTGAAATCGCCCGCTCCTCAAGTCAACGAATGCCAACAGAACAAACGGTATTTTTGGGGTTATTGGCTCATCAAGCACTTATTGTTGAGACGAATACACGTCATTTTTACATTATTATAAGGATTTTTCTGATTGTTTACATTTTATAGATATTTATAGATCGATTTAGTTTTATACCTTTAGTAAATAATTGAGTTTACACATCTTTATTAGAACATTCTTTCAATTGGTTTGATTTGAACAGTGGCATGTAAGCAACATTATAATGCGTATTTACTCCCACATCTGTATTGACGTCGTTAGAAATAATTGTCCACACAATTATTATTCATGGTGGACTGCAGTTGTTGTATTACCATAACAGGTGTGTAAGGCAGCGTGTTATTACGCTACGTTTGGTGCATTGCATTGTCGCATACGCGCTTGGCAATGTAACCGTGTGGAGATAGGTGGCGCGGTTACCGTTAGTCCGTGGAGCGTCGCGACGCGTGCCCCGCTAACGAGCGCCTATCTCCGGCCCTGTTCCCACGCCGCTAGACGACGAGGAAGTAATAAACCTACACCTTAACTGCACACACCATTACCGATTGTAACGGCTCACATGTGTGATAGAATCTTCACGATCACACTGTGCCATCGACCGACAATGCGATGTATCAATAATGTCTTATCGAATTGGCGTGCCGTCACGCGGCTGGGGACTCCTATCATAACCGCCTAGTGGTTATGGCGTGCTACAAATTTTTACATCCATTGGTATTGAATGGGTCTGCTTGAGGAAAGTTCGGGTTACACGGTGAAACTGAATTCATGGGCACCGTTTTAAGGTCATTGTACTCATCATTAAGATTAGACCAAACCTGAAATCGCGAAAAAAAAATAAGCTCATTATGTTCGAATAAAGGCTCCTACAAACAGGCGCGATTCGCGTCTCTTGTCGCGTCTGTTTGCAGGAGCCTTAACTAATCAACAGCTGGTTTTTTTTTCGCGATTTTATGCTTGGTCCCATAGTATAAGTTGTTCATAATTATGAGTACAATGACCTCTTAAAAGGATGCCCATGAATTACTACGTTTTCGCTTAGCGTTCCTTCTGACTTTTCATTTTACTCGGCTCCTAAGAGAAAAAAAAGAATTTTTCAAATCCGACTGATAGTTCCAGAGATTAGCGAGTTCAAACATAAGTGCAAAGTAAAAAAGCTCTTCAGCTTTATTATTAGTAAGTATAGATAATAGCAATTTAGAAAGGTTTTTATGCTCTCAATTTTAATATTACACAAGTGCTACTGTGATAGTTTGATGATTTTATACTGTCGTGAACCATTCAATTTCATGGATTACAACGAAACTGTTTCAAATGAATTCGATCGTAAAGATTTATTTGCAAACTTTTCAGAATTTTAAATTGCTTTGTAAACGACACAATTACGCTTCTAAACAAGACTGCAGGGTCATTGAACTGCTAGCGACAATTCAGCTAGGTACCAGCTACCTGTATTGTTCCAAGCTTGCAATTCGTGTGAAAACTGCAATGTAGGTTAGCACGACTATACGAGACAATATGCCGTGCCAATGTTGTGAATTGATGTCACTTTCAGGTCTAGAAGTAAACCTATTTTACACAATCTTTATTATTTTTTAATAATTATGTTCACTGTGGTTGAAGATGTTGATATCTTAAAATTTCAGTATAGATGTACGTACATAATTAACGGACGTTCACTTGACTATTCATTACTGGCAATTAATTCCCGCGGGTTGCGCTCCGCGGCGCTGAGATCGACCTCGTGGGAAATTAAACTGTGCACGGGCCGTCTTCTGCCGCCCGCCGCCGCCTCTTGCCCGGCCTCGCCGCCCCTACTCTACACATGAACACTTTCTCTTGCTGATTTCCCGATTTTTCCACGTGCACTTAACGTCTGTGGAAGCAAACGCTTTCAACATAATGAACTAATTGACGAAGTCATTAGATTTTCCATTGTCTTGGGACCTACGATATAATTTTATACTTCACGTTCTTAGATTACTACAGTTTTTCAGTGGATGGGCATGTAGGCCATTAAATATGCAGACACCTATTGAAATTAGTTAGCTGGCTCGTTGCTAGTTGCGAGCCCATGTGAGTGGCTCATTAAATATGGAGCTGTAATCAGTGTGGTGCTCGTAGAGTCCTCTCGTACCTCGCACCTCTCGGGCTCACAACCGCACGTTCATTGTACTGTTTTGATACATGCCCCCCATTTCCTAACCAACACTAGCGCGAGGCGGTATACTCGGTGATTTTTTCAAGTGTGTTTAATCCGAAACTATTAAGAAATAACGAAAAATACAGATTTTTTTTGATAAAAACTTGAGAACTGCATCAAAATTACATGAAATGATGAAAATGAGTATCAAGATTTTAAAAAAAATTGGTCATATTTTATACAATTTTTTATGGACAACTCGCACTTGACCAAAAAATTTAGTATGTTCTAAAATGTTTTCATGAAAAAAGACCTAATGGTTCCTAAAATACTTATTTTCCCCATATCTCGTCCCAATTTAAAACAGTATACGTAGTCTTTTAATTATAATAATCATTCCTTACGGAAATAGTTCAATAAATAAAGATAATAAGCTACATATACTAAAAAGTAACTACATGTACACCCTAGCGATTATTAATTATACATGCAAAAGTGTTTGTTAACTTAATTACTCTAACTACATTCCATAACTTTGCACATGAATAGACCCGAGTTTTTGATTAACACACATTTTCGTCCTGTAAAATCAAATATTTCCGAAAGAAATCTAAGGTGACTGACTGATTGAAACAAGAGCCGGTTCAATACTTATAACTGTATTTTTGTTAATAAGCGTTGCAATTGAAATCGTGTTTTATTGAGTGTTATCGTGACGACGCTTTCATTTGCCTTGTGTTGTCGGAAGGGGCACGCAGTTGAATGTTGCAATGAGGTGAACTGCCGCCGCGAATCGGATCGGAATCGCTCAGCCGCGCCCGATTGCGCCGCCACGCATCACCAACCGCGGAGAAATTGAAGTATACGGATCGCTAGAATACCCACCTCGGCTAGCAACCACTTGCGAAACTTCTCGCCGCTTAATTGTCCCGCACTTGCTAAGCCAAAATTGCGGGAATTCATCGTAACGTTAACTTCGATGCGCATGAATACTCGTCGAGTGGAGAGCGACCGAATAATTACATAATTTTAAAAGTTAATAAGTAATGAGCTTTGTTATATGTAGTCGACGCGAACGCGGTGGTGTTTGTACAAAGAACGATCTCAGTAAGCCTGAGGGCGCTCGGCATAAGCTGGCCGTGTCGTCCGGGCCGCGGTTATGAGATTATTCTCGCTTTGACGGCCCGCCTCGTCCGCGCCGCATGCACCGCGTTGCGCTTTTAGGTTGTGCTCATCTAGCTTACATTTAAAAACCTAATTAGCTATTTTATGACTTGATGTTTAAGCTTCTTTGCATTTCTTGTTATTCAGGTAGTCATTGAATATATTTTTGGAATCTGATTTTTAAACAGTTTCATCGTTTTTCTAGCTAGTGTGTACCTAAAACTAAGGCATAGTCAAATGATTCACAAAATAATAATAAACCCTTAGATTATGAAATGTCCAGATTCCTAGTAGGCTACCGTAAATTGATTCCAAATTTTAGTAACCAACATTGGTGACTAGTTCGATCCCCGCGCCAGACGTCAAGGAACGTTCGCCCCGCAAACGTCACGAGCCGGGTGTTTTAATTTTTTAAAAAATGTCAGTCTGTGCTGTGAAATCGTGCAAAAATTACACTACAAAAAAAGAAAAGCGCACTAATATCTCATTTCATACGTAAGTATTCAATTTCACCGTGTATTTCATAATTAAATTCGAAAACGAAAAAATAAGAATGTGACATTGAATTTGACACAATAACTGTTAAGTGTTGCCTAGGGCATGAAAAAATTTACCCAAATTTTCAACACCTCACGAAAAAAAACGAGGGATGACTAAGGAGTTTCATTAACATGGACGATGATTTTTTTTGTGAGTGTTAGTTTGTTTCTTCAACCGTATAGTTCGGAAGCGCTCCCTACGACACCCTAAATTGATTATGTAAAATGTAATAAGATACCCATCAAATCTTTTTAACGTGGGTTAGTTAAGAGAGTTGCATAAAAACTCATTTCTTAACTGCATTGAATCTGTCTTTAGCACACAAGTTTATTAATTTACCTCTATAAAATACAAGTCTGTAAATGCGATAATAGTGTGTTTTAACATTTTTACTTTTTACAAAATATCACACACATAGGTACTCGAGTACTTAATATGACGAATGTCCGAAATCGATACTTAGAAATTGAAATAAAATTGTTTTATCCTTTAAAATGTAATAAGCATTGTTTTTTTTAAATAGCAATTTACACTTTTCTATTGCAAGTTTAACCTTTTTAGGATATTAAATTAAAACCAAGTCAACTGACAGGACCTATTGCCACTGGTACCTCATTTATTGAATTTCACGCTGAGTTGAATTTAAATTTGGAATGCGCTCGCTCTTCAAAATTATTTTAATTTATTGGACAATTATTTATTGTGGATTTTATTTTTGATAGGTACTTTCTGATAGTTTGCTACAGAATGCCCAGTATACATTTTTAGGTAGGCTTTTAGTGTTTGGGAATTGGATGAAATGGGAGTAAGTCGGACCAAAACGGAGTATATGTTTTGTGATTTCGGGTCCTATGCTCATGTCTCTTGCCGGAACGCCCTTACCGATCTGCTCCGATTTTCGGTACCTCGGGTCGCTTGTCCAAGGGGATGGCGAAGTAGACCGAGACGTAACGCACTGGATCAACTCAGGATGGATGAAATGGCGACAGGTTACAGGAACAACTTGCGACCCACGGATGCCCCTCAAGTTAAAGGGAAAAATTTACAAGTCCGTAATAAGGCCTGTCGTACTGTATGGATCGGAATGCTGGGCAGTGAAGAAGACGGATGAAAAAAGATTGCATGCAGCGGAGATGAGAATGTTGAGATGGATGTGTGGAGCGACGAGAATGGATAAAGTAAGAAATGAGTATAATTATAAGAGGAAGTTTGAAAGTGGCGCCAGTGACAGAAAAGTTAAAAGGAAATCGTTTGGGTTGGTATGGGCATGTGATGAGGAGAGACGAAACGCACGTGACTAAAAGAGTGATGAATATATATGTTGATAAATGGAGAGGCAGAGGAAGGCCAAATAAAAGATGGATGGATTGTGTGAGGAATGATATGAAAGAGAAGGAAGTGAATGATAGCGTGATGGTTGACAGGGGAGAATGGAAGAAGAAAACGTGTTGCGCCGACCCCAAGTAACATGGGATAAGGGCAGGAAGATGATGATGATTAGTGTTTGGGAATTAATGATGATTAGAGATCGGATAACCGGATGCATATATACCTTAAGTTAATATTTGGCTAACAAACTGTGGAAGCGGCTTCTTAGTATTTTTTTTCTTAATATAAATCCCGGGATTCCAGAAAATGCGGGAATGCACAATTAATCAGATACATGGTATGGAAACGACTTCTTATATTATGTGGTTTTATTAATTTTGATCCGTGGATGGTTGAACATCTTTACATACCGGGTCTTCTCCATGCCTCGGACGTTAAGCCCCCGGACATAGTTAAGTATATCGGTGGGGTTGTTTTCATGGGTTTCGAGGGTGTTAAAGCCGATAGTGACGTTAAAATGTCAATCCCAGATGGCGGCTGCAATCATTTTCAAATTTTTCGTTATCGTCGGCTTTCACACCCTAGAAAAGCATGAAAACGACACCCAGGACGAAAAATTTGAAAATTTTCGTAGCCGCCATCTTGGATTTTAATTTTTACCAAATTCACACTTTTCTTTTATTTTTTTAAGTTCCTTTTCAATGTTCCTTTTATATTTAAATTTTCCCACTATCTTAGGGTAATCTCTATGCGCTGGTATTACTCGCGTGTTGCACACATACGAAAAAGCGTTATGTAGTACACGGCGCTCACTCACACACGTATAAAAATTGGCTTCACGTTTTATGCTACGTTTTGTACTGAACACGGAATCTGGACATTTCATAATCTAAGAATAAACCTCAACCACCTGATTGAGCGCTAATTAATTGAATAACGGTTAAATAACTATAAATAATGAGGAGTAGTGAACGACTAGATAACTCAATATTATAATAATTATTATTGTCTATTACTCTAGTATTGACATAAGCAATACCTAATCGAGGCAACTAATAAACAACAAAACTGAACGATTAGTGATGTTGGGGATAGAAGCGAGAGCAATAATTTGTTCAGCACCGCCAACACCGGAGATAACAGTCGCCTTATTGCCGGCGCCGCGCCTCCGCCCGCTAACTAACGCTTATTAAACTTCAACAACGCTCCCGCTGATCACTTCACCTTCTTGTTTACTCTCTAAACTTAGATTAATCGTTCGCCTGGCCTCGCACGTACAGCTATTTATCTTCGCAAATAAAAAGTAGCTACTCTTTTTTCCACCTTGCTTTAAATTTAGTTAACGTAATCTAAAACATCAAACTTCTTAATATATCTAGACTTACAATAAAACAGATCTATTGACTTAATGCTAACGCTGTGAATATACTGACAGAACGTAACGTCGTATTACGTACACATTTTGGCTTTACGTGCAAGGAGCGAATGGTGAAATAGATTATCATATAAACAGCCAACTCGTTGGAAATTTGCGATCGAATCGTGTTCCGTGAATGTCAATTTAAATGCAAGATTTTCTAAAATCAGTAACACTAGTCTAAAATAATGTGTGGTAATTCGGCCAGAAGGTGCTTAAGCCTTAATTTTTTCAAGTAGCGATAGGTTATATTATTTGCTTTTTTTAGTAACTTATAATTTTGTCAGTCATTTAATTGTAAACCAAGTATTTAAATTGGTTATTACTATTTGGGCGATGTGTGTTTTGTTTTTGTGCTCACACCATAAATTATTATTGTAAATCTATAGGTGAGGACTTGTAATTGGCTTTTTGGTACTATGGTTTCCTTTTTTGTTTGTTTTTATTAGCTGTAAGTCCTCCATGTTCTTAAATAAATAAATAAATAAAAACTTGCGTTTGTGCTTCAAACGGAGCAAAGGGTCCGTTGACCCCCTGGAACACCAGGCCATGTGTATTAGCAGTGGATAGTTCAATCCAAATCAGAAAATTAGAGATGATCAAAAGTATGGGAACTCCCTGTCTGAAGTCGTCAGGTGTTTCCCGATAGCTGTATCATAATTAGGATACTTCAATTCTTAGGGCCGCAAACAGAACCTCACGCAATACTTAAGAATTGCTTAAAACTAGTTGATTTATTGATTGAAACTAGTTTAAATGGTAATGCTTGAGTCTTCACTGAGGTTCTGTAATACACGGGACCTTAAAGTGATTACTTCCAGACAAGCTTGCACCACCGCCAACCACATCATCGCTGACTATCAGGTGGGATAGTAGTCAAAAGAGAGCTTATCAGTTACCTCTCGCACGGGTGGGTGTACAGTGGCGACATGTCAAACATCGAGATTTCTGTGCTATCAGTGCTATCACAAACCTTCCGGATTAAATGCTCTGAAGTCTAAATGATGGTGAAAACCACATTAAAATGCATTGTGTAGTTTAAAGTTCTAAGAGGTACCTACATAGACAGATGTGCATCCATACTGATATTATAAATAAATGCGAAAGTAACCCTGTCTGTCACCTTTTCACGCCTTAACGGCTGAACGGATATGGTTGTTGGCAAACAGATAGACCACGGCGGCGTGGGTTAGTTAGGACACAGAATACATTTTATTCCGGTAGAACTTTCCCGTGGGATAATTTTTGACCTTCACGTTGGTGAAGTCGCGTGCAGAAACTTGTTATAGATTATAAAGCACTCATCTGTGGACACGCAGTCGTACTGCACGCGCCGGTCAATTAAATAGATCGTCAACCTTTTTCACATTTTTCTTAATACTCATATTTACATTCAGTGTTTTAACAATGAAAACGTGCGCATTGTGTAACGTGCAGTTCAATGATGGCGTTCAGTGTGGGAGCTGCAGAAAGTATTTAGATTTTGGATGTGCAAATATATCTGAAGCTGGATGGAGAAAGCTGGGTGCTACTAGAATGGCGCAGTGGAAGTGCTCAGCTTGTAGAATCGCATCTCCAGTTGTACCCACTTCTGATCAAGCGTCTCTTGAAACCATACTAACTGAAATTCGGGATATGAAGCGTCAGTTACTTAATTTACCGGCACTAAGTGATGACATTAAGGTGATTAAGGATGAACTATCTGAGCTGAATTCGACATGTCAAGGTACTAATGGTAAACTCGATGAATTTGATGCAAGGATTACTGAAGTTGAAACTAAAGTATCTGAACTTGAGAAGATGCAGGTGACCATAAATGACTTGCAGACAGATCTGTCTAAGGTGAAATTCGAACTCTCATCAAATGATCAGCGGTCCCGATTAAATAATGTGGAAATCAAGGGAGTTCCTACTAGAAAAGATGAGAATTTATTCACGATTATTGAAGCCATTGGTCGTAAAGTAAACTATAGCTGCCCCAAAACACTGATCAACTACGTTTCGAGGGTGCCCATCTTCAACTCCAACGATAAACTTATTATAGTGAGTTTCCTGAACAGATACGTCAAAGAAGATTTTATAGCGGCAGCGCGAGCTGAAAAGAACTTATCCACCTCTGATATCGGGTTCCAAGGCACTTCTCAGCGTGTGTTTGTTAATGATCACCTTAGTGTAGAATATAAGAAGCTGCTAAGTAAAGTTAAAACCATCGCTAAGGATAAGAACTACGAGTTCATTTGGGTGAGACATGGAAAAATTCACGTACTCAAAAACACTAACTCCAAAGTACTTATAGTGAGAAAGGAATCGGATTTAAACAAAATCGCCTAATATGCAACCTATACCGTATACAATCTTTTCTACTTTATCCTTTTATTATATTTCATGTTGTTTTACTAAGATGTTACAAATTGTTTAGCACCTCTGCCACACTAATGAGCCCGTCACCTATCTTTTGTTCTGTTAAAGAAATCCTTTGTGTGCCTTATCGCCCTGTTCATTTTAAAGTGATAGCGTATAATAATAAGCCTTGCTCGCTCGCGCTTGCACGCGCTACGCATTACTGCTTGCCTACTCACACAGTTATTTACCGCTCAAGGTCGAATAATTCTTGCACTCCAATAATAATAGTCGCCGTTTGCTTACTTCAAGTACATTTATTCTCCTACTACCCTGTTTTAATTAATATTTTTGTGCTAAGTGTTATTTTGTTCTATTTTACTGATTCATACTCTGTTGTTGGTTTTTTGTGTGATGGCTACTAACATTAATATTAGTTTACCTGGTTTAAACATATTTTATCAGAACGTTCGTGGTCTACGAACTAAAACCGATAGCTTCTATCGTCAAATGTTAGCCAGCTCATTTGATGTTATTGTTCTTACTGAGACATGGTTATTGGATGGTATTTTGAACTCGGAATTTTTTGATGAAAGGTATATTGTATGGCGTCGGGATCGGGATTACGCTCTGACTGGACAATCACGTGGTGGAGGAGTTCTGATAGCTGCTCGTCGAGAATTATCAGTAACATGTCAACAAAATTTTCATTCTACAGCTGAAGATCTCTGGATAACCATACACTTGAAAAATTCGAATACGCGTAACTATTTTAACTTGCATCTCTGTGGAATTTATTTATGTAAACAAAATCTTGGTCTTTCCTTTTCTTCACAGTTGATGAATTTTCTTTCGTCATTAAATCGATCTGTGATTGGTAATGGTTCTGATAAATTTCTTATTATAGGTGATTTCAATATGAGCGGAATAAGTTGGGTCTCATCTGACAGTATATCGTTCGTCCCAACGAATCTTACGAGTAGTGATGAAGTACTACTTGGAGATGAGTTATGTACTCTTGACCTTGGTCAATATAATGGCGTGACTAACAGATACGGTAAAATACTTGACTTAGTCCTCTCGAACCAGGCAGTCAACGTGACTGAAAGTTTAAGCCCACTAGTACCAATCGATGATTATCACCCAGCATTGTTAATCACTATGGATCTTGTTGAAACACCTCCCCTTGAGTGTGCGTCACGTTTACAATTTTTATATGATAAGGGTGATTACGAATCCATTAATCGTGACATTTGTAAGACTGACTGGGAAAGTGAGTTCGCAGTAAGGTCAGTTGACGATTCTGTAAGATTTTTCAATAACGTTATCTATAATCTTCAGTCGAAATATATTCCTCAGAAACCTTGTCGTACTAAATCATATCCGACCTGGTATAGTTCCTCATTAATAAAAACAATAAAAGAGAAATATAAATACTTTAAAAAGCATAAAACCTATGGCAATAAAGCTGACGAAATAACTTTTAAACTTCTTCGTGATAGGGTAAAAATATTAGAAAGTCAATGTTACGCAAATTATTTGAAACTTACTGAAACGTCTATTAAAAATAACCCGAAACATTTTTGGACTTTTGTTAAAAAACGTCATAATATAAATGCAGTTCCGAGCACGTTCAATTTTAACAATGAAACGCTGCGTACCGGGGAATCAATATGTGAGGCATTTTCAACTTATTTTCACTCCACATTTTTAGATCCTAACCTTAGTCATGGTGATAGCTCTAATTCTTCTTCCTCTTCTTTTACTAAATCATCGAACTTGTCGTCCGATATCAGTCATATCACGGTGAATGTTGAAGACATAGTCAACTTGCTTCGTAAATTAGATACATCGAAAGCGCCAGGCCCGGATAATATCTCATCCAAGCTTCTCGTACGTTGCGCTGCATCTATTGCACTTCCTATTTCAATTCTATTTAAAAAATCTTTAGAGGCTTGTGTTGTCCCCAAACTTTGGAAATCGGCATTCATAACGCCTGTACATAAGAAAGGAGTCAAAACAGACATTACTAATTATAGACCGATTTCCAAATTGTGTATTATTGCCAAGGTTTTCGAAAGGATTATTTACAACCAGGTCTATTCTGCTCTGGAACAATCGTTTAGTCCATACCAACACGGCTTTCTTAAAGGTAGATCCACTGTCACCAATCTTATTTTGCTCAATAACTACATCACTGACGCAATGGACCACGGTAAACGAGTTGACGTTGTCTATACAGACTATAGTAAGTGTTTCGACAGAATAGACCACGTCATCTTATTACGGAAGTTAGAGGGCATTGGTATACGCGGAGATTTACTCAGATGGTTTTCCTCTTATATAGAGAACAGGTCGCAAGCTGTGGTACTGAATAATTATTTATCTAGCTGGGTTCTTGTCCCCAGCGGAGTCCCCCAGGGTTCGTTGCTCGGTCCATTATTATTTATCATCTATGTGAATGACATCGACTCCTGTCTGACCTCATCCAAATTACTGTGCTTCGCTGATGATATGAAAATTTATACTACTATATCATCGACTGCGGATGTGATCGCATTACAAACTGACTTACAGCATCTTGAAGTATACTGTCAAAAAAATAAGCTTGATCTCAATCCCAAAAAATGCTCGGTTGTAACGTACTCCCGTGGACGGTCAGTCCTAGCCACAACATATACTCTTGGCGGTCATTTATTACCTAGTTGTAGTACTATTCGTGATCTGGGGGTTCATCACGATTCCAAACTTATTTTTGATAAGCATGTTGATGCCATCGTCGCTAAAGCCTCAAAATCCCTAGGTTTCATAATGCGACTGTCCAGGTGCTTCACACAAGCTAAAACTTTAAAAATCTTATATTGTACTTTTGTCAGAAGTCACTTGGAATACGCATCTGAAATATGGAATCCATGCTATCACAAATATATTGACCGTATAGAGCGCGTACAAAAAAGATTTATAAAATTTTTATGCTTTCATCAGAGGGTACCGTATCAGTCCAGTGACTATCTCGTACTCTGTAAAAAATATCATCTCTTACCATTGATTAATCGTCGTGAGATCTCTGACTGTATGTTTTTGTTGAAGACGATTCGAAGTAACATAGATTGTTCTGATATTTTGTCAACTTTCTACTTCAATGTTCCCAGCAAGTCCAAAAGGTTCAATCCACCATTACGGGTGCCATTTGCAAATACCAACTACAGACAAAATTCGTACGTAGTGCGTGTAAGTAGGTATTTTAATAGGGTGTGCAAACAGTTCGACTTTGATCTTTTTGAAACAAGTGTGACCTCGGCAAAAAAGTGTTTAACAATGGATTTCTTTAGAGCTTAAATTCTTTAGACTTGTTTTTTTTTTATTTTTTTATTATTATTATTTTAAATTGTATTTTAGCATCTTGGTTCTCATAGGAAATAACTTGTTGTTAATTTTTAAATATTTTTGGTGATGATCTACCTGAATGTTATTTAACTTTTTATTTTTTGGCATTATTTGGCAGTGTGTATATTTTGTTCCACAGTACATTTATACCAGACAAGCTCTAGACGTGGAGACTTGTAATTGGCTGTCTGACTATCATACTGTTATTTATCACCATTGTATTTAGCTGTAAGTCTTCCAAAGTCTTTAAATAAATAAATAAATAAATAAATAAATAAAAAAACAGATCTGCTAGCCTTTTATTTGATTTGCAGCCAACATCATCTTGAAGAACTTTTTTTCGCTATTTCTTGATGCTCTTCTACAGATTCTTTGTTGAACCATTTTGCACTTGCCCGATATAAAACTGCAGTTTTTGCTTTAACAAACGATCAAAACTTATGTAATCTATCCGATGAGCGATTTGATTACAATCAACAATCATTTGAGTGGAACGCAAAGAAAAATTGAGATGTTCTTTTTTCTTTTGTTGCTTCAAATGCGGAAGTAGGCATTGTGCCTACTTCATCTATCTATCTATCATGTTTCATTAGCTAATCTTAATAAGGCGCCTGATATTTAAATGCTGAAGTTTAGAGACCAATGAACTAACAAAATCCTTTTGCCACTTAGCCCTTCATTTTGTCACAGGCAATTTTGCCGTACATATTTAAGAGGAAAAACCGACCAAGTGAGTGTCCGGCCGACCGGCCAAGTTGGGATGAATTTTTTAATAACAAACTTAACATTGTAGTTGAAAACCATGTCCTCCCATACATTCCAACTGCAAATGTTAGGTGGTCGACCATTCTCGATAACGGCCTATCCAACGATATCCCACTCGATGGGATACAATTTTTTTTCAATAAGTATTTTATTTGATCACTTTGTCGGGGTGATAACTTTTTTTTAAATTATTGAATTAACTTTAATTAACAAAATCAAAATTTGTAAAAATAAAAAACAAAAAAAAAATTTGCAATAGGTACTTTCATTAATCCCTCTCACAGTACTTCTGACATGCCAATAATATCTTCGTCCATTCATCCGCAAACAGATCGTTTGTTGAATTAGAATCCAAGAGATCATTAAGTGCGGCCAGAGTGCGAGGTACTGGGGACTTAGCACGCGCAACAGTGCGACATTGGGGCACAGCAAACAGCCTGTGTTTTCTGCCGCGGCACTAATTGTCTGGGACGAAGAAGCGAGCCAGCACAGCATGCAGATCGTGCTCGCCTTACCTCTAATGAGTTATATCCGAGGCATCCCAATAGAAATTTAGTCGGATAGAGGTAAGGATAATAACCATGCATCCGCTTGTATAAAAACCTAAGGAACGCTTTTTGTACCTTTTCCAGTAAAAGCGCATAGGTACGTTCGTGTGGATTCCACACGCAGGAGCTGGATTCTAATTTGCTACGTACAAGTGCATTAAAAACAATTTTGATGGCATGTGTGGTGCGAAAATCGCGGCAATTACGTAGAACAAAGCCCAACCTTTTATAGGATTCTTTAGCTACCGTGGCAATATGGTCGTGGAAGGTGAGTTTTCGGTCGAATGTGACTCCCAGATCTGTCATGGCCGTTGTTTTCATGATGACATTGTTATTTAAATTGTATTCAAAATTCACTGGGTGCCGCATTCGACCGAATGTCATAGCGAAACATTTAGATGAATTAAATTCCATCTTATTGTCCACTTGTAAATCGCATCTATGTCTTGCTGCAGTAGCAAACAGTCACGCCCGGAGTTTATTTCAAGGTACAACTTCAGGTCATCAGCATATAACAGACATCTTGCATGACGGAGAACTTGGGGAAGATCATTTACCATGATTAAAAATAATAAATGTGTATACCCAATGCAAATTACACTTTCTAGTACAGTTCTAGTAGTAGTCTATGAGCTAAGCCGCGGACAGACAGACGGACATTGCGAATCTATAAGGGTTCCTTGTTGACTATGGAACTTTAAAAAAGTTGCATTACTATTTACTACTTTTGTGAATATTTTGCTCCTCTGACGTTGTGCAGGCAGTCGGTAGCCATTCGTCCAAAAAAAATATTATGATAACCGCATCTATCATTTAATTGTGACACGTGGAGTAGTATCGACCATTAGGTTTTATGGTATAAGTGATATTGTTCGCGCCAGGTAAATTGCCACTTTACAAAAGTTGTGATTTATGTTCGGCTTTGAAAGTGTACGATGCGAGCTATGTGAAGAAACAAAGGAAGTCATTTAAACCGCCCGCGAGACAGTCACGCGACCGACGACGTGCACAGTGCGGTCTCCACTATCTATTGTTTTATTTCATGCTGCTACCCCTTTTCATAATTCACTTGGTTGTTATTTTGACTTTCGATCTTATGCTCTGCTAGAGTTAGAACGGTTTGTCCCTGACAAAAACGGCGTAATCCATTTCAGCATGGTAGTAAAATATAATTATAATTAATAACGAGGCGGTCTCCCAGCACGGGCTGTTGACTCAGGGGTGAGTCGCAAACTCCGGTGAAACATTGGCTCCACCGTCAAGGTAGCAACACGCACAATGGCCACTATGTTTGCTCGCCTCGGCCGTGTTGTGCTGTTGTGTCGTTTTGCTATAGCCATGAGCGATCGCCACCTAGTGTTGTGGCCAGAAACGTGATTAAATTTACAACGACATCAATATTTTATGCGTGTTTACTGAGCCGTTGCCTATTTATGCTAACTCATATTCTTAACTACGTCTGTTAACAATATTGTTTAATTTCATCTTTCATTATTCTTAGGTGCAACGCAGACGACACGCTTTTTGTGCGATCGAGTCTGTGTCTGACAAAATGTCTGCATGGCACACAAAAAGTCCGTCGCGGATTGTACGTAGACTCAACACACACGTCGCACATCTTCGATCATTCTGTCGGCCGAACTGTAGGAAAGTAGACGCTATGTCCCCCACTTAAGGTGCAGCGAAGACGACAGACTTTTCGTGCGATACTAAAAGTGTGTGTCATCTGCGTTAGCGCGTGTTGAAGCAAACGTTCTATTTTTTTCGCGCACTTTTGTGTGGCGCGGCGCGATCGGCTAGAATGACACGGATTTTTTGTGCGCCGGACTTTTTGCGCGTCGTGTGCGTTACTGCATATAATTGCTTAGGTTCTATTTTCACAGACTAAAAAGTGCGTCACGGGACTTCTGCAAAAAAAAGTTCCTAAAAGTGTGCGCCGTCTGCCTTAGCGAATGTTGAATCAAACGTTCTATTTTTTTCGCACACTTGTGCGGCGCGTCGTGTGCGTTACTGCATATAATTGCTTACACTAGAAAGGTTTAGGTAGTTAAATAAAGGTAAACAATCTTGATGTCCTTTTTATGTTTTTTATTTAAAATCTCAGTTTAAAAATAAAATGCAACTAAAAACCAATGTAAATACAACAATAATGATTACTAAACGAATTGAACCATTAGTTTAAGCAGTAGTTTATTTGTTTAATATGTGTTTGTGTATAAGTTTAATATGTGTTTGTGTATAAAATCACATCAAGATTGTTTACCTTTATTTAACTACCTAAACCTTTGTATTATAGGTTTTATTTTCACAGACTAAAAAGTGCGTCACGAATAGTCTGTCGTCTGCCCTGCACCTTATTCTAGCAGTAGAGCAACATGTAGATGCTGCTCTATACTGCAAGAAAAACAAAAAAATGTTACAATAACCTTATTCCTGTTGTCAAGGGATTGACTATAGGTATCAAGCCTTAGTGGATCTCCTAATTATTGCATCAAAATTAAAATATCTATACTTAGACTAATGAATGCTGAAAAGATTTTACTTAACTATTGTAAATGTTTCAGGCATCAATAAAAAACGAGTCGGCTTCTAACACGACTAATATCGGCTAGAAACCTCTTTATATTTGTAGCAGATTTCACAAAAGGATTTGTTGCCGCCAACCCGCGGTCACAGCGAGGATTTTCGTTGTCACCATTGGCACATCCCGGCTTAATGTAGAAACCCAGATTAATGAGATGAGCCTTGCTGTGCCCTCTCCCCTGTACCCGTCTCTCGACTTACATTTTATGAATGACTGTGCGTTTTGTTTGACGGTAAAGAGGTCTATTAAATATCTACTCGTGTCTAAATTTTAAACGACTAACCATTGCATAATTTCCGCCTTCCCCCTATTTTATTGAAAACTATTATAATACATCGCGTGATTGAGTGAAATGATTATTGTAGATATCAAGTAGTATTTTCAACGCAGCGCAGCCACGTATAGGCAGGAGAAGCCGTACTGTCCAAGTTATTTGCACGTAAGTTGCGTGTTCAAGTTGCTGTTTTTCTATAGAAGACCATTTGTGAACAAGCTAGTTGTTAATAGAATTGGGGACGGAAGTTTTCAATAGGCACGTACAAATTTAACACGTTTCAATTTCACGTGTTGTATTAAACTGGATTGAGGGATCGAATTATTTAGGATAGGTTTTCGTCGATATCCCCCTCCCTCAGTTAAACATACCTATCAGAACAAAGTCACCATAAAGTAAATATCGCTGCGCTTCTGTTGTAAATACAGGGCAAAAGTAACTATTTATTTACTTGTACATACATCTTTAGTGTCCGTTTTACAAATAAGTTAGCAGTAGGGACCTGCTAGTTTTGTTATCAATATCATAGAACGGCTCGCGTATGACTAGTTTTCGTATTATTTCGATCAAAGTATGTTGTTAGGTTTTAATTGAGGCTATTTTTATTTTGTGTAAGTTTTCTCGACTTGCCCTGTCCTAGAACTCCTAATTTAAAAACAGTAGGTAAGAGTAAGGCCTATCACCTTTGATAGTATCAAACGTGTTTGTTATAGGAGATTTAAACATAGTGCTAAAGATCAAGGTTAATTTAACTCATTCATTTACCACTACGACTAATTTGATACTTGTTAGAGGTTTATTCGAAACTGTTTATTTGTTAAATGTTTTTGCTCAATGCATATGTTTGAATTTCACACAATCTTTTCCCAATTGTGAAAATGAAATTCTAAACGATTTCATATAACGTCGTTTTCGACACTGTTAGTAGGTAACGCAATTAATACAATAATAAGTAAGTCTAGGCATTGTATGCGACTCCGTTCGAACGAAAATCTGAAAACAGCTGCAAGAACAGAATTCATAGGGAAATTGGGAGTCGGAGACAGCTCAAACCTTTACCAGGACTTCAAACATTTTCTGTAACAGTTGTACATCAGATAGAAATAAGGCATAAATATTGTGCCATCAACACCCAAAGCGAAACAGCAAGGCTTTAGCTTTCGACGGGGGCGACCGCCCTTAGAAATAAGGCATAAATATTGTGCCATCAACACCCAAAGCGAAACAGCAAGGCTTTAGCTTTCGACGGGGGCGACCGCCCTTAGAAATAAGGCATACATATTGTGCCATCAACACCCAAGGCGAAACAGCAAGGCTTCAGCTTTCGACGTGGGCGACCGCCTTTAGATGAATGTTTTTTTTTTGTTACTTGAACTTCCATGCTATTTTATTTAGGGTCTTTTTACTCTTCACCGACTGTCTGTTGTACTATTTTGTTGCCCTTCAAGGAATTTCGTTTTGCGTAGTTAGACGACACGAATCACCGATTGTGACATTTAAAGTTCACACTGATATTTGCAATGGGGTTTGGAGAGCCCCTCGACGATCCATGACGACGACGTCGACGGGCTTCTTTTGTGTACCGATTTATTTGGTTGTTTGTATATCATTAGCGTTAACAATGAATATTTTTACCAACTGCAAAATGCGCAGTTGTTAGGTTTGCTTAAAGGCTCACAGACCGTAAAGCCAGGGAATACAATCGCACTAATTCAGTCGCGGCTTCAGATCTGCGCCGCCTAATTAGCTGAGCGTTTGCTCCCGTGCAGTTGGTCAAAGGATTCGGCGCTCATTACGCGCGTTGCCAACATCCCGGTCAACCTGAAACTGTCTCTGTGCTTTTAACTAACTGCGTTTTATAAAGAGTTGACGGCCCGAATTAAAGTTTTGTGAAAGTTTTAGAGCCGAATTTAATTTATGGCAAAAGAAAACTTGGCTAGGGCAAGGTAGTCACGAAACAGACACAAGCGGGCAGTGCGATGCGATGTTCGCGGAAGGCGCGATAAGATCGCGTGAGAGGCGGGCACGCGGGTACGCTCTGGCGCGCCGCCCTACAAACAGGGTTGCCTAATAAATATCAAGGAGCTCGAAGATATTACCATTATTGCATCTAACAGTATTGAATATTCTTTTAAAAAACAAGTGTAATCTGACGAGAACCCTGAAGAAAGAGTCATAAATTATCTATCATTAGTCTGGGTGGCCTACCCACTGTAACAATAAATGTTACAGGCTTACCCATACATTCATTCATCAGCCATACATACATTGCCAGTATTCTGATTTACCCACAATAAGCACAGGCTACCTTAATCAGACAAAATCAGATACTCTGAATGCGCTGAAATTTTGAATGGCAAGTCCAGATTTAGAAGTTTGACATAGTTTTTACGGCAACCCTGGGCTCCCGCCGCTCTCTGCCGGACGATTCGTCACGCTGCGTTAATGGTCGCGCAGCACGCCACACTTGACTATCTGCTTGCACCGCTATTTTCGTTCTAGTTATCGATTCGTAACAGACAATGCACACTAAAACGATTTATTGTAAAACTTATACTAATCGTTAATATTGCAAAAACTTTACAAAACTGAACTGAAAAAGTTTACCTACAATTTAATCGGATCACATGAAAAACTAATTTCTTGTTAGCACGTTGCATTGCACTTCATTTGACGAAAACGAATCGATGTTGCTTTTTATTACAGTTTTACACAGTCAAGTACACGTTACAGAACTATACAGGTATAGCTCCGTAACGGCTTTCAGTAAAAAAAAAAACTTTGTAGCGTCTTTTTAGACATGTAATAAATTGTAAGATGTTCTCGCGCAGTTTCTTTATGAATTCTTCGCGGTCAAAACACTACGTTTTGACCGCCTTCTGAATGTTTTACATGTGACTATTTCAGATATTACTGCCACAATTCAAACTTTAAGGTATCCGTTGTCGAACATATAACCAAATTTTGAACAATAAAATGTTATCTGATTCTACTACGACAAGTTATCAGTATACAGCCACATATTTAATGAAAGTATAATTGTCTACATAATACCATGTTACGATATAATAATAGGAAAATTAGTTTATAACTTGAAATGAAACTCAATAGCGAAGCCAAGCCCCCCTTGTAGATATTATCTTGAAATCGCTGAAATCCAAATAGAACTTCATATCTGAAATCATTCAGTTCAATTGAAGGGTAGAGTTATTAGTGTGCATTACTTATCATTTTTCAGTTTTATTGAGAAATAAATGTAACCACATGTGGTTTGCTGTTGTAACATAATATGTGGGCGTAAACAGGCCGGCAGATGGTCGCCGACCGTACAACAGGCATAATGGCACTGATTAAACTTAATTAACTGAAGCCATTTACACGCGGTGGGGATAGGGCGCGTTGTGCTCCCACCGTCACACGTCAGGCCGTGCGTGTCGCCACGACGCCGCGCGACGCTAGCGTTACCGCCGGCCGCGGCGCCCAGCGCAACGCAATGTAAGGCATCGGTCACTGACATCACTTAAAGACTGCTCAGACTGTACCTCACGTAATAGTAATGCAACAACATTAATGCAGCACTGTCACTAGCGATAATTATAATGTCAAGCCAATTAATGTTTGTCAACCTTGTTGTTTACAATGCCAATATGCAAACAACCATAATAGAGGAACCGATTTTGTTTGAATGTTAAAAACCTTTTAGTTCATTACAAATGTATCCAGGTCGGACTCACCTAGGGAGTTGGAAAGTTAGGGGGTCGGGCAGCGTTAGTGATGGGATCGGCGTCGGTGGGGCTTCAGCAGCGGCCGCGGGCCGACACCGAGCGGGAGCGTCGCGGGCCGCTCGACGCCGTCCGCGAGATTTATCGCGCGGCCGCACGCAGCTGGCGCATTGCCCATCGCCCTCGCGCCCTTTTATCACCGAGTAAAACACGCCCGTCGCGTTAATTTGTTTGTTCTGACGCGGTCGAGCTAATGAATCGCCCCGAGCTGGACCCGTGTCCACGCGCGACCCGCTCTGAATTAAACGTTTACACCCTTAAATTGGTACGGACCTGCAAATAAATCGTTAATCACGTTATTTGATATTCATTGCTAAGATTTTATTGATGTTCTAACGAACTTTCGTTTTATTTCTATCTAGCTTTTGCCAGCGGGTTCGCCCGCGTGCATGGCGGAAATTATCCCACGGGAACGTACTATCGGGATAAAAAGTATCCTGTGTCCTAATCCAGGTCATGGTCTTCTTGAAACCCGTGTGCCAAATTTCATCAAAATCCGTTCAGCTGTTTTAGCATGAAAGCTTAACAAATAAACTCAGTTTCGCATTTAAAATATTAGTTGGGATAGTTAGTATTTATAAAAACTTATGTCAATGTTTGAGAGGCGCAGTAGCGTGGAGATTGACTCTTGCTAATCTCTCGAAGAAAGGCCTAATAAGTAGAGATGCAACGAATAGTGATTTGACCGAATACCGAATATTCGGCAGCGCTATCAGCCGAATACGAATATTCGGCCGCCAAAATCGCAGTGCATTTTCCGCGAACAAGTTACGACACGCGGTGACGAGATGGGGGAGTATTTCGCTCATTAGCCGGCAAGTCGTATCACAACGTGCTGTGTTTTACATTATCGCAGATACAAATTAGGTCATATTGTCTAATATGGCTTCAGTTACGAATAAAAAGTCTTCTATTTGGAAATAATTTGGCTGATCCATATAACTAGTGGTCAAAACAGTACCCAAAGCTTATAAAATTTGTTAAAAAAATACCTTTCGTCACCTTGCAGTATTGTATACAGTGAGAGACTATTCTCAGAAACAGGTACGATACGAAGAAAAGTGCAATTGTCTGTGACCAACAAATGCCGAAAAACTTAGTTTTGATAGATTACTATCGATAGATAGAGACTAGATTTTAAATATAAAAAAAAACACCACCATAAATGATTATTTTATAAATAAACTAGCTTTTGCCCGCGGCTTCGCCCGCGTGGATGTCGGAAAATATCCCATGGGAACGTTCATGTGGAAAACATAAGGCCGTCCGATATAACTGTGCAAACTCAAATCGCTACGATATATCGTTACCGTGTATAGTAGGCATAAAGCTACCAGTCGGCATGATTTTTTTCGACATCTTCAACAGCCGTCGTCATATTTCAGCCAATTTACACAAAACCATAATTTTCAAAATCGCTGAACCGCATATTTCTTTATTTCCTATCAAAAGCATACATTTTAATTTTCACATCCCTAACTTAAGAAATAGTGAGTTTCCCATACAAAATTTCATCCTCTATATCACCCCCTGTAGGATTATTTTTGAAAAAAAAGTAGCCTATGTCCGTCCCCAGGATACCATCTATAGCCTTGCCAAATTTTATCGAAATCCATTCAGTGGTTCTGGGTTTCCCATACAAACTTTCATCCCGTATATCACCCTCTGTAGGATTATTTTTTAAGACAAAAAGTAGCCTATGTCTTTCCCCAGGATGCTATATAAAGCCTTTGCCAAATTTTGTCGAAATCCGTGCAGTTTTGTAAATTTTAAAATCAACCGCTACTTTACCCCCTTAGGGGATGAAAAAAAATGCGGTTCAGTGTTTTTGAAAAATCATCCCCTAAGGGGGTAACCCTTAGGGGATGATTTTTCAAAAACACTGAACCGCATATTTCTTTATTTCCTATCAAAAGCATACATTTTAATTTTCACATCCTTAACTTAAGAAATACTGAGTTTTCCATACAAACTTTCATCTCCTATATCACCCCCTGTAGGATTATTTTTTAAGACAAAAAGTTTTATGTCCTTCCCCAGGATGCTATATAAAGCCTTGCCAAATTTT
The DNA here is from genome assembly GCA_905163495.3 of Cosmia trapezina. Lineage (NCBI taxonomy): Eukaryota > Metazoa > Arthropoda > Insecta > Lepidoptera > Noctuidae > Cosmia > Cosmia trapezina. The sequence goes on along the minus strand of LR991022.1, from coordinate 10,125,790 downwards.
GTCGAAATCCGTGCAGTTTTGTAAATTTTAAAATCAACCCCTATTTTACCCCCTTAGGGGATGATTTTTCAAAAACGCTGAACCGCATATTTCTTCATTTCCTACCAATAGCATAAATTTGTTATCCCCAACTTAAGAAATACTGGGTTTCCCTTACAAACTTTCATCCCCTATATCACCCCCCGTAGTATTGTTTTTGAAAATATCCTATGTCCTTTCCCAGGATGCTATATAAAGCCTTGCCAAATTTTGTCGAAATCCGTGCAGTTTTGTACATTTTAAAATCAACCCCTATTTTGTTCAAAAACGCTGAACCGCATATTTCTTTATTTCCTATCAAAAGCATACATTTTAATTTTCACATCTGTAACTTAAGAAATACTGAGTTTCCCATACAAACTTTCATTCCCTATATCACCCCCTGTAGGATTATTTTTTAAGACAAAAAGTAGCCTATGTCCTTCCCCAGGATGCTATATAAAGCCTTGCCATATCGAAATCCGTGCAGTTTTGTAAATTTTAAAATCAACCCCTATTTTAACCCCTTAGGGGATGATTTTTCAAAAACGCTGAACCGCATATTTCTTAATTTCTTACCAATAGCATAAATTTGTTATCCCTAACTTAAGAAATACTGGGTTTCCCTTACAAACTTTCATCCCCTATATCACCCCCTGTAGTATTATTTTTGAAAAAAATATTATCCTATGTCCTTCCCTAGGATGCTATATAAAGCCTTGCCAAATTTGGTCGAAATCCGTGCAGTTTTGTAAATTTTAAAATCAAACCCTATTTTACTATATTTTACCCCCTTAGGGGATGATTTTTCAAAAACGCTGAACCGCATATTTCTTTATTTCCTATCAAAAGCATATACATTTTAATTTTCACATCCCTAACTTAAGAAATACTGAGTTTCCCATACAAACTTTCATCCCCTATATCACCCCCTGTAGGATTATTTTTGAAAAAAAAAGTAGCCTATGTCCGTCCCCAGGATACCATCTATAGCCTTGCCAAATTTTATCGAAATCCGTTCAGTGGTTTAGGCGTGAAAAGGTAACAGACAGACAGAGTTACTTTCGAATTTATAATATTAGTATGGATATGTTTTAAATTAAATAGCGTTTTTATTTCATACTATCAGACATTCGGTATTCGGCCGAATAGTAAGTAGTACTCGGGCGAATAACGAATACTGGAAAAAAAAATGCCGAATAGTTGCCGAATATTCGTTGCATCTGCTAATAAGGCTCAGCAGTGGGTGAAGTTGGGCTGTGTATTATGATGCTGTCAAAGTACTACTGACTATGACTACTATGACTAGCGGTTTAGCATTACAATTTGCCGAACTTTCTTTAAACATAACGTACCTAAATAAATATGTGGAAGAAGAGAAGTAAGATTTGTGATGGAGTTAATTTACAATACATTATTTACGAGGAACTCTCAGATCCATGTGTTGTAAATTAACTGTAGAGTGATGGATGTATCATGAAAGCAATTCAGCCTCTCTGTATTTCGACAGACAAACTCGGTTTAAATGTGGCATCAAAAGTAGGTGATGTCTAATAAATATGTTGAGCGCACTGATTTAGCGCGAGTGAATCAGCATCGCTCAGGTGAGGTCGCATTCCGGCGCGCGCCGCCCTACCTGCGCGCCAGAAATACTCCCGCGCACCGCCCGCCCGAACCAACACTGCTACTCATTTTATTTTCGGCAGACACTCGCTATTTGTACAAGCATTCCTGGATTTGATAGCTTTTGTTATTGCGGAAACTATGTATAACATTACATAACTATTCAAAACGAATTGCTCTTCATCGGTGTCATAATTACTATTTCTTATTCATTAAAACCACCCGTCCTTGGCTTGGCGCAGAACAAGAAGCTTAATAAAAAATCTAACATACGTGTGTGGGCAAAAAGTATAAGCATTCGGTATAAAGTTTTTAATTGTATTACCTAGCTAGCCTCTCTAGTAAGCTCTAGGTAATACATATGAAAGACCAAATACTATTTACTCATGAATCATGTCAGACAATTTTCCTTTACGTGCGCAGCGGCTTTTGAAATTTTGGGGGCGTTCATTTGCATTTTTGGCATTATTTACCGGTAAATTTTAAATTATGAGTTCAATCTGAATATAGGTAAGTATTTAATTCTTTAGTCTATTACCGCTGCTTATTTCACTGTAAACATTTATTTCGTCTTGCCGGGTTCACCACTTAATTAGGTGCTGCTCGTAAAACTGTCTTCCTCATCTTATATTTACCGCGTTTGCCCTTTTTATTATCCGATTACATGGGCCGCGCGGTTTGCAAAGCGTTTTCCTACGCGAGGGGAGCAGTTTCATTTGTTTCTACAGAAATTACTTCAGACCGTCTCGCACAGCGCGAAACGCGTCCCTTTGTAGAAAGTGAAACGACTCACTTCAAACAACATGTTAACGTTATAATTAGCTAAGATTATTGTCGCACTCGCTGCTAGTGTCAAATCAGGTAATTAATGTTCACACCGATATGATTGCGGTTGGTCAGGGGCTTATCAGGACGCCCGCTGGGAGATGCTCATGCCGCGGTGTACAGATAATGGAACTTCGCTTATTCATTTCATTGCAGACGTGTGTAGCTATGTGGCGCGGTTAATAAATAAAGCATTCGTAGTTTAATGTTTGTAATGTAGATGCGCAAATATGAATGTGTAGGTACTTACATGCATATTTGCTACCTATACATAGTATTTGATGATCGGCTGAAGCGATGCGGATGGTGTCGGTAGAGGAATAGCGTGGCGTTGCAATTAGCAGGGCACTCGACGCGTTCCCCGCAAACCATGGCACGGAGTCCACTCGTGTGTCGTCGCGCAAATTAAAACGCGACACTCGACCCGATCGCGTCCTCAAACTGCAATTCGTTCATCGAATGAATCGTTTAAACAACTAAGTAAAAACAACTCGTTTATAGTTAAGGGTATCGTATTTCATGGACTGATTAAACAACATTCAAATTAGTCTTTAAACTCTTTACTGTGGTACTTTCTACTATCATTTGTGGATATTCGATAATCGTCGTTCCGAGTAGTCAGAAGACCGAAAGACTGTAAACAGTCTTGCCAAGGGAATTGTATTACCAGGCAGTCGTACCATGTAAAATACTAGCATACAGCTGCATGAGCTGCATCCGGTTGGATTGGATGCCGACCCCGACAAGAGTGCCTTTTATGTGCCTATCTATCTACTCGTATATTTTGTATAAAAAATCGATGTGTGTATTGCATGACATGTATGTTCCTTATATGGACTCCAAAACGGCTGGAGCGATTTTGATGAAAATTTCCGGCAATCTTCTAATTAGCCCAGCGGGTGATCCTATGCAGTTTGAGAGAGAAGCCGGGGCGGGTCACAAGTTTGAAATAAATTACTTTACTTTGATTTGACAAAAAGGCTAGACAGATCATGATCAATGTGATACTTTTTAGTTCCCTTCACGGATGGCCTATGTCAAAACCAACAGTTAAAAGAGTCTTCTTTCTAAATGATATTAAATTAACAGACTCTTTCCGGGACACCGAACGCAGACTAACCATTAAACTTCTATAAATGTTTAATCGTGGTCTCACAGTGATTCGGTCATAATAATATGTGAATAAGTTCAAAAGCTCATAATAATATTATTTTAAAATTGATCCAAATACGTATATAAATAAGCTTCGTTGTCGTTCTAGTTAGTATAATTGGTTTCGACAAACTAAATACATAATTAAACAAGAGCACTATCTTTTAGAACGGAGCTGTATATATATAGCAACTTGTTGGGTTGGGCGTAAGACAGTAAGACTAAGAGATTTGTGGTTGGGCCCGGTCGGTTCGGAGGTGTTCCCACGGGCGCGCCTCTTCGTAATTGAGAGCGCCCGCGGGCCGATAATTGTGCTCGCGCGAACCGGCCGCGCCTGAACCTCCTCGATGCCGCGTAAATCATGCCCGTTACTCTCCATTACCTCATAATATCAAATTGACTTGCGAGGATTTTTGCCTCATCCTCTGGCTTTTGTTTCTCTGCGAAGTTGTATTTATTTTTAAGATATTGCTTGCAGTAGAATTCCCCACGGAAGTTTTTAGAAAAGCTGGAAGCTTGATAAACTTCAATTGTTATCAGATAGGCTAGGTGGTTTTTCTTTCAACTAGAATTCCATTTCAATCTGAGAACCATTGATATCAACTAAATCCGTTAATTCAATTATATATACAGGATAATTTTTTTATCATTCACCAAATCGAAATGGGAGATTTTACTCATCATTATGAACAACTTTTACTATATGGGATCAAACCTGGAATCGCGAAAAAAAAATCAGCTGTTCAGTACATTTGTCTACATCAAACTCGTCAAAATGTACTGAATAGCTGATTTTTTTTCGCGATTTCAGGTTTGGTCCCATAGTAAAAGTTGTTCATAATGATGAGTACAATCTACCATCGATTTGGTGCATGATAAAAAATTCATGATATTACATACATATTCCGTTTTTTTTCTCGTGAGTTAGCTCACGTAAGTACCTAACCCTAAAAATATGGTATGGGTATGTACTCTACATTATGCAACAATATGATTATAATAATATAAAGTTACGGCGTTAAATTGATAATGCTATGTAAAATTTCAACATTTATTCTGTAATTTTTATGGTGTGCATAATAAAGAGTATTCTATCTATCTATCTATGCTATTTTAGTGGGCTTTTTAAAAGCCTTGTTTTGTTCATATTAGGATGTCGAGGGTTACACCACTTGTCACGACAAGGACGTCAATGTAGTAAAGACATGCGAGCTTTTTAAACAAACTTTATCCGTCTATAAAACAGAAAGAAGGTGTGCGATAAAACGATCGCGTGACTTAGCCTCGTGCCGGAGCGTCTGTGAATGCCTTGATTAGACGAGACAACAAAATATAAAAACAGCAGTTAAAACTGATGTCTTTTTTCGATTGATTGAAGCTTACCTTTATCGGCAGCATATTGGACTTGATTATGGATGTTTAAAGGACGTAATCTGTAAGCTGCATTGAAGTCGTGAATCGTAAGTGTGCCAGAGCAGGTGGTACCAAGTGGTTAGCTGGCACTATGAGCTTATCGGCGTGACGTCAGTCCAGGGGCGGTGCCGACGTAGAGGCATGTAGATCGCGAAATTGATTGCATGTTATCTGATGGGGCACGGGTTCTTCGCTAGCGTTTAATACGGGCGTCCGCCGCTAGGCACGCGATCCTTTTGACAGGAGAGCGTCCGTGCCCCAACCCCTTCGAGCGTGGTAATTACCGCCCCACAGCCGTGTGCAGCGGCGATGTCGCGCGCGCTCTAGGATATACTACCAGGTAATTACCGCATACGATCTAACCATTCGCACTACATTCTTGACTTATTAGCTCAAAGCACCATATTAATGTATTCAATTCCCGGGTCGTCTCTTTAGCTCAAGAGAATTTCCGGATTATAGGCTCGCCCTCTTATGTTATTCTGCGGTCCCACGTTATCATTTGAAGTCTTACACATAAAGACATAACATACCTATCTGGAAATTTTTGGGTGTTCTATACAACTGCCATTACAACCAGATACAAGCACTGTAATCAGGTATCTGCCCTACTACCATACTAGTCAAAAAACGTGCAGAGACAATGCTGGCTGCTGCAGTACCTACCAGGTCATCTTTACTAAAATCTGTATTGTCATTCGATTTGCCGAGAGGATGTTGTATTGTACTAAACAAGTGAGACTAAGTACGAGTAAGTAAATAGCATGTAAAAAATAGGAATTTATCGGGAACAGCGTCAGTGGTGGATTGAGCCCGTGTCGTACCAAACCGTATCTGACTCTCCGAAAATATGCTCTAAGACCTGGACTCAGGCCGCCTTCAGGCCTTTTCTTCTGTCATGGTTTAAACCATCGAGCCAGTTTTTGTAATAAGAACCTAGCTGTGGTACAAATACGGTTCTTTATACAAAACTGACAACTTAGTCGGGTACTAAGTTGTCAGTTTTGTAAAACTGACATCTTAATGTGTCGGAATAAAGTTCGAAATTCAAAAAAGGGTCCATGGTTTAAACCTGGGTTTGAAGATGAACCTTGTTTTGTAATAAGACGGATTAAGTCTAAGTTTGGGCTAGCAATCAGAGATTCGAAGACACCATTCATGGCCAACTGCAACAAGTATTCCAATATCTATAGTGCATACTTGCCTACCCGTAATCCGATAGCGATTAAAAATTTTTGACCAACTGCTTCAGAAAAAAAAAATAGCTCATACCAACCCTTAAAATCAGCATACTTGCATACCCGTCATCCGATAGCGACTAAAAATGTGTGATCAGCTGTTCAGAATGAAAAAATAGCTCATATCTTTAACAACCCAAAATATCAATCAGAAACATATTCCGCGAACAAAAAATAAATGATATTTTTTGGTTTTCCTTTTGATCATTAGTTGAAGTGTCGATGTTGCGACACGAATTTAAAGGTTTGTTAAGTTTGGGAGGGTGGTGCGGTTCTCTCGCAATTTGATTGGCGGTAGCGGGCGCGGGCGGGCTGAGCGCTGAGCGGGAGACTCGTGGCGCGTCCGAGTTGCGCTAATTGCCCCGCGCAATATAGAAACAATGACAAAACTTAGGAGCGCTTCGGCCGTCGCCGACCCTCGACGTCTCGCTCTTTTATTTAAAATTCACTTACCCGCCTCGCAGATTGTTATTCAGCCAAGTTACGTCAGACGTTATGAAAACAGAATAAACTTAATTACATTCCTATTTAAGTATAACTTTACACAATTATTAAAACAATGGTCCGTTAAAATGTTTTTTTCTGAAAAGGAAGCATTCCATAGGCTAGTACATACTTAAAGTCAAAACAGAACAGTCAGATTGCTTTAGTAAACATCCACATAGAGAGGCGGGGCGGGTGGTAGTCGCGGTAATTGATTGTGACATTTGATGGACATACACCAAGCGTATACTGAGCCTCTAGGGACTACATTTAACTAACATCGACTCCACGTTATGTAGGTACGAAGCTACAGATGTGGACTGTCTAATTATTATGCTAGTACCAAAATAAACGGTTACAACAACGTTGTTGCAGTAGAAAAAGGTACTGAAACAATATAAAAAAACTTAAGGGTTTGGTAATTAGTGAAAGTTTAACAATAATGAAAAATGTTTATTCACTTACAATAATAATTAATTAGGAACTCCTGATTTTATGATGATTGGGTGGTACTTGGTCAGTGTTGTTGACATGGCCACAAAACAAACTCACCTAGCCTAACCTCAAGCTTACCTTACCTCTGTAAACTAAGCCCGCCCTAAACTTTTAAGGTACGTCTAATAACGCAAGCAATTTGTGGGTCTCCCCTTGTTTGCATTCTTGCTTTACCTACTAAGGTGATTTGATGATTTTGACTTATTCAACTTGTTGGCATTGTGTCGACCCTAGTGAAACAGTCGACTCCGCTTTCAAGAATTATTAATGATTTACATCCAGATTTGTAACATTTGCACAGCTTCTTTCGTGCAATTTTAAAGCAAACCTTGTGCGCCTACTACCTTAGCGCAAAATATATGTTTAAAATTTCGACTGTTCTATTTTCAAGAGAGAAATGCATAAAAAAAATATTCAATGAGTATAAACGAGCAGCGGCGTCATAGTGGCGATATTAAAGCTCGATTTCACTGCCATCGAGTGAAACTGAGAACATTTCTCTCGCGAAAGCCGCGTTACCAGTCTCCTATGTACTCACACCTGCTTATAGGATATATGACTTAGGGTTTATTAGTTAGACTATTGATTAAGTACCTAAAATAACCTTAGCACGCTGCAGTCACGGTCTGGGTTACGAGGTAATTGTTCAAAGACGCAGTGGTCTTGCTTTTCTTGTATTTCAATAGATAATTTTTTGTCAATACTAATACTTAACCAAAACCTAAACTTAAATGTCGCAAACTACAGAGCTGTCAAAAATATAAGTCATCCACGAGAAGATGATCAATTGTTGTCAAATGGCACTATGCTTGTGTTAGACTAAGTCTAGATACCTATTAATATTGTTGCCTAATCGGGTTCTTAATTTTCCATGTTTTAAAAGTAAGGCAGTGGTCCAATAAGACAAAAGCCTTAAAGCATAACTCAATAAAAATGACTGAGCGAAGATGAATTTCTGATGAAGTAGTGGCAGTCGTAATTTTAGTAGCAGCATATAAAGATAATGGTCACATATGAGAGGTCGCAGTTATTGCTAAGTGATATTGATTGCCAGTGGTGAGGTCGCGCGTTCGCTCTTAGGTAGAGCACGCGAGGTGAGAGAGATGTATTTATTCGTCCGACACGTCCACGGCCGCTCGTCTCCACGATGTGTCGTCCTCCCACGGGACACTGGCCTTACTTCCGAACGGAGATATTTATAGCCGCCCCAGAAGCCGCTGTTACCTAATGTAACGTTTTATGGTGGCCCTTATTACGGTTACCACGCCTGTCTATACCTTGCATTCGTACTTCTACTCTGACATTTTATTTATTCAATCGATCCGGATAAATATTGAGTTTTGTTTTCTTACTAAAATAAGAAGTGATAGTGCTACATAGCCTTCCTCCAAATAGCAAGCAGCGGTCACTAGCGGCTCGCAAAAATGCCATGTCGAAGATATTCTTTGCAGCAATCGTAAATTGGGCAGGTCCCCGGGGTACGGCACGGCCGCCTCCAGTGCCGCATACGCTAATCGTAGGCGGCCACCCGCCGCGGCGCCGCCGCCTGTGCTCGCGCCTCGCTTTCCTCTGTGTGCCGCGTCGTAATGGCCACGAGAAAGCCTCTTTTGTTACGCTAGCGATTTGTTATATCTCGCCGCGCTTTTCCGAGATATACCTGCTTTGACTCGCGTAATTGTTCTTTCGAATCGGTGGTTTTGTTGTGTATAAAATGCTTTGTCACATAAATCTGTTAAGTTGCCCTTTATAGTCAGTATATACTTGGTTTCATTGTTAATAATCCACATTCATTAGCATGCCGTTGAATCGATTTAGAAATGAGTCGTCTTGTTTTCCTTTTAAGAAAATAAATAGAAGAAGTTCAGAATTCCTTAAAAATAAGATTTCTATTTGCACAGACAAATTAATAAAGTCAGTAGTTGGTTGTCATGACAGCTTGAGTTAGCTCAAGTGTATTATGTGTTAGGTGCGAAGCCGTACTCGCCACGCTCGGCTGCGTCCCCGGCCGTTCAACTTGCTGTTGTGCTCGGTTTGCAGTTTGCTGCTCGAGAACCATCACTTCCTACATTCCTCTAACAACACATGTTGCTACTCATAACAGTACTCCCAAGATAATTGTTAATTTCTCTCAAGTCAAGGAAAAGAGAAATCTTGCATTAATACGGCCACATTCATGAACGTAATTCGTGAGTACAAACGTATAACTTATTAATTTGTAAAATTAACCGGACAATTATTATACCACCATAATCATGCTTGCATCGCTGTATTAAACGGCATTGTTGTCTTGTTGGTGATGGAATTACAGGCAGCTTTGTCCTTAAGGCTTATCCGTCGCAAAAAGCGCGGTCACTGTCGGACTGCATAGAAAAGAAAGAGAAGCGCGATGACACAACGCTTGCAAAATATGAAGTAGTTATCGATTTACAAAAATCTGTTGATTAAACTAAAAAAGTAATGACAAGAAATCATTCCTTATTAGTTTGTAAAGAATTGTATAAATTTATGAACACTTTTAATGAAAACTGTAGGAGTAATATGGTAACAACTCGAAAAAATAGACCGAAATAGACCTGGATTTAGGATTTTTTTCCTTAGTTCTACAAACTAAAATAGATTTCAGGACACATGAAATCACTTCTTATGTATTGTAGATTACTGTGTATTTTTTCCTATCAGAAAGAAGCTATAGTTACTGTAAAAGATGGTTACAAAGTTACTTAGTTTCGCCGTATTTTAGGAAGGAGTAGCCTTAAGGGTGCCAACGCATCCGAACCGAAGATGTCTGTATAAGTAATATGCTTTTAGGGGGCGGTATCCATTTTCTATCAGAAATATTTTTAACCGACTTCAAAAAAAGGAGGAGGTTCTCAATTCGGTTGTATGTTTTTTTTTATGAATCGATTCGGAAAATTCTTTTTTTATTTGAAAGGGTATACTTCCAGATTGGTCCTATTTTTATCAAAATCCAGTTCTGATGATGGGATCCATGAGAAATCGAGGGAACTCCTCAAACATTATAGGCATACATAATATAGCTATTTTGGTATTTTCATCAACAAATGAAGCGTTTGCATTCAGAAAGCATCATCTGGTGAAGTGGAACTGATGAAGAAGACCATAGAAAGCCACGGGAACTCCTCAACGATGATAAGTATTTCACGGGTGGCGATAGGATATCTCGGTTATTAGTTAAGCGACTATGACGAAGCTTTAAATAAATGGTTCTGATGAAAATGGTACCATCGAACCGATCTGATGAAGAAGCCGGAAGGTAGGCATCGGAACTCAGTAATAAAACAATGTATCCTAGACGTGTTTGGGCTTATTGGAATTGTCATGAGGTGCACTCTGGCTATAAATGATTTAATGCTAACTATATGCCGCTTCAAATTGCGCTACTTGTGTGTGGCCTCGATTTTCAGAAGGCAGATTTCGTAGCCTCGTTATCTCCGTCAATTAAAACTACGCCTACCAAATTTCTGACACGACTTATTTGCCTTTATTTGAAATGGTATACTCCTGAGATTGTCGCATAAAAATATCTTCAAGTTCTGATGAGTGGCTTTTGAGTTAGCTTCAATAATTTAATACGTATTTTTCCCATTTAGTCTATGTGGATGATGCTCTAATTTATTTTGCAGAGTGGTATTCAGATTTGTGTGGGGTAGGCACCACTAAAAAGTGAAAAAATAAAAACTTATTCCAAAAAAAAAAAACAACCGACTCCCAAAAAAACACTACAAAGTGAAAAAATAACTTTAATTTCGGAAGTCGGTGGCAAAAAAAAACAAAAGTAAATAAAAAACCAAAGACACCGACTTCCGAAATTAAAGTTATTTTTCACTTTGTAGTGTTTTTTTGGGAGTCGGTTGTTTTTTTATTTTATAAAGATTAATACTACATGCTCAAAAGGCTTTAGATGTTGGACTTTAAATCGTATTCAGTAATTTGGCAGTTGCGAGGGAACCGGTTTCTAAAGAAAAAATTAGTGAAGTTAAAAAAGAGCAAAATTGAATGAACCTTACACTTACAATGCTTACTAGTTTTAATTGAATTTCATAGCTATAATAGTCGTTTATAACATTACTTAAACAATGAGTAGCTAATTAATGATTTCGCGTCTGTGAAAAGTCAATGAAATAAATATTTTTTTCTCTAGACCATGCTTAGTTATAAATAAAGCGTTATTTTGACTTATTATAAGGTTAAGACTGGTAAAATAATTATTCGCAAATATTCCAATGGAACAAACACATTTTATTAATATTTTATCATTGATTCTTTTCACAGATTTGTATGTGTGGTGTAGCATGTTAGTTAAAATCATTTTGCTTTGAACTGTGAAGTCCACTGGACCAAAAGTTTTAAAAGGAACCTTTTAATTATACCTATTTATATCGCCTTTTTGCGAAAAAAAAAATCGTGACATTTCGGAAAAGGTGTTTTTTTATTATTATTCTATACTTAATTGAATATTAAATTGTAGAATCTTTTTGTGTATTTTTTAAAAGTTTATTACTTATCGCATTTAACGTAAAAACACATTAATTTACTTGTCATATTTTTAAATATACTTATCGCTTCCTGTAAAATTGCATTTTTCGAGATAGCACGTTTTTCTTGCTAGATGTGACTTAAAAAGCTCTTTCAAAATGATACGTAACAACATAGGTACATTTTTATAAAACTCTTATTTTCTTTGGATCGTACTGACCCCGTAATTACCTAAGCCTAAAAATATCCAGAGAAAAGCGTCGTAACACATGCGGACAAAAGTGATCATAAATAGGTTCAGTTTTTCCATATAAGGTCGAAACCATAATAACAACACGATTTTTATGTTTTCAGAGTCACCTACCCTTATAAATTCGGAAAATGTTTATTTCTTCCAAAATAAATCCTTCATTTTAAAGCAAGAAACACGTCAAAATTCTTAGAGACTTCGCACCTGACCAAATAATGATATAGCCCCGTGACATACTTTGCTGTGTGACAATTTTCGCCGTAAGGGGTTGTTCTCTACCTCACGATGACTCGGCGACCGCTCGTTACTGTCTCACCTGTCCTCTACGAGCCATCCCCTACACAGCCTTGATGTTTCCACTAATGATCTCGTGTCAACACATATTTTTAATAAACCTTGCCTTGGTAAATATTTGTTTTTTCTGCTTAGCCATCTAATCCTGTAACGCAATGCATAATGACTAATTACTCAGCCGCCTCTGTATGCACGCAACAACACAGTATCTGCAGTGTATTTTTTACATTGTGGTAGCAGCAAATATGCATATGATGTAAATAGACTTTTTACTTCGGCGCCACTATTCATCCCAGTTCATTGTTCTTCGAAATTGCTCTCCGCTGAGAATAGTGCTTTTGGGTCTAGCTGTTAGTTGCCTTTTTTCACCGACAATGTGTGAAGTACCTAAACAATCTAGAGATATTTTCACTATGTGGCCTTTAATACATTTCGTGAGATATAGAGTTACTGTATTTCTAATACAAGCATATGGGAGAAAAAAAGAAACCGATTTTACATAATTCCCATAAAATCACGCCTTTTCCTTTAAGGTAGGCGGAAACTACGGAACGATTCGTGCTAAGATCATTAAATACTCTTGCTTTTTCCACTTGACATATCTGAGGATGCGCTAGGCTAGGAGAAATGGGCCAGACATACTGTTTATCTGCATGAGTGAAGAGAGAATATTCAAGATACACTTTAAACAAACTTGTGTGTACCAAACTTACTAAAATGAAGTTCTTTAATTTTTTCGCTTGCTGTAAGTATTTGATTTTTGCGCACATCAGTGTTCTGTAAGGTGTGACGGGACTGAAATCTACTTAACAAAATAACAACCATAAACCGGAAAGGAGTTTCGTCATTCTGTGTATTAAATTATCAAGGCTTCCTAGTGCTTCATTACACGTTTTATGAATATGTAGTGCAAGCAATTGGTCAATTCATAATTCCCTTTGTTTCCTTATTTGTTAACCGACTACAAAATATAAACCGGATGATTATTTTACCGTCTCGAAAAAAATTGGGCGTATTAGGTGAACAGAGTAGAAGCCTATGGCATACCTAGTTTTTTTTTTTTTTTTTTTTAATAGCTTAGACAGAAAAAATTATCAAAGTACCAATAAATACTACAAATTCGATGTAAACTTTTCATTTTTGTACCATAAAAACAGAAATTTTGAAAAAATATTAATAAATCGTTTAAAAATATCGGAATTCTAATCATATGCAGCCTGCATATGATTAGAATTTTTGTTTTTTTTTTAAAGAAAAAAAAAAAAAATTAGCTATGCCATCTTCTACTCCGTTCACCTAATATACCCAATTTTTTTCGAGACGGTAATAAAAGTCATCCGGTAGGTATGTAGGTAATTCGATTGGATTTCTACGTGATTATTGTAGACTAGCTGACCCGACAGACGTTGTTCTGTCTTAGCTATGAATATGCTAATGTAAACGCGTGAAGTTAAAATAGTCGTTAAGTATTCTGAAATTTTCCAGTTTTCTGCCTAATTTTCTTAATTTTTCTTTCCGTAAGAACCTTCTCCTGACAACACTAACAAAAAAAGAATTAGCGAAATTATTCCATCCGTTCACGCGTGATGCGATGACCAAGGGAAATAGAGATTCATTTTTAGGGTTCCGTAGTCAACATAAACAAGGAACCCTTATAGTTTCGCTATGTCCGTCCGTCTGCCCGTCCGCAGCTTAGCTCAGAGATTCTTAGTACTAGAAAACTATAATTTGGCATGGATATACATATTCACCACGCCGACAAAGTGGTAAAATAAAATCATGAAAAAACAATTTTTTTGGGCTACCTTCATTACCCCATGGTTTGGGGTATTGTTGAATGGGTCTTTCAAAAATATTGCGGGTTTGTGAAAACAATTTTTTGATTTAGGAATCCGTTTTTGAAATATTAAGTTTACGAGTAATAGTCAAATATTCGTGAAACAACAAAAAGCCCTCTTCTTAGTCCGCATTATTGTGCAACTACGGAACCCTATTAATGCGCGTGGCCCGACACGCACTTGGCCGGTTTTATTATAATATAGATTATGTTGGCAAAAAATGAAACAAAACTAAAGAGACACCGACTTCCGAAAACTAAAGTTATATTTCACTTTTTAGTTGTATTTTTGAAGTCGGTTGCGGTTTTGGACAAAGTTTTTTCGCAATGCTCTTTTATTTTATCACAGATACATCAAAGCAAAGGTATGAAAGAATCAAAGGATTTTTTTAAATTCAGGCTACAACCAAATTATCACACTATGTACACAAACGCAGAAGTAAATATTATATTCAAGAATACGTTTTCAGTGTTAGTTTTACATGTTATAGAGTGCATATTTTGCGATCAGCAGTTTTATCTGCATTCGCAAATAGATAGCCGATAGAATGATAAAGTGTGTTTAGCTGTATCTAGTTGTTTACTCGACAGCGGTAAAAGGTTTGCGAGTCCCTCGCGGCGCGGGCCCGCTTGTTTTCATTTCGTTATTTACTTTTAATTTGGCAGCAAGCGGATGATGCGGTGGGTGGGGGCGTGTCGTGTGAATAATTGAGCCGACACAGAGTCGAGTGTCGGACCGTCCGTGCACTCGGCGGAGGTGGCCTGGTCGCGGTCAGAAGTCATTGTAAACGAGACACAAATTGACATTTCATTCAAAAAACTTAAATGAAATTAAGTACTTCTAAAAGTAACAAAACGTATTTTTAATTTTTCCTGTTGGTTTTTCTTTAAAAAAAATAAAATAAATTGAAAAATAACCATTATTAGTGCGGTCAAGTTAGACATGCAAGGTTACTAAAATTCGCATAGAGCTGAAAATTTGTACGAATGTTCGGAACACCATTATAAATGAAATATGAAAAGTCCCCATCGATCCGACATTTGCAAAAAAATATTAAAGGTCAAAGTTCGCAAATATGTTTTTTTTTTTGCGTTTTTCAGCCAAACGGTAAGTTTTATCATAGAAATAGATCAGACTATAATTGTAGATCACGCAATAGATAAAATTGTCTCTACACTTTTTTGTCTGAGAGTCACCGTTTCTGAGATATAACGATTCAAAAAGTACCCACGTTTCCACGCTACCTGTGAGGTAGTGGCGCATTTTTTTACCCGACTGCCAAAGAAGGGTTATGGTTTTCGCGCGTATCTTGTATGTATGTAAATTTCTATAATACCTCGTATCTTCCAAACGGCTAGATGGATTTATTTCGACAGTTAAGGTATCATTAGATTCGTCTCAAAAACCCAAGTGTTCTTAGATAGGTGATTAAGGATTTTTGGCAGAGAATTGTAAGTCGTTAATAAAAAAAAAAAATAACCAAACTATCGAGTAGGGTATCAAAATGAAGGAAATTAAAAGGAGATTACAATAATTAGGAATAATAAATTGACAATCAAATGGTTGTATTTATACTTTTTGAATCGTTATATCTCGCAAACGGTGACTCATAGGAAAAAAAAGTGTAAAGACAATTTTTATCTGTTGCATGATATACAATTTTAGTCTGATCTATTTCTTTGATAAAACTTACCGTTTGGCTGAAAAACGCAAAAAAACTTTGACTTTGAATAGATTTTTTTGCAAATGTCGGATCGTTGGAGACTTTTCACATTTCATTTATAATGGTGTTCCGAACATTCGTACAAATTTTTAGCTCTATGCGATTTTTTGTAAACTAAACCTACTTTTTGGGTTAACTTGACCGGACTATATAAAAACCAAGCTTTAAACAAATCATAATTTTAATTACGATTTGTTATGCAGTATCAACGGGTTTACTAAATTTCAAGACGACACCAGTAACCGTTGAAGAGTTGTCCGAGACCCGGCTACTGCATCATCAGGTCAACTGTACCAAATAAAATATTTTGTCATCGTTAAATTACGTCTATGTGCAATTTTAATTTGACACGCCAAGAGGGAATTGTCCAAAAATGGCTTGCAGGATAAAAACAACTACTAAAAAGCTATACTTAGTTAAATATAAAACACTATGATAATGTAATAAATAGTATTTAAAATCTAATATCTTTCTTTTTAACGTTTACGTTACTGTATCGCATTGCATTTCCAATTGTTGGGACCAAAGAATTACAAAGTTCATTTAAAATGTTTCATTTGAAAATACCGAGGAAAAGAAAGTTAATTACGTTCGCTAGAATGACAGTCGCTGTCCGGATGGACTACTTCCTAAAATCCTTTGAATTGTGGAATAATTGATGATGCAGATTTCTTCCATTTGTGTTTTTGCTTATTTATTAAGTTACGTACTTGTTGTTTTCCCTTCTTAACTGCCTATTTTTATAACAATTAGGAAAAAACGAGACTACTGAAAAATCACGCTCTAAAAAGTATGAAACAAGAAAATATTCTCATCTGAAATTAGAAAAAGACAGACAAATTAAAAATCCTAGTCACACGTCATGTTGTAGGGCAGATCGAATAGATTACCTATGTTTTACTCCGGATTTTTAATTTCTCTAAAGACTTTTTCTAATTTCAGATGAGAATATTTTCTTGCTTCATACTTTTTAGAGCGTGATTTTTCAGTAGTCGGGTTTTAGTTTTTAAACTTAATTTTTAATTAGATTATTTTGGGGTTATAATTTCGTGATAAAGTATTTGCAGAGCCACTTTACATTTTTAAAGTTGTATAATTACTAATTATAATTATGGATTTTGGAGAGAAAATATGTTTGGCTCACACATCTGAGTCGTGATTTTAGAAATTATTCCCAATTATCGGGTGCATGCAAGCAAAGCCTTGAACAATCGCTAACAATATATATATTTTTGAAATGTGCTAAATAAGCCCTTTCATTTGATACCTAACACAATTATTAAAAACATATTTTTTTTAGTTCATGACTTCATGTCCTCCAGAGGGCGCCATATTCAATTTAAATGTGACATCACATAGCTTATAACCAGCGGACGGTCAAGGCGCTCGTAACGACACTCATTTGTCAAATTATGATAAGTAGTTTAGAAGTCATGAGGGAACAGATGAACATACATACGTACATACATACATACCGGTCAAAATCATAACCCTCCTGTGGCATGCGCCGTACTGATCCATACAATTTGTTCCTTCCGTTCGCCGCGCCGCCAGTCGCTCGTGCGATTCGCTCAGCAAATTTCGCCGGTTGCGCCGCCAGCCGCCGCTACGCGTGGCATGGCTGGTACATTTCTTTCTATACTTTTGTTTTAGTCGCAAGACGCTTCGCCGTTCGCACCGCGCGTTTTTGATTATTTATTCGGCGGTCAATTTCCCATTCCTGTCTGTTTTCAAAAGAAACTAATTGACCTAAGTATATATTCTCACATCGACATAATGTAATTCCTGCCCATCTTCCTCGACCCTGTGCTTAGTGCTGTTGCCTGTGCTTAGTTGGTCAATAGTTGGGTTTTAGACTGATTCATCGCAAGTACAACCCTGAAGCTCGTCGTGCTCTTCTCTTGGAGCATGGTCTGGAGTTCTAGAGCTGTTTGGGCAAAAAGGAATATTTTATCGTCGGCAAATCGAAGGTTTGTCAGCCTCTTCTTGCCGACGTCAATGCCCCTGTGAGGCTGCCAGTGTGCCTTCAATAACTCCTCAAGTGTGCTCGTAAAGAATTTGGGAGCTTTAATATTTTTAATTTCCTTGCATTGGAGGAACAAGTGGAATACAACATTTTTCCGGTTTTTAGTTTACTGTACCCAGTTTAAAATTAAACAAGGCTCAAGGTATTAGTATTCAATAGGGTCCAAGTCTGAACATATATCGCGTAACAAAGAAAGAATAATTTTTCCACACATATTTGCTGATTTGTAACATCATCTTGTTATAAGCGTTGTATGTAAATGAAAACCGAGTTTTCGAGGTCGGGGGTGCGACGACGACGTGGTTCGCGTGCCGTAAAACATTAGGTCGCTGACTAGGAGTTCACGGGGGGCTGGCTTATTGTCTCGCGTCTATTAATACCAGTGTTTATTCCAAATTAATTTCTGCGGCATACACATTCTACTTCTTAGATGTGCCGCTACCTGAACTATTAATAGAGGTTCTTGCGATTCCCTTTTCAGCTAACTTTATTCATGTTTTTTTTTCAATTTCATCCTTTTGTATTATTCTTTGGGTAAAACAACATTTTTAAGTGTAACACTTTCCGGAACGGCATAGGATCGACTGGTAGAATCGAAATATTTTTCCAAGTTTTATCATTGCTTCGAAATATCTCTAGGGAACAGTCTTATAAATTGGATTCAACTTTGAATCACGCACTTCGATGACATTTTCTTTCGCCGAGTTTTGTTTTGGGAAAAGTTATTTAAAGAATTGTATATCCTAATTATCGCTAAGGTTTGTTCCTGCGAGTTCGAATCAAGTTGCCTATGGGTCGTTAATTATTGAGAGTTCGTTAATTGTTTGGAAGTCGGTGTTGTTTAGAAGTCGGTGTTGTCTAAAGACGGAATGTTTGAATTATTGAAAGAAGGAGGGGCTTTAGAATATTGGTCACGTGGCTAATAGAACGACGCCTCGTGCATCGCAAACTCGCTTGAACTAATTTTCAGGACCTTATTCAATGGTCCCTATTGTCTTGCGTTAATTGCTTACCATTTAACGACTGTTTTCTTTACAGCGAGCATTTCAAAATAATGTTCGTTTTTATTGGTATCGCCTATACTTAAGTAATCTATTACAATTTATGAGGTACGTTGGAATACTTACTCCCACATACATAACGTATATTTGTAAATATATTGTTATGTGGGAACTGGATCCGGTTGTCACTATATTTGAGAGTTGGAAAAGTGGGACGAAAGTAGTCTGCAAAGCTTTGTGGATGCAGGGCGACCGCTGCAGCAACGGTGTTTGTTGACGAGTCTGTAGGCGGTGCGAGAGGGGCGCGGGTGGCGCGGCCCGCGGCAGGTGCGCGCCGCGCCAGTTCCGCGACTCTAGCCGCTCGGATGCCACGTACCTCGCGAGAGACATGTAGCTCCGACCCGAGCTTGCCGGCTGTGAAGTGACTTCGGTGTTGTGTTTTGAATCTTGGTGACTATACTGTTAGTACTATGGTGGTCTTAGAGGGTGGCGGGGCCCTGCTCGAGCCGGCGCTCGCGCTGGACGGTGCGGCTGCCGCATGCCTAGAGCGCGCTTATGCACAGGCGGATGTTTCGCTAAAACTTTTACCAAAACGTTATATCAATTTACACCAGTGGTTGTCGCCAGTGACGACGTCTGTCACAGCCGCCGCTGCTGCTGGAAAAGATCTTAAGCTGCAAATTGTAAGAGCTTTTCCTTCTTTAAGTTATTAATGTGTCATTGTTTATTTACCAGTACGTAAGACATTGTTTATTTACTATATAGAAGGTATTTGGTCTCCCAAAAAGATGTTAACGAATCGGTTTTCAATCGCTGTTATTTTTTCAGTGTGACTTGACATTCAAAAAGTGTGAGCTTCAGCAGTTTTGAGTTAAGCTATTTCTTACCTATGACGTACATTTATGTGAATTTCACAAAATGAAATATATTCTA
This sequence comes from Cosmia trapezina, assembly GCA_905163495.3. NCBI lineage: Eukaryota > Metazoa > Arthropoda > Insecta > Lepidoptera > Noctuidae > Cosmia > Cosmia trapezina. The sequence goes on along the minus strand of LR991022.1, from coordinate 10,105,981 downwards.
ACACACATAGATATCTGTAATGCCTTCATTTTTTTATTTACTTTATAAATGCTTAATAAAGTATTATTATAATCTTGTAAACATCACACAGTTTGGTCCTGATTTTCTTGAGTATCATCACTCGCCGATCAACTTTTAATGCACCCAATTAATTCGTATTATGTATTTTTAGTACCTGAGCGACCGAGCTTTTCTCGGGTGAAAATAGGTAAAACGAATTTTCCCAGAAATGAGACCTAGCTAGATCGATTTTTCGACCCCGTAAACCTCTATACTTATTGCAATTTTGAACGTGATTATTAAATACATAATATAGGTTTATCTATAAAAATATTGCTCATTTAATAGGATGGGATATGAAGTAAGTCACGAAGAATTTATCATAAAAGCCTTATGTCCAAACCTAGCGCCGCCGCGCCGCTTTAAAAGTTTGTCTGAGATAGGTTTGTTTGTAAACAAAGTTAATTATCAATGTAAGGTGTAACACAGTGTTTTTTATACAGGATAAGTTTTTAAGCAGTGCGCAAATTTTCATAGGGTGTTCTCCCCATGAACATGAACAACTTTCACTATGGGACTAACTTTGAAATCGCGAAAAAAAAAAATCAGCTGTTCAGTACATTTATCTACACTAAACTCGTCAAAATGTACGGAGCAGCTGATTTTTTTTTCGCGATTTCAGGTTTGGTCCCATAGTAAAAGTTGTTCATATTCATGGGTAGAACACCCTGTGAGAATTTGCGCACTGCTTAAAAAATATCCTGTAGGTAATACCAGCTGTGCCCCGCGACTTCGTTCATGTGGATGTCGGAAAAAATTTAATTGAATCGGATGTTCAATTGTTTTTTTTCGCGGAACCATAATTCTTTTTTTAGGGTTCCGTACCTCAAAAAGAAAAAACGGAACCCTTATAGGATCACTTGTTTGTCCGTCTGTCTGTCTGTCTGTCTGTCAGTCTGTCAAGACCGCGAACATTTTTCTCACGAACGCGTGAAGGTATCAAGCTGAAATTAATGTCAAATACGTAGGTCTATGGTTTCTTGGAGTTCTGAAAAGATCAAACTTCTAAGTCAACGCAATAAAAAAATACGGCCATTTATGCGACATTTTTTGATACTTGCAAGTAAACCAAAACCTATGGGGTACTTCCCGTCGTCCTAGAATCATGAAATTTGGCAAGAAGCAAGGTCTTAAAACACAAGTAAAGGAAAAAGTCCGAAAATTGTTAATTTTTAATTCTATCACAAAAAAAAAAATCAAAGTTGTCAGTCTATCAAGACCCGTTTTGTAAGGAACGCGTAAAGGTATCAAGTTGAAACTAATATCAAATACTTAAGTCTATAGTCTCTTGAAGTTCTAAAAAACTCGAGCTTCTAAGTCAACGCAATAAAAAACTACGGCCATTCTGCGACACATTTTGATACTAGCAACTGTCGCAAAGACACGCAAGTAAATCAAAACCTATAGGGTACTTCCCGTTGACCTAGAATAATGAAATTTGGCACGAAGCAAGGTCTCCCAGCACAAGTAAAGGAAAAAGACCGAAAATTGTGAATTTGTAATTTAATGACATATTTATTTATTTTATTTATTTTGATATCCAATGTTTAGTTTGTTTTTGGGATATATTCTTTTCAACTACGGAACCCTTCATTGTGTGTGGTCCGACATGCACTTGGCCGGTTTAAAAAAAATAAAAGTTACTCCATAGAACACCAGCCGTCTGCCGGTGAAAGTCCCGTCAAAATTGGTCCAGCCGTTTCAGAGATTAGCAAACAGAAAGACAGACTAATTTTCATTTTTTTATTATTATTACCGTATACAGACAGAGTGGCGATTAGGTTATCACATTAATGGAAATTGGAAACCACGTATTCAGTAGGTACATGATTGTGGACTCCCCTGCGTTGAAATATTTCGTCGCATATTAAAAAAAATCTGCAGTTTCCTAAAAAAATGCAATACCTACGCGGTCAAAATGTATGAAACAGCAGATTTTTTAAAAACAACCGACGGTAAATTTCAACGCAGGTAAGTCCAGAATCATGTATTTACTGAATGCGTGGTTTCAACTACCTAATCGCCACCTCTCTCAATCGTATACTTTCAAATGCATTTAGTAAAAAAGCTGTTATTTTGACATTACAAACAGACACTTCAATTTTATTTATTTGTATAAATAAAGCTAAGTAGGTATTGTGTTGAATAAATTATCATGTAGATACTTTTATATTAGACATTTCTTGTTAACTATAAACTTTGCCTATTATTTAGCCTTCGAAAAATGCATTAAATACATAAAAGTATCCTCACCCTTTTATAGTCGATTATTATAAAAAACTTTAAAACAAAAAAAAAAAAACAGACTTCCAAAAAGTCTGTTTTTTTTTTCACCTACTTCCGAAATTAAAGTTATTTTTCACTTTGTAGTATTTTTTTTTGGCAGTCGGTTGTTTTTTTTGTAAAAAAGTTTATTTTTCACAGTTTGTAATTTATCTAAGTTCCCTAATGCCTAATGTCAACTGCTCATCAAGTCATCACATTTTATAAAATATTGCTTTTCCCGATTCAGGGACGTTACTTGTTGAGGAGTTCTAGTAAGGAACCAGGAGAAATGGAACTGATGCTCTCACCATCGGCTCCACTTCATCATATGCATTGTGACGAGCATAAATTGCTTAGCAACCATATTAAAGTAATCGAATCGCAAACCGTGGAATACATATTATTGAGTTGTTCCGATGGCCATTTCTGTGGCCTTACTCATCAGCTCTACTTCACCAAATGGTGCTCTTCGGGAGCAAATGCACGAGTTACTATAAAAAAATACCCAAATCGCTATAGGTGTGCCTATACAATTTGAGGGTTTCCCTCGATTTCCATGGGATCCCCTCATCATATTCTGACTAGGTGACAATGGGACCACGTCGAGAGCACACACTTTCAAATAAAAAAATAATTTTCAAAATCAGTCCACAATTGACGGAGAAATCGGTGTACGAATATGTAATTTAAAAAAAATATATGTGATATGATTTGAGAACCTCCTCCTTGTTTTGAAGGCGGTTAATAAAGATTTTCGACGTCTGATTATTGCTAAAAAAAAACTATAAAAAAGAATTACTCCAATAATTGTCGCTAAGTTAATCGCTTTACTTAGGGCTAATTTGACCAAAGTCGGATATCTTTTTCCGTGGAATAAAATTGGACGACTGACAGTTTTTGTATGGAGAAACTGTCAAAAATTCAAAATTTATTCGAAGATTAACTTATAGACCAGGGCCGGATTGGCCCTGATTTTTTACTTGAATAACAGAGTTTTTCGAAAGAAATAACGCTTTTGATGAATGCAAATGTTTATTATCATTTACATTCGGTTTTCGAAAAATCGATTTTTGAAAAGTAGTTTTTTCGGTTGTTCGCTTTTTTAACGGTATTTTTGTACGTAAACCATATTATATTTTAATTCCTTAGGAAAGTTAAGATTTCAACGAAAAAAATGAGCACTGGTAAAGGTCATTTATCTAAAATTTACTAACCAAATTTTTCGATTGATAATAAGGTAATTTTTTTGTATTTTTTTTATAAAACACCGACAAATAAATATTTCGTTTTGAAAAAAATTGGGGTTGTTTAAAACAAAAAAAAAAGAACATTTTCACCAATTTTCATGAAAAAATAATAATATTTGCTATTAGTTATAAATTAAAAACCAAAAAAACGGTTTTTTGCGTTTTTCTCGATAATTTTGAGGTTAATAAGGTAATACTAATAATGTATGAAATGAATGTTAAAGATTTTTTTATTATCTACCACTCTTACATTTAACTTTTTTCGATAGGATGCATAGTTTAGCCGCAAATCGGGAAAAACGAGTACAAACCCCTAAAACCGTATATATTATCCCCCCACCCCTCTTCCAGAACTTTTTCCGAGTCTAGACTATTTTCCTTCGTTATTGACATCATCAACAAAATTTTCCGACCACTTGTATACTGTTGAGAATTTTTTTTTTTTACGATATTTTAAGCGGTTTGGCCCTGGTCTATTATACTTGGTATAAAAGACTGGTCGAATTCACCCTTAGTGTGCTAATTTACCTGTAAAATACCTTTACCATATACCTAGTCCGTACTTATACATAGCCTTAAATTACAGCACTTCTGAACTACGGTTATCATCGTTTGTCTGTCTAATATTTAGGTACGTAACGTGTCCTATATCCTATAGCAGTCGCGAGCAATAAATCATTTTCAAAAAACTTGTCGACACTGATTCTCACTTATCAATTGATCGATGACCGAAATTTGCCACGGTTCCGTCTTTGCAACTATTGTAGAAAAATAACGTTTCCCAACAGTTGAATTGATCTTTTAACTAAAGATTTGTTGTTATTTTCAGTAGCTGTAAAATGGAATCAGCTGATTCAACAATGTGACAGCTAAAAAAGTGATCAATAGACCATACCCGTCTAATTTTAAATGATTTGAGCTGATCGATTTAAAATTGAGAAAAACTTATTAAGGAGCTTTCTTTGTTTTTCCATTTATTTGTAATGGAAAATGATAAATTTTGTAACCAAAAACGAATAAAATAACTTTCATGAAAACATAACAGCTTCTGAAGTCGGTGTCTTCAGAAGCTTCTTCAATGCACCATAGCTTGGCACCGACTTCAGAAGTTGTTAAGTTTTATATGAAAGTTATTTTATTCGTTTTTGGTTTTTGAAGTCGGTTTTTACTTTTTTTAAAGTAAATTTTTGATTATAGAATCGAATGCTAATGTTATAAAGTAGGCTGCCAAACTGGCATAGCAAACGTAAGGATAAGTAATAATGTATAAAATGAATTTCAAGTAAACAAACAAGCATACGAATACTTACGTGATCCTGTCCTGGTAATTTTTAAATACGTAATACTACATTTTTAATAAGTCGTTTCCATAACATATAACCGATTAAGGGTCAGCGCAAATGCTTTGCTCTTGGTTTGCGCTGACCCTAGTTGTGCAATTCTGGAATCCCAAAAAATTAAGAAGCCGTTTCCATAATTTGTTAGCCAAAAAATAACTTAAGTTAATATATGCATCCGATTATCCGATCTCTAGTCATCACTCGCGACGTTTGTGCTAACATCATCGCTAATTTGTCATAAGAATATTCTGTTTTTATTGTTATCAAATTGATTTGGACCAGTAGGTGACCACTGGCCACTCTAATTGCGTATTCAGTAGGCCTGTGGCCTGGTTGAGATCCACTACGATGCAGTTGTATTTTATTGCTATTGATAGCTAACTCGTCACTACGCCTAGCTTTTATCCATAGCTTTTTACACAAAATTACCCCGGATCGTGTTTTTTTCCAATGGTTGAGTTATGATGTTGTTGACATTATATTATTAAAACTTAATGTGAAAACTAATATGAGCATTTATTAGCTTTGTTTTTTTTCCGTTTTATATGATTGATTACTATTGTGATCAATCATATAAAACGGAAAGGTGTATGTGTAATGTAAATACATTACACATGTATACACCTTTCCGTTTTATTTTTTGTCTTTTCATTAATTTCAAATACTATTGTAACTGTTCAATGAAGCAATGTTTCACTCAGGGCTACGATACTTGCCCGTTGCTCATTGAACAGTCGTAGATATATGAAATAGATAGGATTAACTAAATAACTATAAACGGATTAATTAAAGTGACTTTGTTGCGGCTGGACTAACGCACCCAAGAAAAATTTTGAGGCATTTGAGCCTCTGGGGCACTGGGTTATAGTTGTGCATTGGGTGACGCTGGTCATCCTGTGGCTTCGCCATCTCGATTACGGCTTGCTATTATAGTCCTGCGAATTTCTGGATACAGCATTTGCACCGGGGTCGATTTCGATTTCGAAGTAACCAGTAATCTAGAGCTGTAGGTATCAATCAACTATTAAGCATGGACAGATCGGCCACATACTGGACATGCGTATGCACCAGCGGGGAGAAAGCGCCATTTCAGGGGCCTTAAAAACTCACAGTGGAAAGACCATTACAACGTTTGTAAATTAATAGACTGGACTCTCCAAATCTTTCTGTAAACGTAAACTTAACGAGTAGATCGCTACCTACTGTGGCTGTATTAGTTAGGGAGGCGAGTAAGGGAATTTCGGTAATACTCGAGCGTGGCAGTTTAAGATATGAGAGATACCTTAGACCTAATAGAACAACCTTGTAAAGTATTTAGCTCTATATGTAGTGACGCGCGCCTAGGATAGACGATCAGATTAGTAAAAAAAAATCGATAGTCTGAAATACTCGAGCGCGTCAGATTAAGATATTGGGGGTTGATTGTAGTGTTTTAAGACTAAATTTAACTAATCTGACGATAAGTCCTTGACGCCGCCGAGTTATAGGGTCGCGAACTTGTAAAAAAAAAACGTTAATCCGGCATTCTCGAGCGCGATTTTTTTATTTTTTATTTTGAAGAATATAATCTAAAACTTACTAAAAATACAAAATCTGCCGGTTTCCGCATGACCCGAAGTGTGGAGGAGCCATTTCGTCTTCCGAAAAACGCGTTGCGGCATATAAGTCGCGAACGATACATTTTACAAAAAAAAAGTTTAAATAAACAAAAAAGGTAATTTTATTTTACACAAAAAAGGTCTCTTTACATTTTTGTCCAAAGTTAAAACTAAAAAAGAAAAAAAAGAAACCAAAAAACCTTTTTCGGTCAGATTAAGAGAACCCACCAACATTTTTGTCAGATTAAGAAAATATGCTTTCAGGATACCGAGATAAACCTCCCCTATGAAAATCTGACGCGCTCGAGTATTTCAAAAAAACTTTTTTTTTTTTGCATTTTCAAAAATTCATCGTAACTTATCGTCACGCCGAAATCGTCAGTTTTTTTAAAGGGAGCTTCCTTGGGGGTAGGCCCCAAGGAAGCTCCCTTTAAAAAAACTGACGCGCTCGAGTAAATTTTTTTTTTTTGCATTTTTGACTACTTTATATGCCTACCCCCACCACGCAAACCGGCAGATTAGTATACCGTTGTTATCAGAGGCACTTGGGGCATACGTAGTATGAATATCTGACGCGCTCGAGAATGCCCAAGTAACTGTTTTTTTTAACATTTTTGAAAAACCGTACACGCCAAACCCACCGCTAAAATGGTTTTTACCATACGAGCTTTTCTTTTCGAAATTATTTTATCTTTCGATTTTGATAGGTCTCGACGGCGCCGTTGAATTACGCCATTTAGCTACCTCGCCTCCCTAACTATATAATCTCGGTATGTATCCAGATTTTCCGACAGTATCGGATCAGAATCAATGTTGTTCTTTTGCATATATCGTGTTAGCATCGCTACCATGGTTGTGCCACCATGGTGTTCCCGTGTAATACAGAGCTAAGAACATAAATCATGACACATCACAGTATAAAAAATAATACCTAATGTCACGCTGACGGAAGCGCCGTAAGCGCGAGTGCCAGACGAATTCAATTCTACAGGAGAAAAGAGTCACTTGTAAAAAGCTTCACTACTTCAAAGTGAATAATGTATTAATAGTTCTCAATAATGCGATTTTCTTATTGAATATTAAGAATATGATAACATTTTAATTTGAATCGAGTCGTGATATAAAAATACTTTCACATAGTGGTCTGTCGGAAAGAGTTTCTGGAAACTCATTATACGTAACTTTATTAATTTAATGTTCAGAATTGTCAAAAAAAAAAAACGTACGTAGGTATTTGAGGATTATTGATTTCATTGAATAGAAAAAGTACTTTTTATTATGACATGTTTACTATAAGTAATACAGTACTCGGTTTAGCCAACTAGACACGGTTGATCTAGCCGCGATTCGCGCGAGTCCAACGCAAACGCGGTGGGCCGCCCGCCGCCGGCCATATCGCAGCGCCCGATCTCCCCGTATTCATCGCTGCGCCCGGAAATCGCTAAATGTAGAGATACTCCGACCAACCGCCTTACCTCCTAGCTTTTTGAGAGTTCACATTTACCGTCGAAAACTTACATTACACAAATTGGATAGTCTTTGTATTTCAATGTTATTCATACCGGCTCCCTCGTAAGAACATCGGTGAAGTAAAATTCGACTAATAGATAACTCGAGAGATGTTAGATGGAAATTAAATCATGAAGCGCATTCGAGAAAGTCAAATGTGTTCGTTGTAGCTTGTCTACGATTCTACTGCTACGGCGTAGGCAGGGTGTGCGTACAAGTTCTCCGCCGCGCTCGTTTATTTGCGACTTCCTAGCTCTTTTGTTATGCTCTGTCGCCTGTGTCTGCTTTGAAAAATTGTAATGCAGCGGCATTGTAGACGCGAGCTGCTGCGATTGTGCACGTAAACGACGACCTACCTACTTATACCACCCACACCCTCAAATTTATGTTCTCGACCTCGAGAGTCACTGTGATCTAAATTTCACACGATATAATATCATTAACTTCGTATGAACGCACGGGGCATTGGTAGAGTATTTATTTATTATTCGAATTGATTTTTAAAAATGTATATAAAAGAAAGTTGTGTTAGTTACACTATTTATAACTCAAGAACGGCTGAACCGATTTGGCTGAAAATTGGTGGGGAGATAGCTTAGAACCAGTAGTTTCAGTAACTAACTCCTCCTAAATGGCTGGACCGATTTGGATGAAAATTTGTGTGTATATTTCAATTAGTTCCTGGATGGTTTGAAAACACAATTGGACCCGGTAGGTGGCGCTGCAGTCGGGTTCTAGGATCGTTCAGACAGGATAACGTCTGTCCGGTTCGCTAGTAATTTAATAAAATAATGTTAATGTGTAGGTATTAGTTTGATCTGAATATTAGTTCACTAAATACGTACTACACTACATAATCAAAGTCTGTGTCATTTGTTTCATTCAGACCTATAACAAGAATTTTTGGTAGCGAGAAATGTATTGTTACAACGCGTCGATAGGCGGCAATAATCTTCTAGAATTCTAAATAAACACATAACTGAAACGGTAGATTATGACAATTTGGCAGATAAGGGTACTGAAACTTATCTGCGGGCTACGGACACAGGCCCTCAGTGAAATTTCTTAACGTAACACGAAGCTTTTGCCAAGGTACCTATTTAATAAATACACAGTGTAAAAATAAATAGTAAATATACGTATCAGGTTTCAATTAAAAAAAATAATGTTTGTTTGCAGATAAAATATATCAATAAATCTCATTAAAATGTACGCAGTATTAACCCATTAATAGTTATTTATGCAACTGACGTATAATAAGGGGTATTAAAACACGAATGTGGGTTTATCACACGAGGCGAAGCCGAGTGTGATAATAGTATCGCATGAGTGTTTTAATACCTAATTATTATGTACAGTTGCATACAAGACTTTATCTACATCCATGTTATCAGTCCTCTATAAAAGGTTCTGAAACAGTTTTTTGCAGTACCTACTAATACTCGTATCGAACATGGCGGCCGGCGTCATAGTATACGACGTGAATTCGAATAAGTTCTTTTTTTTTAAATTACGGCGCTGTTGTAGTGAAACGCGCGTGCATTACAATGTTCTTTTTTTGAAAACGAGTTGTATTATGAAATTCAGTACAACATTAAACCACCCGTTTGGATGCTATTATGGTTACCATGGTTACTATGACACTGGCTGTTTTAATGTTGGCAATAAGCTAACTGTTTCGGAAACTTTTATGGAGGATTTATGGCATGGGATAAACATACTTACATGACATGTATAGATGAGCTACATCAATCATTACTTTATTTAAAGTGAAAAAACTTGATAGCGTTAATTAGTAATAGGCCGTGTGTAGCGTGTGTACATAGATATGTGCAGGCGCTACGAAGTACCTACACAAAGACGGTGTAGCGAAGGCGAGGGCGGGCGGAGCACGAGCTGCGGAATACATTAGCCGCCACCAGCGGTGTCGGCGTCCGTACGCCATAATATATTTCACTGGCGGTCATTTTCGACAATTAACCACATAAAATAAGTGAAATTATGCATGCGGCCGACGACGGCGTATATCACGTCCAGTTACGGGCCACGATACCTAACTACATTCATTATTCAAAGAAATGTTTCGCTCGACCAGGTCGCGTCCGGAAGCGCCGGCTCTGTTCGTGTGATTGATGGAGACTTCTTTATTTTTACAGTCTTTTTGTGTTTAATGCAGTGTTTGTTCATAAACAATAAGTTGCTTGCTTGTTTCATCTTTTGACAGCAGGACATTGCAGGCGTTGTTCTGTACCAAAGTCTATTGTTAGGCTACGTGAACACATCTATTACATTACAAAATTAAATTTTAACGTCGATTAGAGAGTGGGTAGGTACGGTACTCGTTCATTCGTCTAGTGTCTGAAAAGTGCAAAATAAACAGTCATGTAGGAACTTACAAACATTCCCTGCATGTGAGAGTCCTAAATACCTTTTCATATAAGCCTTTACTTCAACCGGACCTCTCAAACCGTCGGATTCATTTTCTCTTGCAATTTCCTACAATTTCCGGACAGCGTTTGGTACGTTGATGTGCTGGAAAATTATTTTCATGTAAATCTTGCTTGTGCCTATACTCGGCACATGATAAAGGTAGACACGGTGAAATTTACAAAGGTTTTTCCAGATACAAATTGAAATAAGTATATAAAATTATCTTTACATAAAATATTACTGAAAGACGTGTTAACTTTTGTACTTAAATTATAAAACGTGAACGGTGTTTCAAGTTCAAGCACGAGATCAACGTCCTGCTGTGTCGGCGTCGCGGCCCGGTTGCGTAACGCAACTAGGCCGCGCTCGACGCGCATGCATGCCTCGTGCGTGAGCCTCCGCGCTTCTCGCTGTTTGACTTGCTATCGAACAAACTTGTTCACTCATTTACATTAGATTGATCGGTTTTACATACTAGATTCTCCACTGGTGCTGGATGTTTTAACTTGGTTATTAATGTATCTTCATATCAGGCGTAGTAATTTTGTTTCTCGAATTCATAACTTTATAGCTCTCAAAACCTTGAATAAGAAATATTTGAAACTAAAATAAAATCTCTGATGTATTTATAATATCATTGACACATGATTCCTGTGAGCCAGCCAGAATGGCCTGCACAATAGCCCACATATGATTGGTGCTCCCGAAAGCATCACCTTGAGGTGTGCGTGAGTCAGCAGACGGCACGATCGCACCGGTGTGACGGCAGCAGGTCGAGAATAGCGTGCGGTCTATTTAGGACTCCTCTCTGTTTGTTTGCCAGCGAAATGTGTCATTGTTAACTAATTTAAGTAACAACCACTGCCAGCTGTTACGACACCGATGTGTAGATGCGGTTCACAGGCGAACTTCGACATGCTTATTAATCACCTTGCGATTCTGAGACTAATCATAATATGCTTATTACACAGGCGACCAATATTGGAAACAAAACATCTCCATCCATTAAAACCTAACATTTAAGTTATATACGAGTCCAATGATTCACGAGCCTTGGTAACGGTAAATTTTTCGACTGCTTTTATTGCTTCCTCGCGCTCACCAAAAAATATATTTTATACGTAGCTATTCTGTAACAATTTACTTATTTAAGTGTTCCATACATAATAAACTTCTATGCAATAAATGTGACAGTCTACTTCTTTGATAAAAGTTTTCTTACTTTTCCTCATTTAAATAAGCAATCTATATGCACAGAACGTTAGTGCCCATAACGAGCTCAATAATGAAACTCTTTAATTTTTTAGTGAGGTAGGCCAAGCTAATAATTTATTAATTAATATGAGTACCGTCCGCGCTGTCATTTCGATAACCAGCGACATTATCGCTGGAGAGTTACGTAAACATCAGAATGTAAAACACGATACCGTTTAGCCAGTTAATTAATTGCCGTGACCGGGACTCTGGAGCGGAGAGCGAGCGGCGGTCGTCGCGAGCTTGTTATGGAAATAATGAGTGCGACCGCTGCGCAGCCAGCCACCCGCCTCTGCACAAGTTGCTCGGCGCTTCCGAGCCTACCTCCACTTTTATTGTTACCATCGGATCCTAGATGTTTTACGAGTTTCTCCAACTACGCGGAATTATTACCCGTGTTTACCACAACAGCATTTTTATCTGTTGGTATATTTTTTAATGGTGATTTTGACGTAATTTAAATTAGCAATAATTCGTTTTTGAGATGGAGCTTCAGGGCGAAAATTGAATCACTTAAGTGATCAACTAGTGAGTGAATGATCCCTTTGACCACATTGCTCTACATGATTTTCGTGAAAACTAAAATTACACTTTCAGGTTTCAGGGTTACGTGTCCGACACGCACTTGGCCGGTTTTTAGAAAAGTGTTTAATATCAGCCTGTAATACTATTTTCCGAGCGATAACACTGCTGATGAGAATCAAATGCTAAATAAAACATCGAGCTTATGGTCTTCAAGCACTGTAGTATTTAACGAAGTTTCGGCTTTTGCCTCTGTTCCATCCTGTGTAATGGAAGTTCATAAAAAAATTCGCAGATTTATGTTTCATGCTTTTCATGTAATTAATATTACAAATCGAAAGCTTTCCCTCTTGTTGTTAAAATCTAAAAATCTGTCTGAGAAAATGAGACGTGAAACGTTACGATATGGCGAGCCGTGGGGTTGCATACACGAGGGCTTATTAAGTTATGCTTATAGTGCTTGCATTGCATACGTTTACGTATCAACCATATACATACAGGTAGAGTATTGTTGTCTTGTTTCCTGAAAGCGTTGTACTTATATAAAATTCATGGACTACATTCACAAGATCTGAACAAATATAATTTACTATCAACTGTCTACCAGGTCTACCAACATTTCTTAATTAAGTTCTGACATGCGAAAGAAATAAAAGACATGAATTTCTCAAGCAGTCAAGCGCCTTAGAAGCCCATATCTTCCATGGGTAATATGACATGATATAAAACATTTCCGTTTGGCACATGGGTTTATTGGGGTCGTGTGATTGAGGTAACCTGCGACGAGACGTGTCACTTGATTTAATTAAGAGCCGCTTTACCGCTCGTTCCTCCAAGCTAAAGCTTTATACGGGCGCCCCGGTTAATTTCGAACAGAGTCATTCTGCTAGAGATTTATTTCAATATTGAACACGTCTTACCGTTGCTGGTATCCACATGCCACTTTTTACGTCCTCGTCTTAGTCAAGCTGTGTATATATAATTAATAAATAATTAATACTTACAAGTTTTTCTATAGTACTTTTAAAGAGGTTAGTCATTTTTTCTTGTAAAACATAACAAGAAAAGGGTAAAATGACTAACGAAAGGTGGAATCTCTTAAATCCGCTAGTGATTGCATCGTTTAGTCCAAATAGTCCTCGTATTTCAACGCAGAATCTCTGACTTACAATTTAATAAATGGAGTCCATTTGTTAGCCAGTGCACTCCGTGTTTTCACCTCTATCTCTTTTCTTTTATGGTATCTTTTTGGTATCGTATCTTATTTTTCAAATAGATAATTAGTTATTGTTAAAGGCCGGTTAGTATTAATTGAAATAAATGAATTGCGAACTTTTGTTTCCAGTTTTTCTATTCAGGGCATTAGGTTTAACGACGGACATCATTTAAGGGACAGTACTCATGAAAATGAATAACTTTCACTATGGAACCAACCTTGAAATATGAAAATCTGATCAAAATGTAATTATGTAAGGAACAGTAAATTTTTGCTTTTTCTTATTTCAGATTTGGTCCCATAGTAAAATCTGTACACTACTCCTTATTAAAGCATATCCCTCGTTTGACCTATCGCGAGACGTACACCAAATCCGTCGTCGGCCGAACTCGGCCGATCGAACCACACACAATCATGCAAAAGAATGAGTGCGTACACTACTAAATTCTACTACTTCAACCGACATCGTCCGATAACTAGGTGTACATACCTACGCCTGCGCACTTACATTTTACATAAATGATGGTTGAGTCGATCATCGGAATATGCCGATGACGGATTACGAGTATCCGAACCGTAACACCCTGTAGAGCAGTAATTTTCAAATAAATCCTTACCACTTTATCTTTGGAAACATCAGTATCGATTTTCTGTTGCTATTCACAATTTGGTTTTACTTTAATTCGTTGTTTTTATGGTTGCGGTGAAATTGACACTTTTTTGCATCTTATTTGCATGAAGTATTTTTACGCTGTCTTAAATTTAAGGTAATTCTTAAGTAGAAAGTTAGTTGAGTGTTGTGCTACTTTAAAAAAAAAGTTGTTAGGGTTCCGTGTTTGTTCCTTGGGGGGTACTTAATGATTGATCAAAAGACGTTTGCAGGCACATCATAATTATACAATACATTTTATAACATACAATATAGGTATGTAGAATAGAGTAAATCCGTTTTATTTTATAATTATGCGCTTTCCTAAATTGTGCAATAAAATTATTGTTTATTTTTATTTATCTCAGCACACTAGTGTGTGGAGCAGAGGCCGCCTCTGCATCTCGCGGGTGCTATGGGGCGACATGTCAAAACACACATCGAGATTTCTGTGCAATGTCTAAGTTAAGCCGGGTCTCCTGCGCGTGTCTTTTCGAAACTTTACACAAAAAACCTTACACATATTCATTTGTTTTCTTAGACAAGGTGTCTTCTGCGTAATCAAATATATATGTAAGCCACGCCTCTTTGTTTCGATGTTTTTGTGTAAAGTTTCGAAAAGACACGCGCAGGTAGGGTTACCATATCTCAGGATTTGTCCTGAGATCTCAGGATTTTTAGGCTCTTAGGATTGCGGGCGGATTTTAGAAATCTCATGAAATCTCAGGATTTTTAGAATTTTCAATAACATAGCGTAGATTTTTCAGATCTTTAAAATAAATAATAATCTTTATATAGATTAATTTAAATTTATTCATGTGAATTGCACAATAAAATCAACACTTAAAATCTATGAAACCTATTCTAATCATCACTTTTATCATACTTATTTTGCGATGATAACTTTTTAAGTAAACTTTTATCTTTTAACACTGTTCTATAAAATGTTTTGCACGTTAAACTCTTCAAATGATTCTGTGTTAAAAGTAAAGCTCGGACACCGTTAGTCGGTTTCTTTCATTCGACCATTGAGCCCGCATGATAGAAAAAACTAGGCTGTAATAGTAAATTATAAAATACGCATTATCTTGGTAATCTTAAAACACCGATGGTCTTGAAAATGATTGCCCACAATGTATGGAGACGTAATTTTTTGATGTTATTAAACATCAAAAAATTTCGTTTGCGAGAGAATTCACAAAATTCGAGGAAATCTCAGGATTTTCCAATGGAAATCAGGCCTTTTCTCCGGACTTTTAAATTTTCTTTCTGGTAACCCTACGTGCAGGAGACCCGGCTTGAAATATTCATCATCATCTGAAGAGCAGGCCACACTGAGACTGAAGCGAAACGAAGCTAAGTTCGTTTCACTTCGTTCCGTGTCTTTTTATACTTCCGTTTTCGTTTCGCTTAGTACGCGGTGTGAACTGAAGTATGAAAAGACACTGAAGAATGCTAAACGAACTTAGCTTCGTTTCGCTTCATTCCCAGTGTGGCCTTCGCTTTATGCTTTACAGCTATTCTATTTTGCGTTCGAAATGCGAACGCAATGTTAAATATTAATGTAGTATAAATTATACACATTAAAACCTTCTTGCTCTAACTAAATGATGGTGAAAACCACAAAATCCGTTGTGTAGTTTAGAAGATCTATGTGGTCACACAGACATGAAAAGTGACATGTTTTTTTAGTATGCATAGGTAGATATAGAAAGTTGAAGTAAACATTAATAACTATTTTGTAAACTGCAAAATTAAGATAATTACTTTACACATTATTTTGGTTATCCAAGATTCTTATATTTTACATAACATTACAGTTTATTTTTCCGAACTTGGCTGACAGTGAGTCAGCCAAGTTCGGAAAAATAAACTGTAAATAGACTGTAATGTTGATAGTATATACGGAACTTTTGCGCATGCCACTGACTCGCACTTGACCAATTTTTATATTTTGTGAATAGAAAAAGTATAAAACAACATGTAATTAGCTTGAATTTTGCAAATTTCCTCTGTTGGCATCTAATGCGCTACTCGTGTTGGCCGTCATCACGCGTCGCGGGAGAAGTTCGTTATTAATTCACCGCCTTTCAACTCGGACACTTTTACTCACTTAAGGCTTTACTTTTCGTGGATGATAGGCTCCAACAGAAACTTGAGCGTGTGTCGCGTCAAGTCACATGTCATCTGATTGTGATCGTGCTACTCGCCAAAATTGGATTCTTATTTTATACAAATGCAGCTTCATGAAGGTTTATTATTATAAACCTTCTTGGTTTGCAATTTTGCAGTTTCGAAATAGGTCTTAAACTTAATATCAAATTATTGATAGGTACTTCGATACTTCACATGACAGTAATTTAAAAATGTAAAATGTTTGTATTATTGAATCGACCGCGTCTCTTGATAATTGCAGCGGGCTCTATTGACGACGTTAAAATTAAAATGCATACGTTCTTGGTGATTATGGTGTTCCACAATGGGCAATCACATGGTGACCAAAAAGCGGCCACGCGGTGTTGATTGTGACATTGTCTGATGCGGGTGGGGCGCCGTTCGGGCCAGCAGCGGCGCAGGACGCGCGGCGTGGCGCATCGCGACTGCCACCCGCATTTGTGATGCAAATTGTTGCGCCCGCCGCAGCGCCTCTGTACTTCGCACCTTACCTGCTGCAACCACAGTAATTATTGTGAAAAATATTCATTTGTCGCTTTTTAGACCCTCATTATCATAATGCTGCTTTTTGTTAACACTACTTTAAACTGCTTTTCGCTATTTGCCTACCTATTCTCATATATTATGCCGTTCTATACGTATTATTTCTTTTGTAAACTGATACCTGTGTCTGCTGTTGGAGCCCGTTAGCTATAATCGCGGGAATTCAATAGCTAACTGAACTGACTGCAAGAACTTCGTGTGAAGTTTCGTGAGAGCCTAGAGCAGCTCGGCAATCGACTGAACGTTATCATATTTCAAACGGTTTCGCAAAACGAATAAATAAGAACGGAGGCAAGAAGCGTGCGGTGAAACCGAGTCAAAGCGTGGGTATTAGAAACGCTCCGATTACCACGCTGAGACAAGACGCTGCCGCCGCCGCCACGTCCCTCCATGAGGTCGGGCCTTCATAGCTTCTTACATTGTTATACCAAATGCATAGGTACTTGATGTTTTGGAGTCACTGGCTCAAAATAAATCTGAAATTTTTATTTGTTATTATCTCTAGGTATCATCAATCGGAGGAAGTCTTCCATGAGTAAGACACGTCCATTTTTTTCTAAGACATTTATTCTTATCATTGTCGATTGATGCTATTAAATAAAACCATCATGTTTCTGGCATTTATGCGACTTTTCGACTCGCGCCGGAGGCATCCAAGTACTAAAAAGGCTTTGAAAGCAGTCATACTTGTAGAATAAGGACTGCTTCCTTGGATTCAATATTTAACTGCTAAGCCTAAAACAGAGGTGCTATGTACCGTTTAAAGCCTTTATTTGTACTTCGAAAATCGGTTACATCGATTTCATTGTGGTTATTTTGGTTTGGTTTGTTTGCGTTGATACCTACCTATTTTGATGATAATCACTTTAGATAATGATTATTATTTTTACACGTGCTGCATGCTGGTTAGCCGGCGCCGGCTGTGGCGTAGTGTATGGATAAATATGAAAGCTTTCACCCATATGACCACAAATTCGCTGCCATGCAGCCAGCAATCTAAACGTGTTAAAGAGGTGCTAAGTGTAGAAAACTTAGGTGATTGCGTTAAGGTACCAGGACGGATCCCCAAATAACAAAACGATTAAATAATATTTTATAACATCGAAAGATACAAATCTGCGTATTTTTCGCCATAACATGGTTGCATGGTACATAATTAGCTTAAGCCTGAATGCACAATGTCAATTTAAGCGTAAGTGATTCTATAATAAAATAAATGTAGGTTATAGCTGAATGAAAGGTGACGAGGTGGCAGTGTCGGACACGGGTACCGCTGCTGGCTTGACCGCGTTCCACTAACGGTACTCACTCCGGAGTATTTCTCGGCGCGTGGCACACTTCATGCGTACATTCACCTCGCCCATCTCGCTGTCTCCGCATCGCCTGCGTAACGGCACACTATCCTTGGCTCCTTTACTGTTAATTCGCTAATTTTTTTTTAAATTTTCAATGAATACATAATATGAAACACTCAAATGAAAGGCGTTTTGGTTGACTCTGGTTTCGAATAAGTATAGGTATATATATGTAACTTAACTATTACATTCTAAAACAACGACTCCATTGAACCCTTAC
Source organism: Cosmia trapezina (assembly GCA_905163495.3). Taxonomy (NCBI): domain Eukaryota; kingdom Metazoa; phylum Arthropoda; class Insecta; order Lepidoptera; family Noctuidae; genus Cosmia; species Cosmia trapezina. Next base: position 10,087,598 of record LR991022.1, on the reverse strand, counting down.
TTAAATATAATGTAAACTGACAAATTAATTATAATTCGTGCTTATGTATCCGTAACAAAGAGGTTTTTGTAGCGTAAAGCTAGCCTATACTAATGAATTCGGATCTAAATACCGTTAGAGGTTGTCGAACTATATGCGCTGATGAATAAATACATACCTAGCTACTGAGAGTTATACAAAAAACTTGTAACATCTTAGGTTTTCCAAGTTACCATCTTCTTAACGTGCAGCGGAACATTATATTCATAAATTAATATGCTAATTACTGCTACCATTCAGTCTTGCTCTAACACTGACTACTCTATGCACTTGTACTTCTTTAACCCACCTGGACAGTTTTATTTAACATTGGCTTCGCTTAAAGGTGCAGGTGGTTGTGCATGATGGGCAGGAAAGGAGATGAGACATCTGTGAAGAGGCTCCATACTGGCACTGTGTTTAGGATTGGTAAAGGATATCCCATTTAGCCATATTATTTCTATAGCGACCAACCTGGGTACGCAATCGGCTTCTGTAGTAATCTGATAGAAGTTAATGTTTATAATAGGTATAGTTTTCCGTATGTACCTACCTACTTTCTGGTTCGTCCTACTGAAACGGATACAAAATCCGAATAACAGACCCATCCTCCAGTTCGTCAGAGTCCAGTAAGAAGTTAAGTAAATAAAAAATATTTTTCAATTATTGGGACTGTAAACTTGCTTCGGATAAACGTTAGAAATTAACAATAAATGCTTCCTAGTTTTCGAGCAAAGTTATACTACGCCAACATTCACAAGGCTTTTTCTAAAATAAAAGTTGTCTAACTGTGATAACAGGAGAATTAGGAAGCTATTTCGCTGTCCCTCTACCACGTCAAGCGGCATAATTAGATTGACTTTGCTCATTCTCCTTTCGTTTATTTTCTGAAAATGAGCTTTCTATTTTAATATCTTAGGAAAATTATTTTTGCTTATCCGAGAAACAAACTTTAAAATCTGATAATAGCCTTTTTAAGCAAAGTACAGCGTCATTTCATCCAAAGTCTACCTACTGTATTTCATAGTCTAATATAAATTAATATATCCTAAATTCCTTATCCGATAGTTTGCTAAGCAAGTGGGTAGCAGTAAAAGCCCGGAGGTCGTTACGTTAAGGGTTCAGTTAGCGCGAAATTGGAGTGAAGGTGCGACCCATGTCCTAACGTGCCACTTCATTATGTGGCCTCGTTGCCCGCCTATGTCCATACCATCACTCTGTGATATGCCTAGCGATATACCATAGTCTATAAACACTTACCGCTTTCCCTACATCAGATACATAATATCATTTACCATAATTATGTGTTACTTGAACTTAACAATTAACTGATCCCAGTACGCAGACGCTCCTTACGTTTTATTATTGCGCACAAAGAAACATATTGTTCCTATAGGTATGAAAGGCTCAAAATTAAAGTGTATGAAGGTGAATTATTGGTTTTAGGAGTATTATTCCTGTACCGTTATAAAACGCCGCCCGTTTGTTGCGTGCGTGTGATTACATTGCCGTGTAATATATTCACATTTTCACCACCTTCGCATCCTTAATGTTTCTTTTCCTTCTTTGTTTACTGTGTTCCATTACGCTGCCGCTATTTAATTTCTTTGTGTGTAGTGAACAGTTTTGCGGTAAACACGTATTGTTGTAATAGTAATGCAGCAGTAGTCTAAACGAAGTAGACTAAACGAACTTAGTGTATCTCAAGACTTGGTTTTCTCGCCGTAAGATAACCGATGTACAGTTTCCGGAACTTCATGCACGGTACGGCCTATGAGCTGGCGAAACGACTCAGCTACTTTACTCGTCTGCCAAATCGCACCTATCGTGTGTCATTTACCAACGGATTTCATTGGGACTTTGCCAGTGAATTGCAAACATAAATTACCTCTAGCAACCTAATTATTACGTGTTTATTTACAAATCAAGATTTACTCTATCAACGTTTGTTATTTTCCACCCACCGCCTGTTGTGTTGTATTTTGGGAGTGATTTGTCAGGAAACGAAGAGCAACATTGACATATCATTTTAATTCCACATGTCTAGATCTAAACAGGGTTTCTTGTATGAGTAAATAAAAGAGTCAGTCGATGTGAAATGCCGTGCATACAGATTATGCTGTAAGCAACGCTTGTAGTGCAAGCCTTACCTCGGCCGCATGACCAACTTACTGTATCACACGTGCATTTCGGTCATTGATTTAGGACCATTACCATTCAGATCATCTAGTGGCTATTGTTCACCTGAAATTAGGATCAACTTGTTATTACGAAATTAACTGTGTTCACTTCGGTAATAAACTTGCAACACATCGCGAGCGGTTTCCTTTGAGACGTAACCTACGTAAAACAAAAATATTAAAATACCTAGTCATAGTGTAGGTACATACATATGTTTTATGTGCATCAAACTAAACTGTCCCGATTTCTTTACAGTCCCGAGAAATTTAGGTACTGATAAAAGAGAAAGTCACCGCGAACCAGTCACGCATACTCGAGAAACGAAAACAAAATCCCTGTAACCCTGTTCTCTTGCGGCTTTAAACGGATCTCAATTCCGAATTCTTTAATAGTTTCGATGTGCTAAGAACATATCTTACATATTTATGCGGTTTGTGTCAAGCTTATTTACTCACACTCGTATTGTGGCGACTTAACCAAGCTCGGCCCCGAGGACGTGTCTGACTGAAGCAAGCGGTTACTTTAACTGTGGCCAACAGATCCCTTTAAGTCGTCATGCTGTTATTCGTCTTGAAATCTGCCTTATAACAATTCTGCTAAAACTTTTGTCATCTTCTAAAAGCTGGGTTGCTTCTCTTATCCCTTAAATGGCGGGTCTGGCTTTAAATGGGGTAGAAATTTTTTTTTTAACCTAAATATAAATGTGTGTTACAGATAATAACTTGTAGGTATAGGGTGAGTTGTTAGGGAGCGACAGCTAGGTGTGGCTCCGGAGCCGTCGTCGATGCGATGCCGCATGCCGGTGATGGTGTTTTTACGATTGGGGTGCGCCGTGGCGCGGGCGCGCCTGCTAATTTTGATAAAAGCTCCGTTCGACCGCACCCGGCTACCGTCGTCGTCACCACTGCGACCAATAAATACCCGACCATAACCGCAAAAGTATACTTATAGACATACAGTGCTGATACTAAAGTTTCTCATTGATCTGATCTTCCATCAAAATAAATGTATTAAAAGCAATGATCTCGTAGAAGTTCGTGAGGAGGAGATCGTGGCTAAGTAATAACAGCCGCACGGGTCGATGCGTCAGGTTAAGCTACGCTTGCCGGGGTTGGTCAGTGGATGGGTGACCATCTTTACATACCGAGATTCCTCCGTGCCTCGGAAAGCACGCTAAGCCGTTTGTCCCGGCTGTTATTCGTGGATCTTTGACAGTCGTTACGGGTCGTCAGAAGCCCGAAAGTCTGACAACCAGTCTTACCAAGGGTTATCGTATTACTCAGTAACTGGGTTGTGGAGGTCAGATAGGCAGTCGCTCCATGGAAAATACTGGTATTCAGCTGCATCCGGTTAGACTGGAAGCCGACCCCAACATAGTTGGGAAAAGGCTAGGCAGATTGATTGATCTCGTAGAAGTTCTAGCAGCTCCCATCTTAAACACAACATAATAAAATATGTTATATTGACATAACAGAGAACTTTTGAATTTGAATCTTATTCCGAAGTCCGACCGGTAAGTTGATTTAATATTGCCCGATGTTGGTATTTAGGTAAGTTGAGTTAACAGGTGACTGGTGATTAGTGTTGAGTGGTGGTAATAGATGATTATCATATAGATGGTGTGAGCGGGTAAAAGGTAGCAGTGAATAATTGTGTTTGCTGTCGAAATACAACAAAGATTCACAAGGAAAGGGCCGCGTCGTGATCAAAATGAGTTAATAAAAATATAACTATTGCTCATTCATAATCGCCCCAGCCCGTTTTCTTTTTGACCTCTACTATTTTGATTTTTATTTACTAATAGTCTGAGGTATGGTAAAGATTTACAAAAATGATTCACACCGAGCTAAGTAGTTAGTTTGGCAGCCTTTTGGTTGAACTCTGGCATTATGTTTCATGGGCTTTTCTGTGGGTTCCAAGTTCTTCGGAGTTTGGATACGCTTGATTTTATAATATATTTATACTAGCGATCCTCCTGTAACCCTTTTCGCTTGCTTGCAGCGCCCCTGCTTCGCACGGTTTTGTTTGACGACTTGAAAAAACATCGAGGTTTCTCAAGTACACATAAACATTCCGGAATCGGCATCAAAATCCGTTGCGTAGTTAGGAAGAACAATGCGGGTCACTGAGATAAATACGAAAAGCGACTTCAATTTTATAATACGGATACTTGGATAGGTATAGAAGCAATGGCACGGTGTCTTGCAGTGCTTAGTGCTGTGGCACTGAATGACTCCGCGCCTTTTTCGAGGGCAGCAACGGCGATGTTTGTTCGTACGAGTTAATTTCCTTCTGCCCTGACTATGACCCGACGACGTCTTGTACCGGCAGCCCGCATGCCCTTGTTGCGTTACTTTGAAGTTAACTGTGTGTTTCATTTAAAATTTCGAAATGTAACCGTTTGAGACCAAATAAACATTTTTTTTTTTTTTTTTGTAACTGTGGTCTTCCACTTCGACGAATTTTTTACAGAAATGCTAGTAGAAAACCTTGGTAAGTTATTGATGGAATATAATTAAATATTATTTTAACTCAGAATCATTGTTCAGCTACTTTCAGATTTCATAATGTTAGATACTTATAATAGTTGTTATTTTTACAGTATAACAAACTGACAGGCTAATGTTACAGGCGGAGTGCTGAAAAATATGCCTGCCTGTAATGAGTTGAATTCCTTTCTTTCTATTTACAACGCTGCCATTACAGCATGCTCCCTTGATTGCTGTGCCCGATGTCCCAGATTAGACAAAATAAATTGATGCGTTTAGTTTCAAGCACGTTTTTTTTTTCTATTATTCAATACAAGTCGTAATCAGTCAGCGGTGTTGCAAAACACTGTGATCAACGATCATGGGCATTTCGGGTTAGTGTTGTAAAGTCGGGGAAATTAATTGTTATGCAAGTTGACAACTAACTTAAATTTACCGTATTTTGAAATCAAAACTGTTATTCCTTGTTAATTGTATGAAATAGCTAAGTATAAAAAGTCAAATTGACGCAGGATGTCAATTTGCTTAACAATTAACGTCCCACACAGAGTATACCTTTGCCAACACCGCACTTTATCGTGCTCTCGATCGATACACGTTTTTGGAAACCACCAAGCTTCCTCAATCCGCACGTTCATAACGGTTGTTTTACTTACCTTCGTTTTTTTAACCAAGTTGAATGTGCTACTAAGATTTCAAAAAGGTTCTTTAAGTTTTGACGGTAGACAGAAGGCTACTTATATTTATTGCTTTCAACTTGCAAGAATATAATACAATCAAGTACCTACCTACTTATCTATTTCTATTCTTCTAATAATGAAACTGAAGAGTTTGTTTTTTTGAACGCACTAATCTCTGGAACTAACAGTGGGATTTGAAAAAATATTATTGAATTTGATGGCCTAATTCTTGAGGAAGGCTATAAGCTACATAACATCACGCTAGGACATATAGGAGCCGAGCAAAAAGAAGGTCAAGGAATGCTAAGTAATAGCGCGAACAGGCGATGCGATGCGACGGGGTAGGGCGGGGAACAAGAAATTGCACGCGGAAGAAGTCGCGGGCAGAAGCTAGTTATATTGTAATATGCAAAAGTTTAGCTCTGTTTAGCTATGTAATCGATTAATAGATGCCGACGACTATTCGTACCAGTTTATCTATCTCTATATTGTTTTTTGTTAATTATGTTTCTTAAGAAAATAATTACAATTTAATATGATATCAATAAAAAAATACCAAGGAGAAATTTGGGTAGGGCGGCGACGATGTGGGCGTGTCTATGCTCCGCCCAGTCGAGCCACGCCCTCGCCCTTTGCCACCTTTTCGCTGAAAATCTGAAAGCGCTGTTTCGTGTAGGTATTCAATCAACTAAGTAATCAGGATTAAAATGGAACCTTTGTTTTTGGCAAACACTCACTCGTACAAACCGCAAACGTCCGATGTAGGTACCGACTTGAATTCAACAGTAGAAACAACAAAATATGGTTCTCCATTTAAAAAAAGTACAATATAAAATTCTGGCGCTTGAATGATGCGCTTTTTTAGTGCATCAGACAGTGATTGTTGATTCAAATAGCGTTCTTATTAGAAACACAACAACCCATGTTATTATTAGGCATTGTGGCATTTCCACACCTATTTGAAAAGTCATTACCTACATACTTAGCCATTGCTATTTCCTCATTCTAAGTCGTTCCAAAAAAATGATGGCTGTGCGATGAAAATTGATTACATTCGGCTGCTGATAAGAAAAGAAATGAACGTTGTCGGGGTCGCAGCCCGCGGGGCAGATAAACTCGTTACAGCAAGATACGCCACTGACGGCATTACAGCGCGGCGGTGGCAGCGCACGCCAGGGCCCACGGTATCCCTGTAATCTCGTTGTACACTCCCGACCCCGGCGTTTCCGATTCCTTCCCGAATTACCGTTTCTTCTTTCTTGATCGACAATCTAATTCGTTACAACATAAAACGCTTTTCCCTCAATTTACGATGCTCTTCGCTGTTTGGAAAACAACAGTAGTAGACATTAAACTGGGGAGGTGTTGGGTTTGCATGAAGCACGTAGCACCACGTCGACGCCGCTAAAAGCTTCTTGTTGACGTAGCGTTCGATTCAAGAGGCATGAACTACGTCTTGTCCTTGTAATTGATTGCTTTGTCGCGTAATTTGTTTGTCGACGCTGCCGGGCGAGCGTGCCATTCTCGCGGGAGCACTGAGGCGCTCGTCCTCTCGTCATCTTCCTCGTAAATAATAAATAGCATCCGACGGCGACCGCCCGCCGCGTGCCTATAGCCTGAGAGCCTCCGCGCCACCACGCCACTACTCGCGTGCCCACTTCGTGACTCAGCACCCACATGTCTTCGTACCGTTGATAAATCGCTATACATTAGGAACCTGACGTAATAATATTATATCATAATTAAAAATAAATTAATTCAAATTAAATCGTTGCTTAGGGATTGCAAAAAATAGTCATGCGGTACGTTACAGTGGTAGTTTTGTAAAAATCAAGTAGCATATCGCAACGTCGTGGCGGGCTGAGCCGCAGTGGCGTCCGGGTTGAGCCGAGCACGATCGCGCGTTCCCTCACTAATAACCCCGTAATTGGTATCGAAGCTCGCCGCAGCCGGATTACTGAACGTCTAATTGAATGCGAGACGCTTACTCGCCGCCCGCGCCGCCTCCTCCACTGCCACCGGTGCCACCTTGCAGTGACACAGTCGTTGGAGCGACTTCAGTTTGTTGCGGTCAAGTTAGTCTGTTTAGCGCACGTGTACAGGCCGCGATTATCGTCTCGCCCACCGTTCAATTACAGCGTCTCAATGAATTAAATTGCCGTGGAATCGGGACGAAGCCGCACCAGGAGATCAAACGTTACTCCCCCCGACGAATAAGACTTTAGATCTACCCGTGACGGCAACGCAAAGTTTACGACGTTAGATAATCATTTCATGTCAATTAGCTAATGAAAAATAAAATAGGCTTGGTTAATGTACTAGCACCGTAATTAAAATTATGATGATGACTCGCTGGCATCTGTTTTAAGTCTTTAGTATGGCATCTACATTGATTAATACAATTCCATTAGAACGTATAGCGCGGTATTATATCTGATCAATCAATGAATAGGTAACTGAGGAATGAAGACGATTTTTACAATCTTAATTAAACTAGACTAGAAATGTGATTTTAAAGAAATGTTCATTTAAGACTCTTGATACCTGTCACATAATGGGGTTTATTTTTAAACGTTATGACGCTTATGACCGTTTTCACCAACCACACACTTAAACACTTACATTAATCCCTAAATATTATTGCACTGTTGGATTTTCAACTCTCGGCGCTGTTAAGGCCTAGTGTTAAAAATCCACCAGTGGACTTTTATTTAGGGATTCGTTTAAGTGTCACTTATGGTTAGTGAAAACCGGCATTAGAGTAATGATAAGCGTCTCATAATTTTAAGTAACGTTTATAAATAAACCCGATTATTTAATGACTAAGTAGAATTCTCCACCCCTCATGATTTCATGAAATCGCTAGATTTGAGGTAAATTCTAACTTTTGCTGATTCTAATGATTATAATTCTGTAAAGCCATATTAGTTACGGCCGCGAATCATATTTTAATCAATATACAACCTGACACTGACTTGAAAATTGCAAAAAACGTAAGAAATTTTGAATTTCGCGGGCTACCCTGGCGCTTTCGAACAGTGTTTTTTTAGCCCCAAAAAAGTGACATCAGCTTTTTATTGTATATTTCTACTCAATAGTTTACTAAAAATGCACGAATAGAACTCCCGTGTGCCAATTTTGTATACTCTATTTTTAAAAAAATCTTAAAGTTTTCGTTACTTTGAAGGTGAAAATACTGAAAATAATTTGTACAAAAAAAAACTGTATATAATTGAGTGTTGCTTGTATTGTATATTTATGAAGCAATTCTAGGCGCATATTTTCCCATTTATATTGAATCAAAAATGACAATAGAACCCACAAAAAAAAATGTTGAACCGAAATCAGTATTTATTTATTTTTATTTTTTCTAGGTCGAAGTAGAACCTCTTGTCTGGTACAAATGGATTCCTTATACTAAGGTTTATCACCCACAAAAATATTACTTTCAACTGTGGCGTATTTTTTGAGAAAATGATTTTCAAAAATATGTGCTAGGGTTGACACTATTTTGATGTTTATAATTAATAAATTTTATTAGTAGTAAATTTAGTAGTAGTAAATAATTAATTTTAATTAATCATAAAACAGCCAATTGACCTTTTTATGAAAAACTAAATTTGTAATTTTGACCTTAGTACATAAAAATCATATTCTCGAAAACTAGGCCCATGTTGAAAATAATATTTTTGAAGGTGATAAACCTTAGTATAAGGAATCTAACTGTACCAGACAGAAGTTCTACTTCGACCTGGATAAAGAAATAAAAATTAAAAACTGATTTCGGAAAAACATTTTGTTTGTTGGTTCTATTATGATTTCTGATTAAATAAAAACAGGAAAATATGCGCCTAAAATTGCTTCATAAATATGTAATTCAATGAAACTCAGTCATATAGTTTTTTTTTGCAAGTACGAATTATTTTCAGTATTTTGACCTTCAAAGTATTGAAAACTTTAAGATTTTTAAAAAAATAGAGTATACAAAATTGGCACATGGGAGTTCTACTCGTGCATTTTTAGTGAACTATTGAGTAGAAATATTCAATAAAAAGCTGATGTCACTTTTTGGAGCTAAAAAAACACTGTGTTTCGCCTTAACGTAGTGTCATTAATTTTCCCAGACCTAATATTTTATTTTATTCTGCATAATATATGACACCACGTGAACGATAACACTGGTAAACAAAATTTAACTTTTCTTTTTTGTTTTATGAAGTTTCTTAACTGTTTCTTAGTAATTTGAGTTCGCTGATTTCAAATCTATCCTATTTTTTTTTCTAGCAGCTCTAGTTTTTGTGATACAGGTACTTCTTAAAATTTCGTTACGCAGCTCACTAATATTTTTTTTTAGTGCAAAAAATTATTAAATTCCATAGATAAATCGATATGTCTACATTAAGAAGAACTTGCTTAAACGATCCAAATAGTTTTTGTGCTGTTTGTGGTGAATATGTTTCGATAATGTCGTTTAAGTGCGTCTGACTTTATAAAAAAGGCCTACTTGGACTTCTTTGGGACGACATTACAAGTCTTTATTAAGCCATGGATCCCAAATTTTGTATGTGGTAGTTGCGTAACATCATTGCGTTGGGGTAGTAAAAAAAGACCTACTTTGAAGTTAAAAAGTCCTATGATTTGGCGTGAACCGACTAATCATCACAATGACTGTTATTTTTGTGTTGTGAATATTACTGGAATAGACCGCATAAATCGTTCCAAATGGACTTATCCGAATTTAAAATCGGCTATTAGACCAATTCTAAATACCAGCGAAGAACCTGTGGCTGATACGCATCCTAGTACTTCTATTGAACACCACAAGTTCTTTCAGAAGCCAGTGATTATGAGGACAGTGACTTTTCTTTCCCGAGTACGTCCGAACCGCATCGTCCGTACGTCCTCAAATCAGGGAACTAATAGAGGATCAAAATTTTACGGACTGTATGACAGATAAAGAGAAATCTGCATGGATTGAATTTTTTTGGGCTGTGCAAAATTTCTTAGGAAATAAAAAGTCTCCAGACTACATTAAACACATTGAGCAGCTCATGTTCCACTTTCAAAGACTAGTAGCATCAAGATGCACTTCCTCTTCAGCCATTTAGACCGCTTCCCAGAAAATTTAGGCGAATTAAGCGAAGAACAAGGAGAACGCTTTCATCAGGACATTCGCAAGATGGAAGAGCGATACCAGGGTCGTTGGAATGCAAATATGATGGCTGATTACTGCTGGAGCATTCAAAACAATGCTGAAGTTTCGAATCATGCAAGAAAATCTTATAAAGGATTTTTTTTCCATGTTAGGTTATAGAAACAATTTTATTCATTTTATAATTCGAGTATTTTTCGCTAAAAATGTAATATGTTAATATTTCAAAAACTAGAGCTGCTAGAGAAAAACTAACAACAGATTTGGAATCAGCGTGGCAGAATCATACAAAATCAGGTATGAAACTTCATAAAACAAAACTACTGCTTACCAGTGTAATTTATGAAAACTTAATAACTAACAAAGCTTCTTTAATATGGAACTACTAAGTTATGTCGTATACCTACTAAGTGTTAGAAATCCGCGGCTGCACGGGTGCGTGCGAACGCGGCGCGCTCAGCTCACTGTGTTTACACTGATCACGCTTTTCAGAAAGGCCTGGAACAGCGCCAACTAATCTCGTCTCAACAGGTAGATAAAGTCCGCGCGTTTCTAATGACATCACACTCTCGATCTATTTCTCTCTGATTCACTTCATTCAAAATATTACGAGTACATTACATTACCCAAATAAATAAAACAATAATAAAATAAAAAATGCAACAATGCTCAGTGCAGCATAAATGCGTTTTCTATTTATGTACCTCTTTATCGTCAAAATTCCATCTCAATTTACTTATTTCCTTCACTTTAGGCCTAACATTCATGGTTTTACTAAACAGCACAATAATACTTATATCTGTAATTTTTCTCCTTCAGTTTCCGCTGAAATTAATAAAACACATAGACAGTCAGTCGGTCGCTCAGGTTTTTTTTTAATACATTTTGCACGGACGGTCACAGTCGGTGGACGTCTTCGTTTTGGCGATAACGCGACCTAAGACAAATCGCTAGTCTCCAGTCGCTCCCGTGATGATTCGCCGCCATTTTCATTCAATGTTATTTACTATTTTATTTTATTTTTCAAAACAATTTAGTTACTTACATATCATATAATAAATAACACCTTGTCTAAAAACCTTTAAAGGCCTTTTTAAAGGTCTTTAAAACCTTTTTAACCTTTAATTTTGTGCTTGAAGATCTTAAAAATACTCATCTTTATGCATATTATTTAATAACTGGATTAGATTAAGAATGCCATCAGGTCCAGCAGCTACGTGCATTGGACAGCACACAGCCTGTTATTAACTTTTTAAACGATTGTGTTAATTAGCGCACTTCACGAGGACTCGCCCTCGAGCGCTGCACCGCATTGTGCCGAGCAAAAAACAATAAACGATACGTTCCGCTATTAATTAAACCGCTATACGATGCACGATTGCTTCACCAATAACCGTGCGGGATAGGCAAATGCAATTAAAATATCTGTTTTGAATCCTTACTCTAATTGAAGTTTATCTGTAAATTGTTGTCAACGTTAATATGTGGTCAAATAGAAAAGTCGTATCAGATATAGTTTGTCGTTACGGAGATTACTCGAGGCGTGATGCTGCTGAGGGGCTTGGAGCACGTTGTGGTGAGGATAGTCCTTTTATGCAGAAGCAGTGTGTGACACGCGGTTGAAAAGCTCGATGCACAGAAGGCGAAATATGTTGTCAAATCCACTGTGGAATACGCAGCAATATCTGATTGCAGGCAATGCTACTGCAACTGTCGAGATGAGAGTCCTTTTATGCAGAAGCAGCGTGTGACACGCGGTTGAAAAGCTCGATGTGCAGAAGGCGCAATATGTTGTCAAATCCACTGTGGAATACGCAGCAATATCTGATTGCAGGCAATTCTACTGCAACTGTCGAGATGAGAGTCCTTTTATGCAGAAGCAGCGTGTGACACGCGGTTGAAAAGCTCGATGCGCAGAAGGCGCAATATGTTGTCAAATCCACTGTGGAATACGCAGCAATATGTGATTGCAGGCAATGCTACTGCAACTGTCGAGATAAGCAATTTCTCGGACATAAGTATACACAAATAGTATCTGCTCAAACAAAATGCTTCTTTATAAACACTTAATAGAGCGTTAATAAAGAGAGAGAATCATCAAATAATGAATGAATTTAGATGCATGCTGATTCATCAATCTGTCTAGCTCTTTCCCAACTATGTTGGGGTCTGCTAGTCCAGTCTACGGATGCAGCTGAATACCAATATTTTACATGGAGCGACTGCATATCTGAGGGGCAATTCTCGTATTTTTAACAACGTTCGCAATCTCATCTCAGTCTCAATCTGTCAAAAATTGTATAGCGTTTACCTACACTTTTGACATGTGATTGACGCTGGCATGAGATTATGAACGTTTTTAGGTACGAGAATTGGCCATCTGATCTCCACAACCCAGTATCTGGGTAATACGATACCCATTGGTAAGACTGGGGTCAGACTTTCGGACATCTGCGAGTGTTAAAAATCCACGAATGACAACCGAGACCAATGGTTTAACGTGCTTTCCTAGGCGCGGAGGAGTCTCGGTATGTAAAGATGGTCACCCATCCACGGACCAACCCGGATCCAGGGCCCCTAGGCACTGGACATTTTAGTTTTTCATAATGATGAGAACAATGGCCCCTTAAGAGGTTGTGCGTTTATTAAGTTACATCTTGTTTATTAAAGAAATATCGATGTTTTGTCAAGTCTTAAAAACCGTGCGAAACAAGGCGGGTCGCTAGTTTATTAATAACTCTAGTACTTGCGAGGACCATTCGAGTAGGTAATTTTTTTAACGTAATAAATACCTACTGGTAGGTCTGCGTGAGCATGCTTTGTATGGTCAAGTCAAGGTCAACGGCGTTGTACTGGCCCTTAATTTATGCAGGAATCATAAGCGTCCAATGTTCTAAATAAATAACCTTTTAAGGAGGATGCGCTGTGGTAGCCGAAAATCCAAATTTTCTTGCATTTTATGGAATTTGCAGGTTCGTGTCAGGTTGTATCTTGATCAAAATATGATACGCGACAGTAAAACATGTAAATATATTTACATAATTTTAACCATAAAAATCATCAATACATCTCTCTAAGATAGATTTTGTGCAGATTCGTCGAACTAACGAAATCTAACGATTCTGCATGCACGAAATCTAACATACAAAGATGTATTGATGATATGATGTAAATACATATGTTTTATTGTTGCGTATCATTTTTGATCAAGATATAACAAGATGCAAATTGCAAAAACCCAAAACAAATGGAATTTCGCGGGCTACCACTGCGCATTCCCCTTACCTTGATACCTTAAGTTTATTTAATAACCAGTTATATCGATTATTGTCCATTAAACTATTCTCACCCTAAACTATAGGTACAGGGAGACTTTGAACCTGGCATTCAAAGAAACGCTTTGGAAAAATAAAAAAAGTGATTACTTACCACTTTCTTACAATGCATTTATTTTTGTTACAGCAATTATTCCGGTCTCAGCAAGCTGCGGCAGCGGGCGGCCAGGCGGCGGCGGCGCAGCTGCAGCTCCTGCAACAACAACAGCAGCAACAGTTTCAACTGCAGCAACAGTTAGCTGCCCAGCAGGCTTTTACACAAGCGCCGTATGTTATCAACGCGGGACAGGAGGGTGCGCCTTATGTGAGCGCATTAATAGCGGGCGTACCGCCGTACTACGGCGTCGCTGCGCCGTGGGGCGTGTACCCCGGGCTCGTGGCGCAGCCCGCGCAGCAGCAGGCTCAGCAGCCGCGCCGGCCGCTCACTCCGCAGCAAGGAGAGCAGCAAGTGAACGGCCAGGGACAGTATGTGATCCCGTACTACGACCCCGGCTCGCTGGTGATGGGCGGGCGCAACGGCACGCCGCTGCGGCTCGTATCGCCGGGCGGCGTGCTGGCGCCGCGCCAGTACCAGCCCGCGCCCGCGCACCCCGCCGCCTCCGCCGCGCCGCCGCAGGCCGCGCAGGCGCAGCAGCAGCAGCCTGGTAAGAACTCCACAACTCCACTTACTTGGACGCTCACCACTCACTGTTGCAGCTTTTTATTAAGTCCGTTTAAATAACTAATCTATTTTTCTTTGTTGCCTACAATTTAATCTACATGTTCAGTACCTGCGCTGAATCGAATACTAGATGCCTGTTGCCTAATAACAATAAAGGTGCAAAATGGGGCTGTAGTATTTTCTTAAACAACATGTATTGAACAGTACTACGAAACTTAGAAAATGCCTGGAGAAAGACAAGTAGGCCATAAGCGATAAGTTAAACGCGTTTTTAATGCTTGTTCGAAGTGATTCACAAGCCGGAACAAAATTATCTTTTAATACATTTTGTTACAATAAAATGCCGCCTAAAGCGTAAGCTACAACTAACTACATCGTTCTATGATTGCGACCTCGACTCATCAATTCCAATGTCAAAGTGAGCACGTCAATAAAGGGGTTTGCAATGCTTAAACTGTGATTTTTCCAATCTGTATTCTGTGATTAGCACTCTCCAAGATTTGGATAATCGGCAAACTTCCCTCAAACATGGATTGATTGATTTACACATAAAAAATTGGTTTAGGAGGATTGATTTGTGCGAAAAATTATCAGTTAATTTACGACTGCGCATATTAATACCTATGTTAGAATCTCTTGCATTAATCAATAAGTTATAAAAAACTGAAACAGTGAGTTAGTTGGCCAGCAAGATATTTATTTAACAATGTACATAAACTCATATTTACATTCAATAACATCGTAATACTAAAACATTGCGCATGGCGTGATACGACACATTCTCTGTAGACTATTAGACAATTTATAATTAATTAATTACATACAAATAATTATTAACATTTTGTAGAACCGACAGAAATTAATGTATTCTAATAATTATTTTACTTGCAGTAAGTAATTGTAGTTTTTTTTTAAATAGTTGCTACTGAATTAAGAAAGTAATAATGTAGATAAACACTGACATATTAAAAGCACAAATATTATTTTGGAATACAATGTCAGTTGCTTGATGAAGTTTTTGCCTGCTGAACTTGTAATATCATAGTTTTTTTATCTATTGTATTTAATTAATAAGCCAATTTTCGTATACATTGTCTATTTATTAACTGTATATATGTTATACATAATTTCTCTGTTTAAGACTTATATTTTGTGTATAGATATTTACTTCATATTCGTGGTAAATGTATTTACTTACTAAATTAATGCTTCAAGGTAGAGGTTTGAATTATAATACCTATAATTCTTTATTTTGGAATTATGTTGCGACTTGAGCACACAATTTACATTGCAAATGAAATACAACAACGTCTCCGAATCGTTATAGGCAAAGTAAATATGTCAGAAATGACGTTCTGATAAAAAATGTATTAGCTCGCTTTAATATTTGAAATCGTAAAACGGTCACAAACTGACAATATATTATGAATTGTCAGTTTGTGACCGTTTTACGATTTAAAAAATTATTCATAATATTATCCTATTATGATTCTGCTAAAGTGGCCGTTTTAGCCCCCCTGGAGGTGTGCAATACACCCGGTCAGTGTCGGTAATAATTGCTAGTTGAGCTGTGGCATAAATGTTAGATGGGGGCTACTCGGGCATTAATGATTTTTTTTCTTCTCTAAATTGGTTAAAGCTAATTGTGTACGAAAACCCTTACGAAAAAAGTAAAAAATGTAACTCGAGCGATCCTAGGATAATGAACTTCAAGACGTAACCAAAGCGCTGCTATACAGAGAAAAGTAGTCACTATGAGTAATGACTTCATGAGATTGATATAAGAAAATAAAATTAGAAGATCTGATTTTTTCAAAAAGTACGTGGTTTGTCCCAGAATTGAAGCCAATCTAACAAACCATTCAATTTTTTACCAAGTTTTCACGCAGTTATTATAAAATACTTATTCCTCATATTTTTAGGGTTCTATACCTCAAACGGAAAAAACAGAACCCTTATAGGATCACTTCGTTGTCCGTCTGTCTGTCAGTCTGTCCAGACCCTTTTTCTCAGGAACGCAAGGAGGTATCAAGCTGAAATTAATATCAAATACGTAGGTCTATGGTCCATTGGGACTGCTTGGGAGCTCAAAAAAAATCAAGCTTCTAAATCAACGCCATAAAAAAATAAGGCCATTTATGTGATATATTTTGATACTCGCAAGTAAATCAGAAGCTCTATTCTATAGGGTACTTCCCGTAGGTAGACCTAGAATCATGTTATTTGGCAAGAAGAAAGCTCTCACAGCACAAGTAAAGGGAAAAGTCCGAAAATTGTTCATTTCATATTTTACCACATAAAAAAAAATGTTTGGGCTTAAAAACATAAATTTGCTGTTGGAGAATTGATCGTGACGTATTATAATCAATGTATGGGAGAACATGTTTTTCAACTACAATGTTAAGTTTGTTTTTGTGATAAATTCTTTTCAACTACGGAACCCTTCATTGTGCGTGGTCCGATCCGCACCTGGCCGGTTTTTAATTGAATACTGCGTCATATTTTAAAGATGTTTAACTGCATTTCATGTGTCAAACTGGGAACTCATAATCACGTCACTCACTAATTGGAATACATAGTGTATCTACCTAAAAATGTATTTTCTAACATGATTTTACTAAGGTTTGGTGTAAATATGTTTACCGTGTTATTTTTTCATTTTAATTTACTTCATTTTAACTGATTATCATTTAAAATTTCGATCATTTTACTATTACATTGCGTCACCTACACAGTGTAGGTGTAGGATAATAGCACTGGATGAAAGGTGGTTGTTATTCAACAGAAAACAGGTTTTATCACATGCGTGACGGGGTCGAGTTCATACATATCATACACACCATTATGTCATCTTGTATATAAGTACACCGGATCGAAACCCGTACAAGCGTGTAGGGCGCGCCGGGAGCTCGGCTCGTCCGCGGCACCCACACTGGAGCGCGGAGGTATGTCCTGTTGCAGGCGGCGCCTCGCAGGCTCGGCGCGACTCGCTGGAGTTCGGCGGCGGCGGGCCGGCCGCGGCGCTGCAGGAGTACGCGGCTCGCAAGTGGGGGCCCTCGCCGCTGTCGCCGCCGCTGGGCGCCGCGCTGGGGCCCGTGGGGCTGCGGCCCGTGTCGGCCGCGCCCGGCGCCGAGACCGCCAAGTACAGGTGCTGTTGTGCGCCGCGCACCCTTTCCCGTATCACGACCAGCTCGTCTTATACGAAAGTCGTGTCGTTCTCACACATTCGAGCTGAAATCGTTCATCAGTTGTTGTGTTTTGCCGTATGCATGCGCGCTCTTCAATATGAGTTTAAATGATAACTTCGAGTGCGCACGATCGCGCGTCATGCAGATGAATAATACCAGATGGAGTAAAATCCGATACATTCTAGAATGCGATACGCTCACTTATTTACGAACACTACAAAGATGTTAGTCAAACTGTAATTATGATGCAGCCGAAACGAGAATAGAAGCGACGCGATCGGGTGCACGGTGACTCTTTGAGCGGGACACTTGTATATTGTAAATACTTGTATGCCATCGTTGTTTATATGACACCGCAGTCCTTAATTTTGTACAGATCTGCCGATGGCGGCATTTTGAGCATGTTCGTTTATTTACTTAAAACTCATGCCCTTTGCGAGTGGCTGTTTGCTTGAATAGCGATATATTTTTCTTTCAGAGCTGTGAGCAGTTTAGCGCAAGGTCTGACGTCAAATGGAATGTTCGGATCGTCTTCATCACTCCTCAGCAAACTCAGCGGAGTAGGAACAATATCAGGTCTGTACTACGCACCATCACCATTCACAAACCCTTGTACATTTTGTAAATAGTTTGTATTTTTATGTATAATAAAATAATACTGTATGTTTAACACACATCACTTACTTTGACGACGGCGTTCCAATCCAGACGTGGGTTAAATAAATAAGATTGTTTCACGGTCGATAAGATAATAAGTTAAGCCTCTAGGTCTGCGGTATTTTAAAGCAATAGTTATATCGCTAGTAAAATACCAACATAATACAAATGTATGTTTCGTTAGATTAAAAGTTCCAGGTATTAACGCCAAATAAACTGTTAGTCGGCGTTCACACGAGCGTAATAAAATCGCGGCGGGGTTTTATCGCCCACTGGATTTTCAACTCTCGTTGTTGAGCCGAGCGTTGAGAATCCAACCTAACAAAAACAGAGTGCATCCCAGCGCGACGAAAAACACACTGTTGGATTTTCAACTCCCGGCGCTAAGCAGAGAGTTGCAAATCCAGTGCGCGATAAAATCCCGCCGCGATTTTATTACGCTCGTGCGAACGCCGACTAACGTTTTATTTATTTTTGTATAGCAGCATTTACTACGTAAATTATGGCGATTTTATATTAATGACACCCATAAGAATTAGTGTATTTTCGGGATAAGTTAATCAACTATGTGTATATTTCAGAACTGGTGGGCGGTGGCGTGGGCGTAGGTGGCGTGGGCGTGGGCGTGGGCGCGCTGGTGGGCGACAAGCCGCCCGCCGGCCGCTCGCGCCTGCTGGAGGACTTCCGCAACAACCGCTTCCCCAACCTGCAGTTGAGAGAACTCGCCAACCACATTGTAGAATTTTCACAAGATCAGCACGGCTCTAGGTAACAAATTTTCCTAGTAATACATGCTTAACAAAATCATTTTTAAGGTTCCGTACCTCAAAAGGAAAAAACGGAACTCTCATAGGATCACCCGTGTGTCTGACTGTCTGTCTGCCCATCTGTCACAGCCAATGTTCTTCCAATGTTCCGAATCGAATGGACCGATTAAGTTGAAAACTGGTACACATATGCATTTCTGTGACCCAGACACGAAAGTGTAACGTAAATAAATGAATTTTGAATATGGGGGTAACTTTTGGGGGCCACATAAGAAAATTTTAAAAAAGTTTTGCAAACTGCATCGTATGACATCAAATGAAAGAGCTTACTGTGAAGTCTCAAATAATTTTATTTTAATAATTTTAAAATAAATTGGTAAAAGTAATTTAAGAAAATATAGGAAAATTGACCATTCCCGTCAACCCCCAACACACAGACAGTTTTCTTAACACCCAGTCGCCATGTTAATTCGTTTAAAACATTTTTATTTGTGACAGAGTTCACGAATAAATTAAAAGCTTTTAAATGGCAATTGTAAGCGATATTGTATATAATTTTTTGCCTTTATAAGCTTTCCGAAGAATAAATATAAGCAATAAGTTCTGTTGTCTTTGTTGCTATGAAAGATTGCCTATAAACAACGTCCTTCAATATGATCTACCCCTTATCAAGGACATCGTCACCCATAGAATGTGTGTCGTTATATTTTATGGAGATAAAAATACGGAATAAAACTTTCCGACTCAATTCCCGGTACGGTTCTGGTGCAGAATCCAAGACTTGACAGATCAACCTCACTCCTGCAACAACTGTTATTATCACACAGTTCTTGTTGCATGTTATAAGTAATTGTTTTTGTTACGTTTCCAGATTTATTCAACAGAAATTAGAAAGGGCTACAGTTCAAGAGAAACAAATGGTGTTTAATGAAATAATCGGCGCTGCGTATAGTCTAATGACGGATGTTTTCGGAAACTATGTTATACAAAAATTCTTTGAGTTTGGAACTACAGAACAGAAAACCACATTGGCACAAAAGGTAAGACTATTCATTCACTCACAGTATAAGGCTGAAATGTTGACCATTGAGTACTAAAGTTACATTATAAGTATTTAATATGATGAGTTTGTTGATTATTGATTAAGAGGCCTGTCGGATTTTGTCACCTTTCTTGCTCACAGGGGACCAAATTTTTAAGAATGTTAAATGAAATTATGCTTTTTAGGGTTCCGTTCTCAAAGGGTAAAACAGGACCCTATTACAGGACTCTCTCTATCTCATGAACCGTGATAGTTGACAGTTGAAATTTTCACAGATGATGAATTTCTGTTGGCGCTATAACAACAAATACTAAAAAACAGAATAAAATAAACATTTATGGGGGCTCCCATACAACAAACGTGATTTTTTTGCTTGTTGATGCTCGATATTGATAACAGCAACAGGTAGACGCTTGAAATAACGCGTGAATATTTCAAGCTAACCTGATTTTTTTAACGTTTTTATAGATAATGGTACGGAATGTGAGCCCGACTCGCACTTGGCTGGTTTTTAAAAAAAATTTAATCAATTATTATTGTTAATAAATAATACTATTAATATACAACGTGTAACGTTATATGCGCAAAACCTCTTAAGAGGTCATTGTACTCATCATTATGAACAACTTTTACTATGGGACCAAACATGAATTCGCGAAAAAAAAATCAGCTGTTCAGTACATTTTGACGAATTATGCGAACATAAATGTACTGCAGAGCTGATTTTTTTTTCGCGATTTCAGGTTTGGTCCCATAGTAAAAGTTGTTCATAATGATGAGTACAATGAGCCCTTAAGAGGTTTTGCGCATTTAACGTTACACGTTGTATAGGTAGTTATTAAAAACACATTTTTATTGTGGCAATAAAACTTTATGTATTTATATAATTTTAACCATAAAAATGATCAATACATCTCTATAAGTTAGATTTCGTTCGTTTGACGAATCTGCACGAAATGTAACTCGTAGAGATGTATTGATGATTTTTATGGTTAAAATTATATAAATACATATGACGGACGGAAGAACGGATATTTTGGTAAAATTTCATCAAAGTAAATAGCTTAGCGGTTCGACGACGCTTTGCAAACCCGTGGTGTGTTACCTCGTTGTGATCGAAAATATCTGACATCACTTTGGCAGAATAAAAACTTGACAGCTACACACACTGACAGCTGTTAGCTGTGCCTTATTATAGAATTTTATAATTCTTTTATATTTTATTTAAATACCTATAATAAATAAATATAAAAGAATTATAAAATTCTAACGACTCGTATTCTAAAAAATCTCAACCATTTATGCAACGGCGGGTCAGCTAATGCTATTGGTGACTGTACTATTATCAATATTCTGTGGCTGTGCTAACTGTGCTGTAGTGTGTGTAACTATGCTCTTGAGCAAAATTGCATGCTTATAGACTCGGCGGTTTAGGATCAATAGATATGTTTAAAGTTACAAACCAATAAAGATACGATACGTCATCGACGAACTTGCTTTGGAACATGGGCACGCCTAAGCAGGCTACGTTCACAGGGCGCTATTTTTCAAGTGTACAGAATACGATATTTTATCGTATAAAGTACCTACAGTGGCTTTTTGTACTCAAAACTAACACAGCCAAAACGATAAAATCACGGATTCGAGAAAACATTCTTGTGTTGCTGCGCTATTCGAGAAATATTATCATGTTCATGCATTAGGTCATGTTAGTATAGCACTTTTGGTTGAAACGGCTATTGGTAAGAAATTCTCTGGTAGAAAATCGTCACTTCACGAAAAAGAATTTAAATCCATCCATCATCCATGCGACTTTCTATCTCTGTTTCTTTCTATTATATCTTGAAAGACACAAAGAGAGAGAGGAAGTGACAATTTGGTTAAAATGAAAATCCAAGATGGCGGCTGCGTACATTTTCGAATTTTACATCATGGGTGACGTTTTCATGGTTTTCCAGAGAGACAAAGCCGGTAGTGAAGTCAAGATAAAAATTCAAGATGGTGGCTCTGAAAATTTTGAGTTTGTTTTAAATCATACATTAGAAGGAACTTCGTTTCTGACGGTGGTCCCCCGACCGCGCACGTTTTTATTTTTTGCTAATTTTCAATTTTGTTACCGGAGTAAAAATTGATTATATTAGTATCTAATTAATCTACGATAATAGTATAGTATGTAAATAATGTAGGATAGTAGCGAAGACAGTTCGATGGAGAGTGAATATAGTACAGTAGTACTCAAGTAATATGGCTTATGGATGTACCTGCGCAGAAGATGAATTTTCAAAGCGCGGGAAATGCTATTGACCAATCGGCACGCTCCACGCTTTTTCCTGTACCGCTATTGGTCGGTAGCTGCCGCCATGTTAGCGCGCGCCGCTTGACAGCCGCCATACTTGCGAGTGAGACGGAACTAACAGCTGCAGTGTATTATGAACCTTATAGTAGTGGTCTAATGTTGATTGTAAGTTTTAATTATTCTCGTTAATCTTCGGGCCCATACTTTCTTTTCTGTGCGAACGAAGATTCACGACGCGCCTTATTGGTTGAGTACTACTGTAATATGGATGAATCCGATTAAAAAATCGTAGAAAAACAAATTATAAACTACTCGCACTTGACTATATTTTTATCGATAATAATTTGCTGTGTCCTAACACTATTGTAAGATGACAAAAAACGTCATCATACCGCATACAAATAATCACATTTTCTACAACAATATTATGAATTAAAACTATAATATAATTACAAGATATTTTTTCTGAGCTGTCGCAATTTCATACTTATTGAGTTCTCCTTTTATCAGATTTTTTTTGAACAGCTGCAGGGAGAGCGATTTTTTAAAAATTTTGACATAGGTCTAACCTCGATGATGTCCCGCAGGACTCTGAGCGCGAGCCGATTTAGCCCGATTCACTATTTTTTGTGTTTGTTTTAAAAAAATGTTTTACACAAAAAAATTGAACGGGTAGATTGCCTCTGAAATACGATTACCTCATGGTTCATGCAATTTTCATATTATTTGTGCTGTAAATAGGAAATAAAACGAAAAATGGTTTTGAAATCGACCCTGTTTCAGAATTTTTTTCTATCGACCAAATTACAATTTATCGTGTTTTGAACGGGTAGATTGACTAAAGCAAGGATGTATCTATGACATATATTTTTTTCAGGACCTAAATACACTAATTTGACCGTTTAAAATTGATTATTAAACAGGTAAAAACGGTAACACGCCCCCTTAAACAGATCTCACAGATCATAATACATATTGAGCCGAGTTTATTAGACAACACAATAGAAATGTATTTTTAATAATTACCTATTAAATTTATATTATTTTTTATTATTATTTGAGTACATTTTTCAAAAAGCATCTTTTCATTTAACATTCTAAAAAATTTGGTCCCGTGTGAGCCAGAGAGGTGATAAAATGAGACGGCCCTCTTATGATTATGAATAAAATTATCTATTAACCGGATAGGTTAGGTTACAGGTATAGAGCACACGACATAAGTAACTATTTTTGCGGCACTGAGATTAGTGGATGTTAATCATTGCTACATACAGCCCTTTCACAGTTATTAGGCTGCCATCAGACGGACTGCACCGCAGCAACCGCATAGTCGATATATTCAACTGCATGCAGTTGTACTTTCGACTTCATACAGTCGTGATATCAACTTCACGCGGTTAGCGATGGATAGCGTGCGTTGACACTACACGACTGTAGCAGACCGCGTAGGGTTGATATCACGACTGTATCAAGTCGAAAGTACAACTGCATGCAGTTGAATATATCGACTATGCAGTTGCTGTGGTGCAGTCCGTCTGATGGCAGACCTCTGATTTTGTATCACTGTCAGAAACACAGTGATCTTTATTGTCGTTACAATATGGTTGCTGCTCTCAGAGGTAAAATCACTGTGAAAATACACAAATGTAAAGCAGTTTACTTTTCGCGATGATTTTATTGTGTAATGTTACGTGCAGGTGCGCGGGCACGTGCTAAACCTGGCGCTACAGATGTACGGCTGCCGCGTCATCCAGAAGGCGCTGGAATCCATCCCGCCCGAGCAGCAGCAGGAGGTGGTGCGCGAGCTGGACGGCCACGTGCTCAAGTGCGTCAAGGACCAGAACGGAAACCACGTTGTTAGTATAAAAAAATTATAATATACCAGCCTATTATTATCCCACTGCAGAGCAAAGGCCTCTTCTCATACAGAGAAGCCACGAGTATTGATCACCACGCTTGCTCCAAACGGGTTGGCGAATTTCAGAATTATAAGTCCAGGTTTCATCACGATGTTGTTAGTATACTAGCGTGTTATTCACTGCTGATAATCCGCTTACGTAGTGGCGCCGAGCATTAAAAGGAGCTGTCTAGAGAAAAAACGATAGCGCCATCGACGTGCAACCCGCAAGGAATTCTGCCATTTCACTCATACCGCTGGTGAATCTTTATTATAAGTATACCCCAGTTCTTGATATTTAGAAGTGCTTCGGTAATTCTGAGAACACTTATAGTGATGAAGAACAGTGTTTAATTTAATGTAGTTACTTAGTTAGCCATATTAGATAATGTCGGCCACCACGTTTTCCCACCAGCATAATTTTTTCATCTTTTGTTATTCCAAAAATAGGTTAAAATAATTTGGTTTACCGAAAACATACCAACACAAACTCGCAGAATTAAATTATTGCACGCTGTTTGGGCGTATCACCACTACTTGAACCGGTAAATTGTACTTTCATCGATTCTTAGGGCACTCGATTAATTAAAATATGAAAAGGAGTACAGAGCCATCCCTGTACAGAACTTATTAAAATATGAATATTCATTTCAGGTCCAAAAATGTATCGAATGCGTGGAGCCAACGGCTCTACAATTCATAATCAGCGCGTTCGCGGGTCAAGTGTATGCGCTGTCGACGCACCCGTACGGTTGCCGCGTCATCCAGCGCATCCTGGAGCACTGCACGCCCGAGCAGACCGCGCCCGTGCTCAGCGAGCTACACGCGCACACCGATCAGCTCATACAGGTACGAAATACTTGATCACGGGGGTTAAAGGTCGGGACTACCCAACCTAGCTCTCTGGTCTGTCGTCTTTATACCGTAAAGGAGCCAGGCTTAAGATTGTTTGTAATTCCCAGGACCAATACGGCAACTACGTGGTGCAGCACGTGCTGGAGCACGGCGCGGCCGAGGACCGCTCACGCCTGGTGGCCGGCGTGCGCGGCAAGGTGCTGCAGTTGTCGCAGCACAAGTTCGCGTCCAACGTCGTGGAGAAGTGCGTGTCGCACGCCACGCGCAACGAGCGCGCGCTACTCATCGACGAGCTGTGCGGCTTCAACGACAAGTACGTTCCCCCCAC
Source organism: Cosmia trapezina (assembly GCA_905163495.3). Classification (NCBI taxonomy): domain Eukaryota; kingdom Metazoa; phylum Arthropoda; class Insecta; order Lepidoptera; family Noctuidae; genus Cosmia; species Cosmia trapezina. Next base: position 10,062,052 of record LR991022.1, on the reverse strand, counting down.
GTCTGTATACTGATTAACTAGATCCTTTTGACGTCTCGTTAGCTGCTAATTCTATAATATAACGTGTTTACATTCACAGTGCTCTCCACGTGATGATGAAGGATCAGTACGCGAACTACGTGGTACAGAAGATGATCGACGTAGCGGAGCCGACGCAGCGTAAGGTTCTGATGCACAAGATCCGACCGCACATCGGCTCGCTCCGCAAGTACACGTACGGCAAGCACATAATCGCGAAGCTCGAGAAGTTCTTCATGAAGGCGCCGGAGCTGGGGCCCATCGGGCCGCCGCCTCCCAACGCCGTACTGTAGTCTGTGTAAAGTATTAAACGTCCGCGGGTGTAGGCTGATGCGACGGCGCGGGTATCGCCCGCCTATTATAAATTTTGTGAATATTTGCGATTGTACATTTGTAACTATAGAGCTCGCCGCTCCGGCTGGCGGGCGCGGCCCCTGTACATACGTAGCGGCAGACTGATGTACAGAACGATACGATTTACTGTATACTGTAACAATAGTTGTACAGCGTCGACGCCGACTCCGGTGCTCGGCCGTCGCGTCACCGCGGCGTAGCGTTTATTGCGTTTGTAGCTCTTAAGTGTTCTAGTATTATTCGTTGTTCGTATGAATCTATGTATAAATATTTGAACGTCTCTCATTCTCGTGTAATTTATGAATCGAAGGAAAGCGGCGGTTTAACGGACCCCGGCGTTTCCATAATTTTAGCTCGTTGTAGATTTACTATTAGCTGGGCTAGGGGACCTTGAATCTTCTAAAGCGATAAAGAGATGCCGCAGGCAGTTCTGGACAATCGGCACTATAGTCGTGATTATTATATTATTATTTTGTACTATTCTTCAAGTCAAGCTCTCGTTTAAGTTATAAACCGGCTTTAAAATCGTACATAGCTTATCTCGTTTAGTGCCGGAGTGTATAGTTCGTCGATTATAATTTTGTGAAAATGATATTTTTGTATATTTTTTATGTAATTAATTTAAGTTATTTAGTTAATGAGTCTCCGAAAATGATCGGAGCGAGCGCTTACGAGTGGGCGATGCTTATGTTAGTGTGTAGGCGCAGCACGCAGCAGTGTCCTGCGCTGCGCAGTGCGCGTAGGTTATAGTGATGATTGTAAAGTCCTGTACTGATAGTTGTAGTCCCGAGGTCTACCTTGCCGGTTGCACGTCACAAGCGTAGCTACTCCTCATTCCCCCTGTGTAATTAATTTTTATAGGAAGCGTAGTTTCCTACGACACCTCAAGATTTTTTACGTTTAGATGTAATTGAAAATAAAATTATTGTATATGGCTGTACAAAAATGTTAACAAAATGATTTGTAAAACCCGTATGTGATGGAATAAGGCGAGGCGTCGAGAGTGGCGACGTGTGACTGATCGCGGCTCTATACGTCGCGTCTTGTAGGTTGTACTAGATAACATTTATATGATGATCCATCTATTTAGACATTAATTATAATAAAGCATTTCTGTAATAATATTACAAAGAATCTGTTGTTTTAATTTTACACACCACAACTACTCTATTGTTTTAATTTTACTATACCTACACCACAAACCATTCTATACAATGTCTCTGTACCTAGCGATCTAAGCTAGCGATTGACCATGCCCTGCGTTTTAACAAATACATTAAATAATTCGATCTATATTTGTTCTATCGAAATTGCATAGTACGCAATTTGTTCCGTTTTAGATTTTATAAAAAATGACTTCCTCTATAACAGTTAGCCAGCGATGTACTTTTAAATTACGCACTTTAAGGCGAAAGCGCCAGGGTAGCCCGCGAAATTCAAAATTTCTTACGTTTTTTGCAATTTGTAGGTCAATGTGAGCTTGTATATTGAATAAAATATGATTCGCGGCCGTAGCTAATATGGCTTTACAGAATTATAATCATTAGAATCAGCAATACAACTCCATAAGTTAGCATCTCAAACCTCATGATTTCATGAAATCGCTAGATTTGAGGTAAATGCTAACTTATGAAGTTGTATTGCTGATTCTAATGATTATACTTCATGTCCGTAAGGATTGAGTCGCCAAATTTCGTATCTTAATGAAATTTAATACTTATTTAGTAGTAAGTTTAAAAATTTTGTAGGTTCGATCCTCGATTTTGTAGGTATAATACTTCAAAAGATATATGAACTTATAGGTGGCAACTCAATCTAAATGTTTGAATTGAGTCGCCACGTCAGAACTAAGAACATCATGGATGAATGTTTATCATAATTTGGTATGATTTAGTAGTATTTGAGAGTATTTAGTAGACAAAATCTGAGCTCGGTAGTGTTAAAATTAAAAAAGTTACAATACATTATGTGTGGCTCCTCAGACCATACACATACGACTGGTCATTTTTCAAAGAAGCAGTAGTTCAATTAATGCGCAATTTCAACATCATTTAGTAGTAAAAATATTAGATTTGTAGGATAAGAGTCGGCAATCACAAAAGAAAGAAATGGGAGATATAGCATATTTAATGTGGCTCCTCAATTCAGATGCTTCGGTAAATAGATTTGCCTCTAATCTACATAATCATGTGACGAAATTTGGAACAAAAAACGCCAATATTTTGTATAAATTTCTACTAAATGCACGTATAAAAAAATACAAAAAAAAGTACATATTTACGAAGTTATTAGCTATTCTTTAATTTCTTATGAAATTTTTTTGTGGGGTGACCATGAATACTTGATTTAAAAAGAAAATGTACGTTTCGTGGCTTATAGAAACAAAATCTATTTTGTCGCATGTTTTCAAAGTCAGCCTGTATAGTCGGATTTGCACAATTATTTTTTTGTTTGAAAGGTTATGCTCTCGAGGTGGTCCCATTGTCACCAAGTCAGAATCTGATGAAGAGATCCTTGAGAATTTTCGTTTATTGGCAACGACACTACCAGCCGCACTACCAGTAGTATCGTTTCCAATTAACGACACTACCAAGCCTATTTTGATGACGGCTGCAAAAATTTTCGCAGCCGCCATTTCAAGCCGACGCCGCGCGGCGCAGCGGAACGTGTCTACATTCGCCACGTGCTCCCGCCCCGCCCTGCGTCTTTTTAATTTTATTTTTGTATTCTTCTTCCTCTTCCTCTTCTGCAAGAAGTCCGATTATAACAAGATCCCAGTCTATCATTATAATTTCACTCGAGCACTCGACCAAACTGCATCAATTCTACACGAAGTCTGGACGGAAATAGTAGAGACTGTAGTAGAGTAGTCGCGCGGCTTCGTGAGGTGCAGCACCGCTCTTGCACAACGCGCGTACCGGCGAAGCACCGCTGCGTCGCGATGCATCGCTATACGCTGCGAGGCATCACGAGGCGCAGCGCTGCATGGTGCAACGTATTCTAAATTCTCACAATGAAATGTGTATATTTTCGTGTAGAAAATAAAGTTATATTTTGCGTCGCTCTTTTAAAATGTGCGCGCAGCATCGCGTCGCGTCGCGTCTCGGTGTGAGCTGACTCTAACTCGCGCATTTGCTCTCGGAGACCACAGATGGGCATCGGGACTACTCAATTATTGTATTTCGCGGGTTGCGATTCGATTAGTGGACCTACCACTTATTATGTGCTGTTTTTTAAAACATATAGTATAGGGATAGTTCCTTTTTAGGGTTCCGTACCAAAATGGTAAAAAAGGAACCCTTATGGTGTGACTCAGTCTGTCTGTCTGTCTGTCACAGCTGGATATCTCAAGAACTACTAATGCTATCAACTTGAAATATGGAACAGTTTTAGATGATGTTTACCCAACTATTTTGCAAATAAGAAAGAAATAGAAATATTTATACTTTTTTTGCAACATTGATTGAAAGGGGGTCTTAAAAATTCAAAGTGGGTTTACTATGGCATATGGGGTATGATATGAAAGAACGCTATTTACACATTCTCAAACATTTTTTTTCTTTTTTATAGGCCGCATAGTTTTCGACTTTTGATGAAAAATGTAAAAAAAAAATACCGTTCCCCCCCTTATCTCCGAAGTTTGCAAAGCGAAAAATCTGCAAATAGAAGATAGAAGAATAGAAGAAGAAGAAGAAGAAGAAGATAGAAGAGATAGAAGTTTATGTAAAGATTACAGGAAAAATAAAACGATGTCACTAAATAGCACACTTTTTCAGAAATCGGAACGGAACCCTCGGTGCGCGAGTCAGACTCGCTCTTGACCGGTTTTGTAACATTGTTATTATATGTAATTTGCATAATTATCTTTGTTGGCACATCTTGATTTCCATTGTGATTTGTTTTAAAACACAAAAGCGCTTCGACACAAAATCGTAGTTATAAACGCTTACCATAACATCAGAGGTATCAATGGGCAGTTTGAATAGTTTTTTACAATTAGTATTAATGTGTTTATTTATTAGGTAAGTTATTATTTAAGTGGCAATTATTTAGAACGTATAGGAAGAACACTTTATTATTTTTCTCCTTTACGAAGTGAATAATACAAAATCAATCTGCCTAGCCTTTTCCCAACTATGTTGGGGTCGGCTTCCAGTCTAACCGGATGCAGCTGAATACCAGTATTTTACATGGAGCGACTGCCTGTCTGACCTCCACAACCCAGTAACTGGGTAATACGATACCCCTTGGTAAGACTGGTTGTCAGACTTTCGGGCTTCTGACGACCCGTAACGACTGTCAAAGATCCACGAATGACAACCGGGACCAACGGCTTAACGTGCTTTCCGAGGCACGGAGGAGTCTCGGTATGTAAAGATGGTCACCCATCCACGGACCAACCAGTGAATAATACAATTCTGTTAGAAATAAGTAGGGATTTTATTAAAAAAATAAATTTCAAAAACTAGTCATCCTGGTTTCATTTAACATCATCATCATCATCATTTCAGCCGAAAGACGTCCACTGCTCCCCCCAAAAGGGACCTCATTCTTAACTCGATCTCGCAGAAAAACACCGAGCATAACCCTCTTCTTTGGCTTTTGGGTGACCTTGAGCTTTCTTATGAGGCCCATTGTAAAACGCTACGTCTTAGTGCCGTAAATCATAACTGGCAACACACACTGGTCAAAGACTTTTGTTTCGAGACACTGCGATATTTTGGACAAGAAGATCTTCCGTAGCTTCCCTAACTTAACGAAGCTGGACTTACCTAGTTTGACCGTTTGTCCCAGGTACACAAACAACATGGTCACCCTCAATAGCGAATTCTTAATGAATATCGAAAAGTATTTTTTTTTTCAGATACCGAATATATACAATGTTGATTTGTACATAAGTATTTTGTAGACATTTATACTAAATGTTAGTGTCTCTGGTTATTGATTCCGTTGTGATCTCAGGTAGATACAATCAATTATTTATTTGCAGAACGTCAGGACTGAGGAGCCAAATAAAATGCGTTTATTTACTAAATTCACTCAGTTTTACTACTTTATCTATATGCTACAAATTCGAACACACTTACTACTAAATGTTCTTTGGAGTGGAATATAAATTGACTAATTACTTTCATGGAAATTCACGTTCTTATGATTGATTGATTGATGGATTGAGGAGCCACATTAAAAGTATTGTATATTCTTCAATATCAACAGTACAGGACTCAGATTTTTAGTAGGTACTATACACAACTACTACTAAATCATACCAAATAATGATAAACATTCATCCATCATGTACCTAGTTCTGACGTGGCGACTCAATCCAAATATTTAGATTGAGGTGCCACCTTTATGTTCATATATCTTTTGAAGTATTATACCTACAAAATCGAGGATCGAACCTACAAAATTTTTAAACTTACTACTAAATAAGTATTAAATTTCATTAAGATACGAAATTTGGCGACTCAATCCTTACGGACATTATACTTCGGGTCTCAACCGAAGACGATTACAAATTTACTTGCAGCAGTACATGATAATGTGGCGTCTTTATCACACTTTTAGATACACATAAAAAAAAAAAAAAAGTAAGGAAACAAAACTATGACGTAGTGTCCTGTCTCGCTCCCACTCCCGGCCACGGCGCGGTGCTGTGGCTCCCGCGCTTTATTCATTACGTGTTTTTGTGTTGTCGGAGTCACACTGCTTAAAATCACATTATCTTATACTTACACAGTTTATTTTATTTTTTGTTTTAGTTTGTTATAGGAACATTAAAGTTTAAAATGAGAAAACGAAAGCGTTCGCGATCTAAGGATAGGTAGTGATGATTATTATCGTAGTTTGCGGAAAAAGGTTCAAAAACTCGGGCGTACACTGCAAAGATACGGATGAACTAATTCGTCATCTTCGGAACGTTCTTATTTTGAAAGTATATGGCTATGAAGGAGCAAAATGATGTTGGATGTCTGGACGAACAAGGTATTTATTTGCCTAGTTATATATTATTAATCATTAGTATTTAATAACTTATGGGAAAAGGTATAATTCATTATGATGTTATTATTAGGCCTGTATTCCCTAAAGGGGCAGGCAGAACTGTGTAGTATAGGTACTGTAGTGTTTGTAGATATAGTTCTGTCGTCTCATGCGTACACGCCGCGCGCTATAGTATGGTGGGGGAGCGGGGCATACTCCCCCTCCCTCACTCACTCTGCTTGGAATCACGAAGCTGGACGGACGCGCGTGCGGCGAGTTAGGCAGTGAGCCGATATCAAGTTAAGTGCACGAACAGTACACATTTTGGCGACGAGTATTGTAAGTACTGTTTTTTTTTTTTTTTTTATTGAAAAATGCGAAATTGTCAACGTTTATTTTTCTAGTAAGGAAAGGTTAGAAAGAAAACTTAATATTAGTGTGCAAGTTTATAATAATTTAACGTTATTTACTGCAACAAAACTTTGCTTTGTCGTTGTGGATAATTAACTTTTGCGGGAAGAAGGACATGAGTTAAATATTTATAATATACGTTGATGATAATGCATAGCTTGATCATTTTGTTTATATAAACGTGGGTAGTATCATATAGTTTTAAACATTTTTATTTTATCATGTGATAAGATCATGTTAAAACGTAAAAGGAAGTTGTTACGTACCTATGTAAACAATACCATCTAACGTCTATATTTTGTAGCATATATAAACATTATTCGAATTTCATTTTAACAAATATAGTGCTAAATGGAAACAAACACCAATAAAATGGTAGTTGTGTATAATGCAGGTATACCAATAATAAACATACAGTTAATTAGGATATTATAAATCTGTAGTTATTCTACCTACCCACTATTCTATCGGGTTCGAGCCCCGATTTAATCTGCTGATTTCTGGTTATCATAACAATTAGTATTTATTATTTGAAGTATGTTTTTATCGTACCTACCCACTAGTCTATCGGGTTCGAGTCCCGATTAAATGTCGGTTGATTTCTGGTTTATATAACAATTTAACAGCTTTATATTATTGCATTATGTTTCCATTGTGGGTATTTATTATTTGAATATATGTTTTTATCGTAATTAGTTAAATACAGAGTATCTGATGTCTGTTGCTTAAAACTTGAAAAGATGATTGTTTTATTGTAGAACAAATCGGTTGATGCCGTATTGTTTACATATTTTGAGCGATAAGGTGTTGATTAATGGGTTGAATTATCCTATTAATTACGGTTACTTTGCGTACATAGGGAAGTTAGTCAGAACGGATGATGCCCGTTCATGACTAGAAGTGTTATGATCAGTAATGATTGAAGCTTTCGTGAAGGTTAGTCAGAACGGATGATGCCCGTTCATGACTAGAAGTGTTATGATCAGTAATGATTGAAGCTTTCGTGAAGGTTAGTCAGAACGGATGATGCCCGTTCATGACTAGAAGTGTTATGATCAGTAATGATTGAAGCTTTCGTGAAGGTTAGAACGGATGATGCCCGTTCATGACTAGAAGTGTTATGATCAGTAATGATTGAAGCTTTCGTGAAGGTTAGTCAGAACGGATGATGCCCGTTCATGACTAGGTAGAAGTAAGTATTATGATGAATTATGTTGGTCAGAACGGATGATGCCGGTTCATGACTAGAAGTATTAGGATGAGTGATGATGGAAGCTTTCTTAAAAGTTGATTAGAACGGATGATGCCCTTTCATGACTAAAAGTATTATGATGAATGTAGTTGGTCAGAACGGATGATGCCCGTTCATGACCAGAAGTATTATGATAAGTAAGTGATGATGGAAGCTTGCATAAATGTGTTTTCCACAGTACAGTCATACACAGGACAGGACAGTCATATATAGTAGTCTATGAGTCTAGTGTCTGATCGCGTCGGGTTTACTGCGCCACGGAACTGTATTCGATTCGTTGTGCTCAGTAGTTGTGGTAATTTTAATTTGAAGTGATTGTGTTAGATTGTGATTTTAATAGTCACCGAGTATAGGCACCCAGTGTGTTTTCATAGCACGAAACCCATGAGATCACACACGAGAATAGTGACAGTAAAATCAGTGGCGGTTACTTTTTACAAACTAAACCCGGTTCCGAAGCGCGATCATGGTCAGATTCGTGTGCGTTGAATATTCTGAAGCTACCCTAATTACGGAAATTGTGGGTCGCAACCGGCCAAAGATAGTGTCCTGGAGAGAGCATCGACGCTGGTGACCTGTTTCTTCTGTGGCGAATCCGGTGAGTCGTTTCATGTTGTTTGGACTCTGGATACTGAGTGCTCTCTGATCAGGGAAAGTTTGGCTAGTAGGCTCCCTGATGGTAAACAACAGCAAAAACGGTTAAACCTAGTTACAATGCAATTTTTAAATATTGTCTGCAGCTCAGACACAGGGATAATCGTTGCAAGTTATTACTGCTTGTCGTCCCTGAGTATTGCATTTCTACTAAAGTTAGATTAGACGAGAAGATTAAAATAGTCTTCGGTGGTATTGATAGTCAGTAGATTGTGGAGTTCCGCTTTCCACACATTTTTATTTTGTGTCCGTATGTAGTTGCGCCGGAGCATGTAAGAAGTAAATCTGGTCTGCTTTTTATGTGCAGCATGCCCTTTGCGAGGCGTAGTACTTACGCAGCTGAGATGGTTAGGCTCTGCGTACGGGTCACTCTGCCGACGGATTGGTATTGGTCAAACACGTGTATTCAGCACAGAACAAATCTTATGGAGCGTAACGGTAGTGCCAGTAGGTCATGTACCAGTCGAAGTAAATGGTGATTACAGTAGTCATGAGCAAGCTTAAGTTGTGGTAGAAACGTGGTGTCCGACGCGGCCCCCTGGACCCGCTATACTGGTGGTCACATGGTGTCCGCCGCGGCCCACTGGAATAAACATGGTTTTCAGTCTGGCGTTCAACGTGTTAACGGTGTTCTTACAACGCGTGTTAACACTGGTGAGTTGGAGATAATATTTGTCAACCTTAATCATACAGTGCAAAGACGTCCTTAGACTGTCTCCGGACGAATGTCGAATCATGCGCGATAGGGTTAACGAATTGTTGCAAGGTAAGATAATTAGATCCAGTAGATCGCCGTTTGTTAGTCGGCCCTTTTGCTTAGAAAGTATGATGGATCAGACCGTATGATGATGATGATGATGATGATGATGATGATGATGATGATGATGATGATGATGATGATGATGATGATGATGATGATGATGATGATGATGATGATGATGATGATGATGATGATGATGATGATGATGATGATGATGATGATGATGATGATGATGATGATGATGATGATGATGATGATGATGATGATGATGATGATGATGATGATGATGATGATGATGATGATGATGATGATGATGATGATGATGATGATGATGATGATGATGATGATGATGATGATGATGATGATGATGATGATGATGATGATGATGATGATGATGATGATGATGATGATGATGATGATGATGATGATGATGATGATGATGATGATGATGATGATGATGATGATGATGATGATGATGATGATGATGATGATGATGATGATGATGATGATGATGATGATGATGATGATGATGATGATGATGATGATGATGATGATGATGATGATGATGATGATGATGATGATGATGATGATGATGATGATGATGATGATGATGATGATGATGATGATGATGATGATGATGATGATGATGATGATGATGATGATGATGATGATGATGATGATGATGATGATGATGATGATGATGATGATGATGATGATGATGATGATGATGATGATGATGATGATGATGATGATGATGATGATGATGATGATGATGATGATGATGATGATGATGATGATGATGATGATGATGATGATGATGATGATGATGATGATGATGATGATGATGATGATGATGATGATGATGATGATGATGATGATGATGATGATGATGATGATGATGATGATGATGATGATGATGATGATGATGATGATGATGATGATGATGATGATGATGATGATGATGATGATGATGATGATGATGATGATGATGATGATGATGATGATGATGATGATGATGATGATGATGATGATGATGATGATGATGATGATGATGATGATGATGATGATGATGATGATGATGATGATGATGATGATGATGATGATGATGATGATGATGATGATGATGATGATGATGATGATGATGATGATGATGATGATGATGATGATGATGATGATGATGATGGCTTCTGAAGGTTCTGAAGGTGAAGGTGGGTTCTGAAGGGAATTTAGAAGTCTGCGCGATATGATAAAAGTCGTTTTGATACTACAAAGGCAAGCGGTTCTCTGTCGGTGAATTTGCGAAGATCGTAATCAAACTAAGCTTGACGTGACGTATAGAGGATCATTTCAATTTTCTTAAGTGTTAGATGGCGATCGGCACGTTTTAAAATCCCTAGTTAGCAAGCGTAATTACAAATACGTTCATGACCGGGTTCGGAAGATGCCCGGCGACCAAGTAATGATGAGTTGGCATCACTTTAGTTTCTGTAAACTGGTTCTTGGTTCAGTGGGTCGGAGACTATACCAGAGTATCGTAGTAGGCGGTAGCTCTGGGTGGTATAGTCGGGTTTTGCCTAGAAGCGAAAACCGTAGAGTGGATTGGAGACTATACCAGAGTATCGTAGCCGTAGCCTGTTGGAAATCGGTGTCTGCTCAGTGAGTAGTCCGTGGGTACGCGGTACGCGGTAGCTCTGGGTGGTATAGTCGGGTCTAGCCTCGAAGCCAAGACCGTAGAGTCAAGGGTTGACTCGGTATTCCCGTGGGGAATAGTATGTGTGTTGTTGACCATGAAAGAGATACCTGAGGTTTTTGTTTGATTACTTTAATGTGGAACCATGGTGCTTGGTCTCGGTAATCTCGTAACTAGATAGTTCAAATTCGTAGATTGGTTAGTTTTTAATTTCTAATTTGAATGTTATTTGCAAATTGGTTGAAAATAAAATGGATTTTAAAGTCGAGTTCCTTTATCTCATTAGTCTTCGTATGAGTCAGAATTGAACGAGCAGAAAGTGTGGAGAAATTTTGTATTTTCCAGAAAATCAGGGTTTAACTGACGAAATTGAGGTTGAGTAGTAGTGATAACATTGAGGAGAGTAGGTACTTAAGTTTGCATGATGATTGGACCGTACCAGAGTTTGTCGTGTAGCTCGGTAAAAATCGGCGTCTACTATGTTAGTAGTCCGTGAGTAAGCAGTCAACTCTGGTGGAGGTCGGGTTTCAGTGGAAACCATGAGTCCGTGGTAGACTCGGCGTTCCCGTGGGGTTCGCATTAAAGTAAAGATAGTAACTGGAGGTTAGTGGGCTATGCGTAGCCAGAAATCACATATAGAGCTTAAGTGTGTTGATTTATGTGGTTCGATTGTGTCTCTATTGTGAGATAGCGCGATAAATGAGTAGTCCGCTGTACTTTGAATTTCCTGATAGTAACGGGGTTTCCTAGTTTAGTTATTCGGATAAATCAGACGTCCACAAACTGATTTTTATGGTTTAGGTCAGGAGTGACCGAGCTATGTAATACTGTGCGATGAACATTGTTTCCGAGTAACACACGAGGACGTTTGCTTAGCAGGATGGCCGTGTCGGATCCGGTCAATAGTACAGTATTGGATCTGGTCAATAGTACAGTAGTGGATCCGGTCAATAGTACAGTAGTGTATCTGGTCAATAGTACGGTAGTGGATCTGGTCAATAGTACAGTAGTGGATCCAGTCAATAGTACAGTAGTCGATCCGGTCAATAGTACGGTCAGGAAACGACGGATCGCAAGCGCGAAATTGCACACAATATACAGTTAAATCACGATTAGGAGGCGATGTTGAGGTAGAAAACGAGGAAACTGGACAACGTTTGAGACGAAATATAGTACACCTAAAAAGGTAGAAGGAGAATGAAAAGTTATAAGAGAAGACGAAACAGAAGTTCCAGAAAGAGAAGAAGAGGAGTAGAAGAATTATAGTTTAAGAAGTAATAAATTAGAAGCAAAGAACTTGTTAACGAAGAATAAATTACTAAAATATATGAAAATCGGATGATATGATTTAGGTTATGCTTAAAATTAAGAACTAGGAAGCATGATGTTAGTTATAGTTGATAAATTGTCATTAGAAAAGCGAAGGAAGTCAGGAACAGGAACAAGCGGAGTGTTATAAGGTTAAATGTTAATAATAAAAGATTAATTGGGAAGTGAAGGAAGTATTAAATTAGTTAGTTATTTCAAAGTGTTTGTTAAAACCAGAATATTGGAAAGATTATTTGATGCTATTAATGTTATGCTAAATCGTAACCTTTATTTGATTATGATATTTGAAAAGTTAATGGAAAAGGAATAAAGAAAAATAATAAAGAATATTTGACCCGCTTGGCGAAAAGTGGCGGACATTGATCAAAATAGTTTTAAACTAAAGAGTACATTACCTTTGTGATGTCAATTAAAATGTAGAAGGTTGTTATGATGCTCTAATAAAGACGATACTAAATATAATAAAAGTTATTATTATATCTAAAACTTTCATTAAAATAAGGAAGAGATGTAGTGTTTGTAGATATAGTTCTGTCGTCTCATGCGTACACGCCGCGCGCTATAGTATGGTGGGGGAGCGGGGCATACTCCCCCTCCCTCACTCACTCTGCTTGGAATCACGAAGCTGGACGGACGCGCGTGCGGCGAGTTAGGCAGTGAGCCGATATCAAGTTAAGTGCACGAACAGTACAGGTACCTACTCAGATTCCCGATGGAAAAAGAAAATGCCCGACCTGGGAATGGAAATCAAGATCAGTCGTCGGTAGCCTTGCAGAATTATTATGACGCTATTATTATGATTGTGTTATTATTATGATTATAATGAAATGGTAATTAATATAAACCCGTCTCCACGTATATCGTGTTGAGGTAACCCAGATTTATCTAACCTCCATGTGAATCATGTTGAGATCCTAAATGTCTTGCTCCGCGTAAATCGCGTTGAGCTTCGTAGACATTAAATTCCTACGACGACGATGCTCATTTACAGGTGAAGAAATCCCGAGCAAGGAAGTGAATTTGAGGGAATCATATATAATTTTTACTCCTGTCTCCACGTATATCGTGTTGAGGTAACACAGATTTATCTAACCTCCATGTGAATCATGTTGAGATCCTAATTGTCTTGCTCCGCGTAAATCGCGTTGAGGTTCGTAGACATTAAATTCCTACGACGATGCTCATTTACAGGTGAAGAAATCCCGAGCAAGGAAGTCAATTTGAGGAAATCATATATAACTTTTACTCCTGTCTCCACGTATATCGTGTTGAGGTAACACAGATTTATCTAACCTCCATGTGAATCATGTTGAGATCTTAACTGTCTTGCTCCGCGTAAATCGCGTTGAGGTTCGTAGACATTAAATTTCTACGACGATGCTCATTTACAGGTGAAGAAATCCCGAGCAAGGAAGTCAATTTGAGGGAATCATATATAACTTTTACTCCTGTCTCCACGTATATCGTGTTGAGGTAACACAGATTTATCTAACCTCCATGTGAATCATGTTGAGATCTTAACTGTCTTGCTCCGCGTAAATCGCGTTGAGGTTCGTAGACACTAAATTCCTACGACGATGCTCATTTACAGCAAGTCAATATTATGTATGTACAGGACGCACTGGCACTCTCGAAACCGATTGTACCGCCTGCTGCGAGGAAGCGATAACTTTGGTGGCCACTGAGGCAGTGAAAACTGAAGAGGTATAGTCCTTATTCGGGCTTTGTTCGCTTGTAAAGACACGCTCCCACAAGCACAGGAAATTCTAAAACCATTAAGTGACACTGGACGACTACCATGTGTCTGTAATTACAGTGTCACAGTCGAGGCGATACCCCGTAACTAACAATTTGAATAAGGAGACACGAGAAATTGTGAAGAGCACAAAGATCGATCAATACTTATTCGGTTCCAACCTTTCTGAACATCTCAAATCAGCAAAAGCGATTTCTAAATCTGGTCTGGAGACGAAGACTACTCAGCGTGCTCCGTATAAGCCTCCAACAACACAATACCCAAGAGAGGCTTTAAACGCGAGGGGGGGTTCCGCGAGCAGCAGCCGGCCAGCCGCGTTGGAACCCCGCCCTACGGAGGCCAGCAGCAGCACCGCGGGTTCACCACCCAGACTCGTACCGCCAGACGACGACCACCTCGGCGTGCCATAGGACCAGGGGACGCTGACATTAGCCAAGGTAGCACTCGCTTGTAGAGTGAAATACTTTTTTCATAATTGCTGTCGTATTACCAGTGATCCTATATTACCTATTATCTTGGATACGAGACTATACGTAGTAGGTATACCGTTGAACCTATTCCTCCCCGATATTTCCGTAAATCGATGTCGAAATGCAAGATTTTACTATAGATAATTGTATCACAGGATTATTAAAATCAAAGTTACAACAACCTGTGAGCCCGGCGAGGGACAATTTATGTCACCCATATTATTTACATTACCAAAAGCTAACGGCATACATCGCTTTATTTGGAACCATAGAGACCTCAACAGAACAGCATTATGGTTATTAGATAAAAATAATTTCATGGCAACTTTAGATTTAAAAGACGCCTACTTTTTAATAAGTACCTATAAATAGGTACTCATGAAAGGAAGAAATTATGTTTTGAATTGAGATCACATCTCACCTTTGTTCTATGTACCTACCCATTTGTGTTTACCAAACTGTTAAAATCTGTTCTACAGTATCTACAAGGTAGAGGTTTGATTTCAGTTACGAATTTCTTAGATGATTTTCTATAAATTGGACAATCATTATGATGAACGGTTCTACAATATTAACATGACACAGAATCTTTTACAATATTTAGGTTTTGTAATAGAATTCAAGTAACGCCAAAATGTAATTTTTTAGGATTTATTTTCAATACCGTAGAAAGGAACTCGTGCTGGCTAAATAATAACAGCGGCACGGGTCGATCAAAGATTCAGCTATGCTTCATGCGATTGGTTCGTGGATGGGTGACCATCCGATATACCGAGACCCCTTCGTGCCTCGGAAAGCACGTTAAGCCGTTGGTATCGGCTGTCATTCGCAGATGGTTGACAGTCGTTACGGGTAGGTAGTTAGAAGCCCAAAAGTCTGACAACCAGTCTTACCAAGGGGTATAATATTAACCAGTAACTGGGTTGTGGAGGTCAGATAGGAAGTCGTTCCTTGTAAAATACTGATATTCGGCTGCATCCGGTTAGACTGGAAGCCTACCCCAACATGTTGGGAAAAGGTTAGGCTAGGAGATATCACTATTTATCTTCCTGAAGAGAAAAAACATCGTATATTTTAGACAAAATTATAGAATTTTTAAATTTAAATAAGTATTCAATCAGGTACTTTGCTGAATTCATAGGCCTACTGACGTCTACATGCCTTGCCATCGGTTACGGATGAATTATACAAAATTATTTGAAAAGGAAAAATTTCTAGCTCTGGGTAACTGTAACGACTATAACAGGATAATGACACTGTCAAATTCATTGTAACAAGACTTTCATTGATGGATAAATAATATTAAAAACTCAGATTTTGTACTCGTAATAATGATTATTGTGTAGAAATATAAAGCGATGCATCAATTACTCACAGCTTGCGGTAATAAAGGTTCACACAGGAATTGGATTGTTTAAAAATATTCGCTTCTAAACTTCGAAATTGCAATATAGCTACGGTTGAGAATCGATAACATAACGACGATCAGCTACATGGATCGAACAAGGGTATACAACACATCCAATTAATTGAAATAGCCTGGAATATTTGGACTTCTTTGAACTTAGGAAAATTCATATATTTGTTTGGTATGTTAAATCTTTGGATAATATTATTGCTTATTGGGAATCACATAAAATTAATGTGGATACATAATGGGAGCTAGCTGAGTATGCATTCCTGGAAATCACAAATAAATTGGATGTACCCAATTTTGACCTATTTGCTAGCTCACAAAACTATCAATGTTTGGACCATAGACTTATAAAAAAAGATGGACTCCGCGCCACGAATATCGAAAGTGAAGCACCGTACCGATCTATGTGTGCATGATTTGAGTACCTGCAAAGACGGCGTCGCTCGTGTCACGTAATGGCGGCCGGTCGGCATACTATGATGTAAATGTGTGCGCGAGGCGTGTTTGTACAATCGGTCCGGCATACTTACTGTGCTTCACTTTCGATATGCGTGGTGCGGAGTCCATCTTTTTTATAAGTCTATGGTTTGGACATTGATAGTTTTGATACGCCTCATGAAAACTCGAACCCCATTCTGAAATGTAGATGCTTTCACCTTCAACTGGAAAGACCTTTCCTTCTATGGTTTTCCTCCGGTCGGCATTATAACCAGTTAGTATAGGTAGACGGATAGGTGTAACACTTGAATGTTTGTCACTATTTCTCTATTAGCAATAGCTTCTGCGCAAAAGATGTAGACACTATTTAATTAAATTAAAAAATATGAGTACAATGATAATATGATTGTAATTAAAATATATGACTTATTTAAAACCTCGAGACCTGGAACCTTCCAACCACTAATCAGAATCTACCCTTTATTCGCAAAAATTGATGCATATTTCCAGCTACCGCTGTTCAAGCTTATAAGTATTGATAAAACTGCATCCTTACGTCACAATCAATTAAACGACCACCTGTTCATTAGCCTTCGAAGACCTCATAAAACCCACCACACCCACACCTCATAGGTACTTACCTATTTTCGCAAACACTAGCTTACTGAGTACAAAAGTTTTAGAAGATAGCGGCATTGACATATTGATATTCGGAGCCCACAGTACTCATCACATCTCCACGTCAGCCACCCACAGACTGGGTGTAAACCTGCAAGTGGTACGGAAGGCCACAGGTTGGAGTAATACCACTAAAATAATACTTCTAATGTCTTCTTAAAATAATAAATCAGAGAAGTTATTCATGTGTTAACCAGGTTTATGAAATATTAATAAAATAAAAATGCACTTTCCACAAGAGGCCATGACACACTGTTTATTTTTTAAAACTTCTTTTTCACATGACAAAGGCTGAAGGCTATACAGCCTAGTCTCATATGACACATCCCCCCCTTTAACATTCATAATCAACTAAATGGGAAGGAGGTTTCACAGACCTTCCACTACGAGTAACATATGAACTGCCTGCTTCACAAGCATCTCTAAACACTCTGTGCTGACTAGGCATAGAGCCATCTGTACTCACAGTTTCCCCATTATTTGAATCATTCACCGGTCTGACATTAATTGGGGTATCAAACTCAACTTCTGGTCTCTCATTAAACTTATTTCTACTTAGTAACATATGTTTTTCATTTCTCCTAACACAATTACCTTTTTCATTTTTTACAATATAGGATCTAGGACTATCCTTCCTCACTACCCTTCCTGGCTGCCAATCCTTATCATCCCCATTCTGTATTAACACACTCTGACCATTACTATAAGAAGCTCTATTTTTGGCTGTTTTATTATAATTACTTTTAGATTTTTCTTTCATTATTTGCATTTTTTCATTGATATTGATTGGCAGTCTGGGTTGAAGATCTGTGTAAGTACAAGGTAAGTTAGTTCTTAATAGCCTGCACATCAGAAGTTCAGATGGGCTATAGTCTAAGCCAGCAAGCGGTGTTGTTCTATAGTGTAGCAAAGCCATATTCAAGTTCTCATCATTTGCCCTGCATTTCTTCATTAAACTCTTTACAATACCTACAGCTTTTTCTGCCAGGCCATTCGACTGATGATGATGAGGGCTTGAAAACAACAACTGCATATTAACATCTCTGGAAAACTGTTTAAGTTCAAAGCTATTAAATGGATTATTATCACAAACTGCATACTTAGGTATTCCATGTGTGGCAAATATTATTTTTAATTTCAATATAACATTTTTTGCTGTTTTTTGTTGAACTTGTTTCAACTCAATCCACTTTGAATAATAATCAACAACCACTAGATAATCTTTGCCAGCAAAGGAACAAATATCCATACCTACTTTATAAAAAGGAATATCTGGCACATCATGACTCATGAGGGATTCTTTGCAGTTACTTGACCTATTTTTCTCACATTCCTTACATGACAAAACAAAATTTTCAATGTCCTTGGACATTCCTGGCCAGAATAAAGACCTACGTCCCCTTTTCTTGGACTTGACCACACCTGCATGAGCAGTATGTAAAATAGTAAGTATTTCTTTTCTCATACAATAAGGTACCACTACCCGGTTATTATAGTATAAAACATCATCTTTAAAGTTTAAAAAATCTTTCAGTTTGTAAAATATTTTCAACTCTTTATTCAAAATATTTTTATCATTGGATGGCCACTCATTAAAATACCATGTCTTAATTTGCATTAAATTGTTGTCACACCCAGTTTCAAATTGTAATTTTTTAAGTTTTTCATCAGTAATTGCTAAATCAGATTCACATCCATACACAACTTCAGTATCAAAAGAATGAACTAACTCTTGTAAATCGGAGTCATTTTTCCCATTATTTAACAAGTAGTTTCTTGACAAATAATCAGCAATAAACATTTTAGGACCTGGTACATAGCGAATTTCAAATTCATATTTTAGCAATTTTAAGACCATTCTTTGAAGTCTGGCTGATATTTTATTGATGTCCTTTGACATTATTGCCACTAATGGCTTGTGGTCTGTCTCAACCACAATCCTTCTACCATATACAAATTGATGATACTTTTCCATAGCAGCACAAATAGCAAATAATTCTTTTTCTATAGGTGCCCACCTACTTTGGCACTCCGTGTAAACTCTGGAGTAAAATGACACTGGTTTTCCATCTTGCATCAGGCATGCACCCATACCAGATTTAGAGCTGTCAGTTTGTAGCACAACTGTACCCTTGTCACTCAGAATTGCTAAAGTAGGTGTGCAACTCAATTTTCTTTTCAGTTCTAAAAATGCTTCTTGCTGAGAAGAATCCCATTCCCACAAAGTATCTTTTTTAAGTAACTGTCTCAAGGGCATTGTAGTTTTTGTATAGTGAGGTATAAACTTACTTAAGTAATTACACATACCAAGGAACTTCTGAAGCTGTTTGATGTTTTTTGGTGAATCTAATTGAAGAATGGCTGATACATGTTCAGAGTCTATTTGTATTCCATTTTTTGATATTATGAGCCCTATATATTTTACATGATCAAGTCTATACTGTAACTTTTTACTGTTAAATTTTACATTATACTCTCTTGATCTCTGAATAACTTTATTAAGTATTATATCATGTTCTAACTGGTCTTTACCTGCAATAATTAAGTCATCAAAATATACATAAACTCCTTGAATATCCCCAAAGATTGAACAATTTATGCGCTGCATTACTTCAGGCGCTGATGATATGCCAAAAGGCATTCTTTTAAATGCATATCTTCCAAATGGAGTACCAAATGTGCATAATTTCTGAGGATCATCAAGTTCAATCTGAAAAAACCCGTCCTTCATATCAAGAACTGTAAAAACTTCTTTACCTGATAAACTATTGTAAATTTCTTCGGGACTAGCAATTGGGTAATTTTCACGTAGAATATTTTTATTAAGATCTTGTGGATCTAAACAAAGTCTAAGTGATTTGTCAGGTTTCTCTACTATCACTAAATTATTACACCAGTCAGTCGGGGAAGTTACTTTTTCAATAATATTTCTCTTTTCATAGTTATTTAAAGTTTCTTTCAGTCTACCTTTTAATGCCTGTGGGATTCTCCTGATGGGCTTGATTACTGGTTCAGCATTTTCTTTTACTTTAATCCTGTATTTTCCTATATTTCCCAATCCTGTAAACACCTCTATATTTTTTCTGAGAAAAGTTTCTTTTTCTGAACTTGATTGTGTAACATCCACTCTTTTAACTAATTCAAGCCTGTTACAATCAGGCAGTCCTAATACTGGCTGAACTGGTAAGTCTATTACTGTGAACTTTAGTTTTTGTTTTTTGTTTTTTATGATACAATCTAGTTCAGCTGTCCCAGCTGTTTCCACTTGTTGGCCATTGTACACTAATAGAATTATCCCAGCATTCAAAAGACTTTCTGTTTTTCTCAGTTTCTTGAACAATTCCAATGATAGTGTATTGCAATCAGCACCAGTGTCTAATTTAAATTCTACTACATATCCATTCACTATTATTTTTTCTTTCCACTGTAATTTAATTCCATCTACTGTAAAAATGCTTCCAACTGTAAAGTCTTCGTCACTGTCATCTGTATTTTCTTGAATTACATTAACTCGACTTTTCCTAGTATCACTGAGTTTTTCACTTCTGTTATTCTTGTTTTTGCACATATTAGCAAAATGTCCATAAAATCCACATACCATACATTTTCTGCCGTAGGCTGGACAGTTCCTTAACTCGTGATTTTTTCCACATCGGCTACAGTCTATTAATTTTTCTTTGGGCCTTGCCCCTCTGTTGTATGGTATCACTTTCTGACTTAAGGTGCTCACTTGATCTTCCATTTTATTTCCTTGTAATGTCTGTACTTTTTCTTTGCCTAATTCTGCTGCTCTGCAAATATCAATTGCTGCAGTGAGCTTCAACTCCGATTCTCTTAGAAGCCTTTCTTTGACATTTGTGTCCCTGATGCCAATAACAATAACCATAGTGATCAATCGATCCTCAAGCTCTCCAAGATCACATTTTTTAGCTTGAGTGAGAACTTTGGTATAAAAGTGATCAAATACTTCGCCATCTTGCTGTTTCATAGTGAACAAGTTATATGACAACCACAACAAATTTTTTCGTGGCTCGGCGTATTCTTTGAATTGATCAATCAGAGCTTGTAAGTTTTTAACTTTGTCTTTGCTAAATGTATTGTACACTTCCAATGCATCTTCCCCAGCACAGTTCAAAAACAATGCAATTTTTCTTGATTCAGCCGTATCATCAAGATTCACAGCTTGTAAATACAAGTTAAACTGCTGCACAAAGCGTTTAAAGTTTGCTCCATCTCCCGATAGTTGGAGGCCTGATGGAGGTTTTATTCCGTCCATCGTAGACACACCTGACACCATGTGTTAACCAGGTTTATGAAATATTAATAAAATAAAAATGCACTTTCCACAAGAGGCCATGACACACTGTTTATTTTTTAAAACTTCTTTTTCACATGACAAAGGCTGAAGGCTATACAGCCTAGTCTCATATGACACAATTCATATTGAATGATCTTTAATTACCTGTACTGAGACACAACATATTATCATAACATCACGCCTGGGTCTCCCCGAAGGGCTTGGCAGAGGCGTACCTATAGTACACTCACATTTTATCATGTAATAGGGCATGAGCCTTTTTATTACCTTTCAACTGGACATAAATCCAGACTCCAGAAGCAGAAACTAAAGTAAAGTATAATCATGTAAATCTATCGAAATTACTGTTTTTGTAAAAAATAGGATAAATGTCACTGGATGTAGCAAGCAATTGAAATCTGATTAATCAGTAGAAGAATATTTAGATATTTAATTATTGTGATAACCTGAATGATTAGTAAAAGGAATCACAATACCTATTGAATTGTTTGCTTTCCCTTTTTTGTGATGATACTTACTCTAAACATCTGCAAGTAAATTTGTAATCGTCTTCGGTTGAGACCCGAAGTATAATTAAGAATCAAACGAACTTACCTAGTGAAGTTTGATTCCAATTATGCGAGGGTCTCAACCGAAGACGATTACAATCCCACCCAACCCTACGAGAACCCCTACAGACAAAAAAGAAAAGACAAAAATATGTAAACAGCTAGAAGCTTTCTCTAAAATTAATGAATAAAGCGCGGGAGCCACAGCACCGCGCCGTGGCCGGGAGTGGGAGCGAGACAGGACACTACGTCATAGTTTTGTTTCCTTACTTTTTTTTTTTTTTTTATGTGTATCTAAAAGTGTGATAAAGACGCCACATTATCATGTACTGCTGCAAGTAAATTTGTAATCGTCTTCGGTTGAGACCCTCGCATAATTGGAATCAAACTTCACTAGGTAAGTTCGTTTGATTCTTAATTATAATTCTGTAAAGCCATATTAGCGACGGCCGCGAATCATATTTTAATCAACATACAAGCTCACACTGACCTACAAATTGCAAAAATCGTAAGAAATTTTGAATTTCGCGGGCTAACCTGGCGAATCAACCTTAAGAAAATAAAATCTACATAGACGATCTTATCATCTACTTTGTACCTAAAAAATTCATAACATTAAATTAAAAAAGACAATGCAAAAAAGTAAACATAGCGATGTATTTCTGAGTAAATGAATTTCGTTCGCTTATAATGTGACAGGGTATGTAAAGATGGTCACCCATCCACTGACCAACCCCGGCAAGCGTAGCTTAACCTCATGGATCGAGGTAGGTCCTACTGTATATTAAAAAAAAATATTAATAAAATCTAATTTGAATTGTACTCGGAAAGCACGTTAAGCCGTTGGTCCCGGTTGTCATTCGTGGATCTTTGACAGTCGTTACGGGTCGTCAGAAGCCCGAAAGTCTGACAACCAGTCTTACCAAGGGGTATCGTATTACCCAGTCTGACCGACTGCCTGTCTGACCTCCACAACCCAGTAGGGTTGTGGAGGTCAGACAGGCAGTCGCTCCATGTAAAATACTGGTATTCAGCTGCATCCGGTTAGACTGGAAGCCGACCCCAACATAGTTGGGAAAAGGCTAGGCAGATTGATTGATACAGTAGGACCTACGCTTAGAAAGATTTTGTTTTTCAAAATTTTGTGAACTTCATTACAAATCACACTAATATTATAAAGGCGAAAGTTTGTGAGTGTGTGTGTGTATGTTTGTTACTTCTTCACGCTCAAACGGCTGGACCGATTTGGATGAAATTTGGTATGGAGGTAGCTGACACCCTGGATTAACACATAGGCTACTTTTATTTGCGTGTGGTGTGAGGGCCACTTTATTAAAACTCTTTGAAAATATGCTTAGGATTTAGTGAACATTCCCAAAGAATTGTGAAAGTTGGAATCAGATTTTGTGAAAGTCAACTTTGCGAGATATGGACTGTAAAGTGGGGCCCTCAGTTCTCACATAGAGGATTGAGGGCCCACCTGTACCTGATAAACTATGGACACTACAGATAGTCTTTATGCCAAAATCTAAGCTTATACCAAACAAAATTTGTGAAAACAAGATAGTATCGCAAAACACTGTCATACTTGGTATATCTTCGTTCAAAATGGGCCCTCAATCCTCACACACGTAAAAGTTTATCACGCAAATAAAATGAAACCATTAACTTATAGCTACTGTTTGTAATCCTATAAGATACTAAATAATTTGTGAAAGCAAGAGCAGGTCACCATTTGTTGTTGTTTGAAAGTTATGACCTTGACAAAATTCGGGCCCTCAATCCTCCATTTATTTTGTTTTCCGTTTTAATACGCTTATCGTATGAAAGTTTAAACAAATACAAAATAGTCTCTTTTTGTGAAAAAAATTGTGCAACAAATTGGTGTTATTTGTTACTAATAAGAATAACGATTAAACTAAAAATCTTAATAGATACCGAAATCGACTATTTTTGAGTTGTGTAGTATGGTAGGGTGACAATAATTTTTGACATAAGGTGCTCAGAGAACAATGCAAAGCATATATTATAATACACATAGTTGTATGGGTAATTATCTTGGAGTAGTGAATGTTGATATTTAATTATATTTAACGATTATTATGTTCCAAACATTTTCACATAAAATCGAGGAGGAGTTTTGGAGTTCAACCTCATTAGTTTGTCTATGCGACTACTACAAAGAAAAAGTGCAGTGATGTTCTTTTTAACCGACTTCTAAAAAAGGAGGAGGTTCTCAATTCGGATGTTTGTATTTTTTTTTTTTTTTTTATGTTTGTTCGCGCATAACTACGGAGTTATGCGCGAAAAAATAATTAAAAATATAATATATAATAAAATATAATAAAACAGTAACGAAAGAAAAACTGTACATTGAGAATTTTCGAGAAAAAATAAGTGGCTTTTGTTAGAAAAACGTAACTGATGACAAAGTGACTTTTTAGAATTTTTGTCTGTTTGTCCGTTTGTCTGTGTGTATGGTACGGCTTCACGGCAAAACTACTGGATAGATTGAATTGAAATTCAGCAAAAATGTTCTTTGTAAACCAAGGAAGGCGTTAGGCTACATATTATCACGCCGTATGTTATGGGAGGTAAGCAATATTGATTTTAAATGTTTTTGTTCGTAATTGAATGCACAAAATAATTGAATGCACAAAATTACATGTTATTTAGTTAATAATCAAAATTTAACTCAGGGAACATAATAATCACGCTATTTTTATAAAGGAGCGGGGCAGTAATATTACAAATTGCAAGGAAACAGCTATTTCAACAAAAAAATATTTTTTTGTTGGAAAGGGTATACTTCCCAAATGGTCCGATTTTTGTCAAAATCCTGGAAAAATCGAAGGAACTCTTCAAATATTATAGGCACACCTATAGCGATTTGGGTATTTTTTATAGTAGCTCGTGCATTTGCTCTCGGAAAGCACCACTTGGTGAAGTGGAACTGATGATGAAGACCACAGATGGCTACCGGAACTACTCAATGATAAATATTTCACGGGTTGCGATTCGATTACTTTAATATGGTTGCTAAGCAATTTCTGCTCGTCACACAATGCGTGTGATGAGTGGTTGTTGAGGAGTTCTCCTGGTTCTTACCAGCAGAACTCCTCAACAATTAACATCCCAGCATCGGGAAAAGCAATATATTGTAACATGTGATGAGCAATTGACATTAGACTATTGTAATTTATACAAATTATAAACAGACCCACTAAAAAGCGAGAAATAAAAAACTTTTTAACAAAAAAAAACCGACTTCCAAAAAGCACTACAAAGTGAAAAATAACTTTGATTTCGGAAGTCGGTGGCAAAAAAAAAGAAAGTAAATTAAAAACGAAAGACACCGACTTCCGAAATCAAAGTTATTTTTCACTTTGTAGTGCTTTTTGGAAGTCGGTTTTTTTTTGTTAAAAAGTTTTTTTATTACAATAATATGTCATGTCAATTGATTGAGAAAACCACGAAAATAGTTACTGAAATATTATTATAGTCATACAAATAAGTACATGTAAGTTTGTTTTGATACATACTCATCTACCTATATGTTACTGTAAAAGCCCCAACTGCGGTAAATATTAGGATTTACCCGTAAATTATAATATTTACCAAATCTCACCGGTAAAACCCCGAATTATTCTAAAACTGTCTTTAATTTCGGACTTTTACCGGTATTCAGTCGGTAAACCCTAGATTTTACCGCAGACACCGGTAAGGCCTTGCGCGCACTGCCGTGCCGTGTGGGAGTGGCGCGAGGAGGCGAAACGCGGGGCGTAACTCCGCTGCCGCGAGAAATCACGGCACAGCGGACAGAGCTCCGGCGGGATCATGGCGACATGGAGAGTGCGACTGTCGCAACCCAGCGCTTAGCACGCCACAATTGCGACGATAAGTCCCCTCTTTGAGGAGTGGTTAGAGAGGCGCCACGGCGTCCTCACATTCCGCCTGACGCAGGTCCTCAGGCGTATACTCCCGTTGCCGCGCTTAAGGGCACGTTCTCACACATTATAAAAGGCCGCGTTACATAGGTAATTAATGATTTTATTGTTAAAATTATGTAAATACATAATTATTAATGTCGCGAATCATATTTTGATTAAGATACAACCTTACACTGACCTGTAAATTGCAAAAAACGCAAGAAAATATGAATTTCGCGGGCTACCACAGCGCAATTACCTTAACGTGTTACCACGAGTGCCCAAAAAAAGAATATTATTTTTTTATTAGGGTTTAGGATTTTAATTTTTTTTTATCTGGTAATATATAAATAGTGATTAAAAAGTTTCATTTTCACATTTGTTGTTTTAATCCTTGTAACATCTCCATTCTAGTCTGTTACTTCTTGTAATACACATGTGGTGGCATCTACATCGCCACATAAGAACTACGCATCACAAGGACATGACGTCCCGCAACCTGCATCGCGCAATGAGAGTTTACCGCGCGACTAGCATATAGGTATACAACAACCCGACATTAACCGTGGGGCAGTTGCCCACCAGACACAACACCCATCTGGTCGGAGGGTCCTCCCTTTTCAATAGAGGATGAGTGAACTTTACACTCTGTTCCTCATGACTCTATACACACAATACGTATGGACGGAAAGATTTTGATTTTTAAGTGAAAGCTATACCTGCTGTAAGAGATACGCTGATCAATTAATAGTTGACACTTTTTTAATTTACACAGCCGAATGACGTCATAAAATGGCGGCTACTATTTCATGGTTTGAGAAAACATTAAAAAAACCTGAAAACTTTGAATTTAATTTTAAAATTTATATTGTTATTGAACTAAAACTAATATTTTCCGACTGCTTTTTGCCTAATCTAAATAATATATTTTTAGATTTTTTCTCATATAGAGTAAAATACCGTATTGTGGTCACCCTATTTCCTAATTCAGGGGAACAAAAATAAAACTCGATTTTTATATACAATAAAGGGTCTTTTAATTTCTTTCTGGTATCGAATTTGTTGCACAATTTTTTTCACAAAAAGAGACTATTTTGTATTTGTCTAATCTTTCATACGATAAGCGTATTAAAACAGAAAACAAAATAAATGGAGGATTGAGGGCCCGAATTTTGTCAAGGTCATAACTTTCAAACAACAAGAAATGGTGACCTGCTCTTGCTTTCACAAATTTTCACAATTTATTTAGTATCTTATAGGATTACAAACAGTAGCTATAAGTTAATGGTTTCATTTTATTTGCGTGATAAACTTTTACGTGTGTGATGATTGAGGGCCCATTTTGAACGAAGATATACCAAGTAGGACAGTGTTTTGCGATAATATCTTGTTTTCACAAATTTTGTTTGGTTTTTTCTAAACTATGTAAAACCATAAATGGTGCATGTTGTGTTAGCCTTTAAGTAATTGTTACTCTTATAAACGTAAGTACTTTAGCAAAATTTTTTAAATGTTTTGTGTATACAATTGTTGGCTAACCTAAATAAATAAATAAATAAGGTTAGATTTTGGCATAAAGACTTTATCTGTAGTGTCCATAGTTTATCAGGTACAGGTGGGCCCTCAATCCTCTATGTGAGAACTGAGGGCCCCACTTTACAGTCCATATCTCGCAAAGTTGACTTTCACAAAATCTGATTCCAACTTTCACAATTCTTTGGGAATGTTCACTAAATCCTAAGCATATTTTCAAAGAGTTTCAATAAAGTGGCCCTCACACCACACGCATATCTACTTTTTATCCCAACCTACGCGGGTGCAACCGCGGGGCGCAGCTAGTATTAAATAAAAAATATTAGGGTGAGGCTCACAAAATTTGTACCATAACGCACTAGAAAGTGTAACACACAAATTCGTTTGCAACACACTGGAAATTTTGTAACATTCTGGAACCACTAGTATTCCGAAGTTTGCAAAGATAAAAATCTGAAATTATTCTAAAATATAAATATATATATATAATAATAATATAATATAATAATATATATATATATATATATATTATTATATTATTATTCTAAAGATTACAGGAAAAATAAAACGATGTCTCTAAATAGCACACTTTTTCATAAATCGGAACGGAACCCTCGGTGCGCGAGTCCGACTCGCTCTTGACCGGTTTTATTTCAAAATGTTGTTACTGATTAGAAATAACAGTTCGTCGAAAGGCTGTGTTGTCATCCGAAAATACTTGAAAAATTGAACGGGATGGGCTCTGTACTTTGCATATTGGGTGCACCCAATATTCTTTTCTGTATTTGTCCTCTTCTAAAGCCTCTGCAATTGCTGTTACTGTAAAAAAGTAAACGCACCTCAAAAGTAATAACGGAATCCTAACAGGATCACTTTGTTTTGCGTCTGTCTGTCCGCCTGTTTAGATAACACGACACGACGACGCCACGACAGCGTTCAAGACACTAGTTCCGCAACTGAATTTCCGCCGCGTAAGTTCGGCACATATGGTGTGTCATATCAGCCGAACACGTCGGAACGTAACATCAGCCGCGGAACTTCGGTCGCGTAACTTCGGCATAGTGTGTTTAGACACTTTGGCTAGTTTACGCTTCGGCGCCTAAAGTTACATGCAGCGTTGTCGCGTTGCGTTGTACAGGCGTACAGCCGGGTAGGCAAACTGTTATCAGGGCCAGAAAAACTTAGCGGACCAAAATAACCATACCTACTTTCTATCTCGTTCGGAAGAGTTATTTGAGAAAATGTATGAAAATATAGTGTGACTGACATGGCCACCATCAGAGATTTTCATTGTGATAACACAAAAAAAAATAGTCGCTATTTAGTCGAATTTGTCGTCAAATATCAAGAACTTGCCGGTCACAGGTTCAAGGGTTTATAGGTGGCCTATCTGGAGTGATTTTGGAGGGCGTCTCCCATTGGGTCAAGCTGGGGAGAGTCTCCCCAGCTTGACCCAATTTGAATCTCAAAAGCTATGACACCTAGCGAAGATCTGTTTTCTCCTAAATTTAGTCGCCAAGTCACAGATTTAATCGGTTCATAGAAGTCAGACCCAGGCGGTTTGACACTGGCATCACGGTAGGTACATAAATTCTTACAGTTTTAAGGTGCGTATCACAGATAATCAACTAATTAAAATATTTGAATCACTATTTAGGTAGTCATTCATTACTGCTCTCTAAGACCAAATTACAATCATCTACTCGGTAAATTGTAAGTAGTTATGTTGATGTTAGTAACAAACAATAGATACGCAATGACGCACCCTCACCACCCTGGCTTATCGTAGTGCATTCTATGCATGACCTTGAAATAGCCAATCAGAGCACCGCAATAAGTGTCGTTGATGCGCTTCTTGTTACTCGCAAATGGATTTGTTGGGTTTTAGTTGACAAAATTCGATCATGGCGGAACCAAGTGCAGGGAGTAGTTCAAGTGGTCAGGCAGTGTTAGTGTAGGATATCAAAAGAAAACATGGGATTGTATTACTTCATGGGGGTCACCAATATTACAAAAAAGTGGCTTACTTGTACTAATTTACATGCTTAGTATTTTATAATTATAAGTAGGCTATCCGCGTAATGCATTAAGAACTTAATAATAATAATAATTGTAAATAAGTTGATTATCTGTGATACGCACCTTAAAACTGTAAGAATTTATGTAAATGAGTTGATTATCTGTGTTACGCACCTTAAAACAGTAAGAATTTATGTAAATAAGTTGATTATCTGTGATACGCATCTTAAAACTGTAAGAATTTATGTAAATAATTTGATTATCTGTGATGCATAATTTTGGTAGAATTATTATAAATTCGTTGATTACCTGTGATTCAGTCTTTTTAAATTATTTTTAATCAAAAACGTTGTTCACTCTTGGTCAGAAAGTCGTAATTAAAACATTTTAACAATCCGTGAAATCTGTTATTGAAATCCCCATTACTGCATTTTGGCTCTCGGTCTATAGCGGAACGAGTGGGAAATAAAAAGTTCCAATCGTCACCACTGGGGAGGAACGAAACTTTTTTTTCCCATTCGTACCCAGTGGGGACGCCACTGGGTACGAATGGGAAAAAAAAGTTTCCAGGGAATAAACCGAAATTTGGAACAGTTTTAGATGACGTTTGCCCAACTATTTAACAAATAAGAAAGAAATAAAAATATATGTTTTTTTTTGCAACAAAAGGGGTCTTAAAAAATTTAAGTGTGGCTACTAGGGTATGTGGGGTATCATATGAAAGAGCGCTGATTACACATTCTCAAACCTTTTTTTTTTTTAGGCAGCATAGTTTTCGACTTTTGATGAAAAATGTTTAAAAAAATAACGTTTCCCCACCCCCACATCTCGGAAAAATCTGAAATTATTCTATGTGATAGAAGTTTATGTATAGATTACAGGAAAAATAAAACGATACCTATCTCTAAATAGCACAGTTTTTCAGAAATCATTAACAAAAATCTACAACATTCGTTTTTGTTTACACTAATTGTACTCATGATTTGGAACAACTTTTACTATGGGACCAAACCTGAAATCGCGAAAAAAAAATCCGCTGTTCAGTACATTTATCTACATCAAACTCGTCAAAATGTACCTGAACAATATTGATTTGATTGAAATTTTTTTTCGCGATTTCAGGTTTGGTTGTTCAAAATGATGAGTAAGTACAATGGTGTTGCATATAAATAAAAAGAGAAGTCTTGACTTGCTGAACGCCCAGCCCAAATCCTTTGACTAGAAAGCTGAAATTTTGAGTCCGACTCGCACTTGACTGGTTTTTTTTTTACCTTTTTGACTATTTTTTGGTATTCTCAAAATTGATTTTCATGAAGTTTTCACGAGCCGGATTCTATTAGCATGGACATGGATTTTGGTAATTCTAGGTGAAATAAAATCAAACACATGAAACGTTTATAGTATGCTTATCCTTTATTGAAGATCGTTACAGCAGTCCCATGCTATAAAATCGGAAAATAAATTTATATATCATTGTTTATATCTATTTATCTTCATCTTTTTCCTTGTCCTTGGTCTTGGGTTTGACACTACGTTCTCGATCGCGCGACGATCGCTCGCGCTCTCGGGAGCGGTCTCGTTCGCGTTCTCGAGGAGAGCGCTCCCTCTCCCGCGAGCGCTCACGCTCACGCTGGCGCGGCGAACGAGACCGCGATTTGTGACGATGAGACCTCGAACGTGATCGCTCCCGTCTGTATGATCTATAAGTAAAGAAAAATCATGCTTAATAAAATAAAAGCTAATCAAAATAAAACTAAACGTGAGAAGCCGCCTTTAGTTATGCGGACGACATGGTGCTGCTGAGCACCTCGGTGTGTGGTCTGTCCAGGTTGCTATGCATCTGCGAGCGTTACGCACTGGATCATGGTTTGCTCTATAACGCAAGGAAGAGTGAATGCATGGTCTTTCGGGCAAGGGGTCGGAGGTGCCCGGATACTGTTCCACCTATTGTATTGAACGGTGTTGTGTTAAAAAGAGTTCAACAGTTTAAATATCTCGGGCATATCGTGACCCCTGACCTGAGGGACGATGCGGACATCGATAGGGAGCGGAGGGCGTTGTCTGTGAGGGCCAATATGATCGCCCGCAGGTTCTCTCGTTGCTCGGGGGCCGTCAAAATAACTCTTTTCAGAGCGTTTTGTACGTCCCTGTACACAGCTAGCCTATGGGTATCATGTACCCAAAAGCAGTACAACACTCTCCGTGTTCAGTATGCGTTCAGGGTGTTGTTGGGGCTGCCCCGGCACTGCAGCGCGTCGGGGATGTTCGCCGACGTCCGTGTCGACTGTTTCTACACGACGATGCGGAAACGGTGCACATCTCAACAACGGACCAGTTCCAACACCATCCTGAGCGTATTTGCGAACAGGTTTGATTGTCAGTACATTAACCATTGCCATATGGTTAATGTAATGACAAACAAACAAATGACTCAGAGGCAGGCGTATTATTAGTACTTAATTTTAAATTTTTATTTTATTTTGATTTTGTGGTTTTTAATTTAATTTAATGATTTTGATTTGATTTAATTTTATTTTATTTTGATTTGGTGGTTTTTAATTTAATTTAATGATTTTGATTTAATTTTATTTTGATTTAATTTTACAATTTTAATTTTATTTATATTATTAACTAATTTGAACTTATTTTATGATCAATGGATTGAAATAAATGATTTTTGATTTAGTCACTGCGGCTTCAAAAAAAAGAAGAAACTCAAACTAGAAACATTTGTTTCAATTACAGGCAATTTGAATTGTCAGAGTCGGTCAGTTAGTCAGAAAGTTGAAGATAGTAGCCCAGTTTCAAAACGTATATCTCTATGGAGAAGAACTGGCAAGAAACTCCACGGACACTCTTTTACAACATCCTGTGTACATTATTCTTGTTGCTTCTACATGTGATAACAATGTAAAAAAAATATACTTAAAAACAATTCAAAATATAAGATTAAACAGGTGAAGCTAAGCGTGTTAAAAATAAGCCCTGACAATAAGATATGACTAGTCTCAACTCAACTGACGGCGCCCGTTCACGAACATGACGCGTGGTTCAGCACAATCCAGCTCAACCATTTTGTAGGGAACCGAATGATCCAACACACGCGCCACCATCAGCGAGACATTTAAGTGAGAATGAACTCAACTGCCGTGCTCTTTCAAGTCAAACTTAACATTAAGCGTGTCCGTGGTTATTAATTATTGTACTTACTTTTCTCTTATCCTGTCAGGTTTGATAGAACGAGACCGTTCTCTTTCCCTATCTCTATCTCTTTCCTCCTGTGAAACGAAAAAAACAAAATTCAACTTGTAAAATCGTACTAAACAAACACAATCAAGAAATTGAGACTACTGACCTCATCCCTTCTATCGCGGTCTCGTCTATCGCGCTCGTCTCTCTCCCGCATGCGGTCTCTGTCACGGTCTCGCTCGCGGTCCCTATCCCTGTCTCGCTCGTGCATGTGCGGCGGCGGGTGCGGGCGGTAGGGCGACACGAAGGGCGGTGCCGGCATCATGTGCGGCGGCGCCGACATGTGCGGCGGGCCCAGCGGCGCGCCCATGCTCATCGGGGGCCCCACGGGCGGGCCCATCGGACCTGGTGTTAGCTCCTTTATTTCACTAGGCGCCCAGCCAGTCTGTTCAGGATGACCTGCAAAAATTAATTAAGCGTATTTGAAAAGAACTTTTTTAAAAACTACAATAAAACCTTTTAGACAGTTTTTTTCTACTGCCTTGGTTTAAACCATCGAGCCCATGTTTGTAATAAGAACCTAGCTATGATATAAATAAAGTTCTTTATACAAAACTGACAACTTAGTCCGGTACTAAGTTGTCAGTTTTGTAAAACTGACATCTTAATATTGTGTCAGAATAAAATTCAAAATTCAAAAAAGGGTCCATGGTTTAAACCTGGGTTTGAAGATGAACCTTGTTTTGTAATAAGACGGTTTAAGTTTAATCTTTTGGTCAAACTAAGGTCGTAAATTAATGTAAATTACAATTTTTTTTTTAAATTTCAAACAATATACGAAAATCAACCATCGGTCGGTGTTGTCGGTTAAATAAGTTGCGGGCGCTGCTGCAGCATTAGAAGCGTACAAGTTTTTTCCAGGGCAGTGTTAAGGCTATACTGGAAGACTATACTGGCTATACACATCGCGTCTGATGGTTCATAAAGATACCGGTGACTGTATTACGTGTTATTGTAAGGAATGTTGCGAGTTATCTATGTCAGAGTGGTTAGTAGTTCCTCAGTTTGAGCGTGATCTAGGATACAACATGTTCTTCAGCTTAGCCTTAACCTCGTGTTTGCTTAACGTTGCAATTTGTGTAGTCTTATTAATATTTTTGTAAACAAGAGAGCTCAGCACATACAGCTCTCTTCTGGCGAAGGTAAGTGGTTAGTAGTTCCTCAGTTTGAGCGTGATCAACGTGTACAACATGTTCTTCAGCTTAGCCTTAACCTCGTGTTTGCTTAACGTTGCAATTTGTGTAGTCTTATTAATATTTTTGTAAACAAGAGAGTTCAGCACATACAGCTGTCTGCTGGCGAAGGTAGGTCTATGCTAGGGTTGGGCAAACTATTCTTTGACTATGTTTCTTAGAGTCTGGGGGTGGTACTTGGTTATGTTTCCAGAGAGTGGTTCTAAGTACAAATAGCTGTCTCACCGTCAAAAGTTTGAGCTCGGTGTAAAGCTGATGAGTCGGATAGCGAAAGGGCTTATACAACATAACCTTAAGTACTGCCCTTTGCGCTCGCTCCAAATCGAGGAAAGCTAGAATACAATAGCCGATGATGGACTGCCAAAGTGCAGTGTAAACCATTTTTAGGGTCTCTAAGTACGCAGAGTGCCTTAATAATTTAAAGAGGTGTATTATTTTCCTGACTTTACTGGCAGTATACTCTATATGCTTGTTCCATTTTAGTCCATCATTGATCATCTCGCCCAAATATTTGACAGGATGTTACTGGGGAGCGCTAGGCAAATTGAGTTCTTTAATCATGCAATTTTAATGATAATAGCCTTTTATTCCTAAACATACAGTTACAAGAGGTCCCTAAGTTCGGTGTGCCTTTCGGCATAGGCCTCCTCCAATTCCTTCCAATGGATCCTGTCCCTTGCTACTCTCAACCAGAATGGTCCCGCTGTCTGTTTCAAGTCATCTTCCCATCTCTGACTTGGCGACCCCTTCCTCTTTTGCCGTCTCTTGGTTGCCGGGTGACTTGCTTGCTCCATTTGTTAGTGGGGTGGCGTTGCAAATGTCCAGCCCATCTCCATTTTTGGACGTCTATCCGGGTAAGAATGTGTGTGAGTTTTGTTCTTGTTCTCATGTCTATGTTCCTGACTCTGTCTTTGATTTTTAACCCCAGCATGCTTCTTTCCATGGCACGTTGGCATTTTGTTAGTCTTTCCCTGTGGTGAAGTGTTGTTGACCAAGTTTCACAGCCATAAGTAAGAACTGGTAGAATACAGGTCTCGAATGTTTTCTTTTTTATATCATTGAAATTAAAATCCTTACTTCCTCCCTAAAGAAATAATAGAAAAACGTAAACAACTGCAGCTGCAAGTTGAAGAGGAAAAGAAGAAAGGGAATATAGCGTTCATAAAATACAATAAACCGATAATAAAGAAAACTCATGAATGCTTTCATGAGCTTTCACAGAAAAAAAAGAGGGTAAGAGAGACTTCAAGATCACCGAAAAAACCATCACAAAAGAAAGCCAATACAGGTAATACCGTAAGTACATTGACCACCTTGAACAAAGCCCCCTCTGAAACTGCGACAAAGGAAATAATCAGACCAAATATACTGAACTATGTAGAGCGCGGGAGATCAGCTTCATTATCAAACCTCTCAAAAAACTAATATGCGACACCCGGATCCAAACAACCCCAACAACCAATTTACTAAACACAACAATCATAAATTGCACCCCAAGCCGGCTTGTCACCGTGGGGGAAGAAGACAAACACCCTCCATTTAAATCAAAACATTATAATTCGAAACACCCTAAAGTAAACCTACACAAAAAAAATATGCACAAAAAGAAAACAATACAGATAAAACAAGATAAAAAGATCACTGAACATATACATGTCTGCACACTGAATACTCGGACACTAAGAACAGAAGAGAGCCTAAAAGAACTAGAAATAGCCATATCCAACATAAAATGGGACATAATGGGCATCAGCGAGATGAGAAGGCCAGGAGAAGGCATAGAAGAGACGAACGACTATAACATGTTTCACAAAGGAGAACACACCGGACAGAAAGGTGTAGGTTTCCTTATTAAGTCTAAACTAAAGAAGAACATTATGGGTTTTGAAGGAGTTTCTGACAGAATTGCGGTAGTTCATTTAAAATTTCCGGGTTACGAGAAAAACTGGGCCATCTTTCAAATATACGCCCCAACAGAACAAGCGGGGAAATCAGACATAGAAAATTTCTATGAGAGTATCTCAGAAGCAATAAAACCGCACTACAACAACAACATAATAATCATGGGCGACTTTAACGCACAGGTTGGAGAAAGGCAAATTGGAGAAGGATCCTCAATCAGGAAGTTTGGGCATGGCAAAAGAAGCCAAAATGGACAAAAACTGGTAGAATTCATGTTGGAAAATAATCTTTTTTTAATGAACTCACGTTTTTACAAAAAAACTAAAAGCAAATGGACGTGGTCCTCCCCAGGTGCAAAATTCAAAACTGAAATTGATTTTATTATAACCAATAAAGCAAACGTTGCGAAAAAAAAACGATAAGAGAAGTGGTCAGTTTTAGTACCCATTCGAAGTATGGTGTCTCCACAGGTGAAACGAGTTGGTCTGCCGGCTCTCAGTGGTTGTATTTCAGAGCAATCGTTGTGTATGCAAGACGCTTATTTGTGGAGAAAGCCTAAAAAATACATCGAAAAAGGGGACAATAGGCGAATTTTTCAAGTGCACGCCGGCCGGTGTCGTATTAACCCCAACCTACACCTGCGCCTAGCACCACCCGCTGCGCGACCGTCCCCCCTGTAAAGGAATAGGGAAAAAGCTAGAAGTGTCAAGAAGTGTCAATAAGAGAAATGGTCAGTTTTAGTACCTATTCGAAGTATGGTGTCTCCACAGGTGAAAAGAGTTGGTCTGCCAGCTCTTAGTGGTTGTATTTCAGAGCTTTGTTATACGCAAGGCGCTTAGTTATAGAAAAATTGAACTTAACGGTAATCAATAAAATAAAGAATGAAAGCGAACAAATCCAATTTTTAATAATTCAGATTATTACTTTGGGGAAAATCACAGATTAATAATTTTGTAGCTAATGAAGCAACCCAAAAAATATAGAATTTTAGAAGTAAGTAAATATGTAACTCTAAGTCTTAGCTATATTCTACAAAATTATTAATCTGTGATTTACCCAAAGTATTGAAATAAAGAGGCTACTTGGATCGAACACATTTATTAAGAGCACAAATAATATATTTACCTAACGACTTTTCTCCTTGACGGAACAGTTATATAGTGACAGATTCTAAACTCGAATCTATCGAACACTGTCGTGTAGGTATACAACCTCCATCACGCACCCTTAATCTATAGCATGATGCATGCGCAAGATTACATTAAATACCTACCTAACATATTACCTACAAGTGCACGCACCCTTAAACTACTCAGTGTGCATACACCCTAAGTACACAGTATATTCAGCTGGAGCTCTCGTTCACTGACATACAATCTATCTTTATTATACAAGTATGTTTTTATTACAGCTATATAACAAAAATACTAAACATAAACAAAATAAAAATTATCTATTACAAATCATAACAAATCAAAATAGAATCACATTAAAAACAATATTAGCTAAAATCATTACATCAGACATCGCTCGCCCCCTTAATAGATAATTTTTCTAAAAATTGCTTTAGTTTAGGACCTGGTACAGATTTTGTTAACATATCTGCTATCATTTCTTGTGAAGGCATATATTTTACCTCAACCGCCTCATTGACTATAGCTTCGCGAACATAATGAAATCTAATATCAATGTGTTTTGTTCTGTTATGGTTCATCTTATTTTTCGCTATTTTATGTGCTGATTGGTTGTCGTTGTAAATGACCACCGGTTTGACACAAGTCCCCTTTGTTAAACTTTTTAACAAATTTCTTAAATAAATAGCTTCTTTCGATGCTTGACTGAGGCCTATATATTCTGCCTCAGTGGAGGACAGCGCCACGCACCCTTGTTTACGACTTTCCCAAGACAATATATTGTCTCCTAGTCTAAAAATTAAACCTGTACAGGATTTCCTATCATATGACCCACCCCAATCCGCGTCTACGTAGCCATTTATTTCTAGATTACCCGTTTTCTTAAACGTTAATCCAAATTTCGACGTCCCCTTTAAATATCTAAGCACCCGTTTAGCACATTTAAAATGTAGTTCATCGTAACATGAATTAAACTGTGACAAAACACTAACAGCGTGCGCGATATCGGGCCTAGTACTTTGAGCTAAATAATTAAGACAACCTATGAGAATTTGATATGGCAACTTACAACCGGAATCTGAAGCTTTCTCTAATTTGAGACCTACTTCCATTGGGGTAATGACCGGTTTACAATCCGTCATGTCAAAATCCTTCAAAATATTAAGAACGTACTGTTCTTGATCAAGATAAATCGAACTTACTTTTATCTCTCCTAAGTCTCATGCCTAACACGTGTCTAGCAGGACCTAAATCCTTAACTTTAAACCTTTTAAGCAAGCCATTTTATAATTTCTGCTTCTCGGTTTCGTTATTTTTGGAATAAAATACAAAAATATCATCAACATATATGACTACTACTATTCTATTTCCATCGCTAAACACCTTTTGATAAAGACAAGGTTCTATTTTCGATTGTACGAAACCTAAATAGTACATCTCCTGATCTAGCTCATGGAACCAAGCGTTAGACGCTTGTTTGAGTCCATACAACGATCGTTGCAATTTACATACCTTTGTCTCTTGACCTTTAACTATCGCCCCCTTAGGCTGAAGCATGTACCTCTTTTAGCTTGCCATACAGGAAAGCAGTCGTAACATCCCATTGGTCAATGAGCCAATCATATTCTACAGCTAATGAGAATAGTAATCGTAAGGTTGAGCTTCTTACGACAGGAGAATACGTTTCATTATAGTCTATTCCACGTACCTGCGTAAATCCTTTAGCTACCAGCCTGGCCTTGTATTTAGACACTTTACCGTCACTGTCTCGCTTAATTTTGAAGACCCATTTGCAATGTATTGGCTTCTTGTCACGTGGTAAGTCTACCAATGACCACGTCTGATTCTCGTTCAATGATTTTATTTCATCATCTATAGCTTTATGCCATAAATTAGAATCAGGCCTTGCCAATGCTTCTTCAATTGTTGTTGGATCGCCACCAGTTTGTGCTATAGCATTATATATAACAGATTTGCGCTCACGAAGATTGTATCTTCGTTCTGGTTCCGCTGTATATGTCGTGGTATCAACCGTTTCATCAGGCACCGCAGCCACCTCAGTGTAAATACACTCCGCTTCATGAAACTCTTCTTCATCTTGTATAATGTTGTTAGATGCACCACTTTCAACCACAGGTTCTATCCGTTCCTCCTCTATGTCAACAGGAACGACTGTGTTCTTCGTCATGTCGGTACCACCTCCAGGAAAAACATTTTCCAAGAATTTTACATTTCTGGAGAATATTATCTGACCTGTTTTTGGGTTTATCAGTCGATAACCTTTCGTAATTTCACTGTAGCCGATGAAAATCATTTCTTCAGTCTTCATATCAAGCTTTTGCTGTTTCTGTTTTGGTTTCAATGCATATGCTTGACAACCGAAAATTTTCAAATGACTCAAGTCTACTTTCTTATCTGACCAAAGTTCTTCAGGTACTTTATTCATGACAGCCTTAGTCGGGCTTCTATTTTTTAAATATACCACTGTACATACCGCTTCGGCCCAATACTTTTTACTAAGTTTGGCCTCACAAAGCAACGCTCTTGTTTTTTCTATTATCGTTCTGTTCGCCCTCTCAGCCACACCATTTTGCTCAGGCGTTTTCTGATGATTTATACCAGCTGACCTTAAAATCATATCGAAGGCTTGGTTACAGAATTCTTTGCCATTGTCAGATCTGAGACACTTTATCGACTTTCCTGTCTGCTTCTCAACGTCCGCCTTATATTCACGAAATTTATCAAGGGTTTGACTCTTATTTCTCAAGAAGTAAACATGCGTCTTACGAGTATAATCGTCGATAAATAATAGCATATATAGAGATCCACTGAATGATGGTTCTTCCATCGGTTCGCATAAATCACTATGTACAATTTCCAAAACTTCTTTCGCTCGTGTACCTTGATTTTTGATAGAGCTCTTACAAGTTTTTCCATTTATGCATGAAACACATGGTTCAATTTTATCACTTGATTTAAAATTCAATCCAGTCACCATATTTTTGAGTATATTATACTATTATGTTATATTTATACTTCTGAGTATTTGAATATGATAGCCTCACATGGTCTAAGGCAGGGAATTGATAAGCCAACTAGACTTGATAATTGTCTTGATCACTTCATGATGAAAACAAGGAATAGAGTAAAAACTTTTGTGTTTGAACCACTCACAGATCACAGTCCAATTCTGTTATACATGAATAAGTCTAATTTTGTGAAAACCTACGCGAAACAATATAAAACTTCCATCAACTATAAGCAATTAGATACTGACCTTGATAACATCAAATGGGACCTCTTTTTCGAAATCCAAAATGTAGACGAAGCAGCAGACTTTTTCATAAAGGCTTTACAAGACGTTATTACTAAGAACTCTACTACGAAAATAATCTCTAAAAAGAAACAGCCACTAAAGCCCTGGATGACCGTTGGTGTCGTCAAATGTATAAGGAAAAGAGATAAAATGCACCTTAAACTAAAAAAGTCCCTAAACAATGAAGACTTAAAAAAAGAATACTCGAATTACAGGAATACTTGCAACAAAATTATCCAAATACT
Organism: Cosmia trapezina; assembly: GCA_905163495.3. Classification (NCBI taxonomy): domain Eukaryota; kingdom Metazoa; phylum Arthropoda; class Insecta; order Lepidoptera; family Noctuidae; genus Cosmia; species Cosmia trapezina. Next base: position 10,021,455 of record LR991022.1, on the reverse strand, counting down.
ATCAAACAAAATTAGAAAAAAACCAAAACAATATCAAAGGAACATGGAATACTATCAAAGAAATTTGTAATATGAAGAATGTCACTAAAAGTGCTTCAGAACTGTTGCAAACAGAAGATAGTCCCCGTAACTCATTAAACGAAGTAAATAGTTACTTTACGTCAATTGGGAAAGAACTGGCTAACAAAACTCTTACAAGGCTAAATTCAACCGAAGATACGCTGGCAAAACAAGAACGAAGGTCAAATGTCAATACAGACCAATATCTCTCTTGAGCACTCTCTCTAAAATCTTGGAAAAGCTGGCGAACAAGCGTGTCATTGGATACCTTGAGAAAAACAACCTGATATCGGATAAACAATACGGTTTCAGAGCGGGACGTTCTACCAATGACGCTGTTCTAAGGCTTACCACTGCAATAACAAATTGCTTGGATAGAGGAGACAAATGTGTTGGTATATTCCTCGATCTACAGAAAGCCTTCGACACAGTGTCAATCCCCATCCTGTTGAGTCGATTGGAGGGCGTCGGCGTGAGAGGTGTACCCCAAGAGTGGTTTAAAAGCTACCTGTCTGACCGATATCAAAGAGTCCGCATTGATGGACAGATGAGTGACGAAGCACTGTGCGCCTACGGTGTTCCCCAGGGGAGTACGATAGCCCCAACACTTTTCCTGGTATATATTAATCGACTCTGTGACCTTCCAATCCAGCAAGCCGAAATTACAATGTTTGCTGATGACACAGTGCTCCTGTTCCACAACACCTCTTGGGAGGGTTTGGCACGGGTAAGTGAACGAGGGCTTTCAAGGATAACTGCCTGGCTTGAAGACAGCTTATTATCACTAAACGCAAGCAAAACAAAATACCTTTGCTTCAGCATGTCAAAGTCAGGCAGGCCTAGTCCAGATTTTAATGTGCCCGTCCACACGTTCCCTTGTAATAGAGGGTCGTGTTTTCAGTCTTCCTGTGCCTGTCCTATGCTTGAGAGAGTCAACAGCATAAAATACCTCGGTGTTACAATCGATGACAATCTGAAATGGAGCCAACATATCTCAGTCACATCAAAAAAAACGTGTAAACTTATATATATATTCAAAACCCTGAGATATGTTGCCAGCCATAAACTGCTTATACAAACGTATAAAGCCTTATGTCACTGCGTTTTGGGCTATGGTATTTGTGCATGGGGTGGTGACGGTAAAACCCATATGATAGAAATAGAGCGTTCACAGCGTGCAGTCTTGAAGGTGCTGCTTTGCTTAAACTTCAGAACCCCTACCACTCTGGTGTATGAGCAGGCGGGAGTGCTTAGCGTTAGAAAAATATTTATATTTGAATGCTTGCGGCGATATCACCGGCACACAGTCCCCTATTTGCCAAAAACTAATAAACGAACTGATAGATATCCCGTACCACGGACAAGGAGCAAGTTTGCCAGAAAGCATTACAACAGTATAGCGCCTCGCCTTTACGGCAATTTTAGCCAGTTCAAATTAGTTAGAGACGTGAACAATTTCCTTATAAAAAAGGAAATCTTACTTTGGCTCGAATGCTATAGCTATGATGATACGGAAAGCATTATCAGTAATCTAACCTAGTGGACAGACTCAGACAACACTCACTCACACACCTACATTCACACATTCATCACACATTCATACACCTACATCCACACACTCATCTTACATTTCACCACACACATGCTACCTCTATAATTCAAAACAGATTATGTTCTAGATTTATTAGTAATTTATTTTTTATTTATTATTTTCTCATTTAATATTTTGTTCATTCATTTTTGCCACTATGATTATTATTTTTTTATATTTTATTTAATTTTTTCTTCTAATTATGTACTAATTTTAAAATGAAATGTAATGTTGTATTTAGTCTAAGCCCATATTGATCCATGTAACTGGAGAAACCTCGTTATAAGTTAAATTATTAAGTAAATCTACCCGTATCCATGATCGTTATGAAAAATTCTGTCACCTCTCGGTCTAACAGTAAAACAGTTGATATAACTACTAATCTACTTGGCGTTTATAGATTACTCAAAGGCATTCGACAGCCTTAGGCACAAATACATATGGCGGAGCCTTGAACAACAAGGGGTTCAGAGCAACTATAGAGAAATACTTAAGAGTATATACAAATCTAGCAAGGCCAGTATTAAACTAGAATCAACAGGAGAATCATTTCTTATCAAAAAGGGCGTACGCCAAGGTGATCCTCTCCTACGCTATTTAACGCCGTACTCGAGTACATTTTTAGACAGCTAAACTGGGACCACTTAGGTCTGAACATTAATGGAGCTCGCCTAAACCACTTAAGATTTGCCGATGATCTGGTGCTTCTTGAAGATAATCCAGCAGCAATAGAACAAATGATGCAGAGCCTAGCAAATATAAGTAGAGAGGTTGGCCTGGAAATCAATGCCAATAAAACAAAATTGATGTCAAACTCAAAGGAAATAGACGTTATGGTAGATGGCAACAAGATCGAATATGTCAAAGAATATATTTACTTAGGACAAAAGGAAATAAACAGGCGAATAGCCAAGGATGAAGAAAATACTGGTCACTGAAGGAAATAGTGAAAAGTAAGGATTTAGGCAATGATATAAATCATGCAATTAATGTTATCTTATTATATTGTTGTGTGCAAATGTCATCCAAATCCATTCAGCCGTTTTTGCGTGATTGAGAACAAACATCCAAAGTATCACATTAATAAAAATATTATTAGTATTAGGCTAAATAATGAGTATTTTTTAATTTGATTGAATAATAATAAATAAAATAAAAATGCTGTCGATAAGGCGCAGATTCGTCTGTTCAGATTGATCTCCTTTTGC